>JACTOM010000935.1:4950581-5077654 GCA_015832385.1 Elymnias hypermnestra | reverse complement strand
AAACAAAAAAAAAAAAAAGGGTACCTTTGCTATCTGAGTCTGTTTTTAAGGTTTCAAAGAGCGCACAAATATTCTTTATGCCAGCAGGCTTTTACAGCACTTTTGAATCGTAAAATACCTACAGCAAATCTTATAAGTAATAACTTATAATCAGATAAAGATGGTTTTCAATATATCTGCTGGCTGAACTGATTAAAATATCCTCGAATAGCAAAATTTAAATAACGGTTTGCATTTCGTAATCTCAATCACGGTTTCGTAAAAGAAAAAGTCTTTGATTAAACATACGCAGGTCTTTTTTCGCAAACCGTATAATATTTCAATACAGCATAAAGGATGTGACTTCATGAGCGATGATCCAATAATACTGCGGACATTTTGTGTAAGAGAGTTGAAAACGTTGCATCTCCTATTCAATGAGATTTCAATCGCCACTTAAATAAATCCAATCAAAATAGATTTTCCACCATTTTGGATTCGTTAAATACATTAACTTTTATTTCGGCTATAATTAAATTGAAATTATAAGTTTGAACATTATTAAAGTTACTTAGTAAAAGACTATACTATTTTGATCACGGATTTCGATGAGGCTACACTTTAATTTACCTTTTTTAACCGACTTCAAAAAAAGGAGGTTATCAATTCGTCTGTACTTTTTTATGTTTGTTACCTCATATCTCCCGAATGGGTGGATCGATCTTGATGATTTTTTTTACAAATGAAAGGTGGTGCTCGTCATAGGGTCCCATTTTTTTTTAACCAGTTCTGATAATGGCATCCATGAGAAAACCGGATAGTCTTAAATTTGCGTAAACATGTGCGCGACAAATGGACGAATAACTCAAGATCACGCTAACCGATTTGAATAATTCGTTTTTTATTGGCAAGGATATACTTCAAGGGTTGTTTTATGATAGTTTGGTTAGGTTCTGATGATGGAATCCATGAGAAAGTGACGGAACTCCTCAATTCTCAGGAGCAAATGAACGATACTCGGCAGAATCTTCTATAGGGTATCCAGATATTTGAGTTGCGTACCGTAACTTCGGTATGGGCAAGTGCTAGTCGTAGTTAAATATGAAGATCAATGGAACTCCTCAACGGCTTACAGTAAGAGTGTGATTTTTGGCAAATTCTATGACTGTTTGTAATCAAATGCCAATGACCTTACGTTTGTTGCTGCATTGCAATATTTGAAAGGTGAATTATAAGGTTGCGGGTTCGATCCCGGGTGTGGCAATATTAATGTAAATTTAACTTTGTAAAGTTGTTTCATTTAAACGGTGTTATCTCATGAGAAACGCGTTTTAGGTTTACATATATTTAGACAAATTTGTCAGTTTACTTCAGATTCACTAAAAATCAAAAATAAATAAAAATTTCAACAAGAAAAGAACCGCCTTCAAAACAAACTTACAAATATTAGCGTATTAATATATTTGTAAGTTTGTTTTGAAGGCGGTTCTTTTTTTGTTAACATTTATATTTATTTCAATGAGATTTAAATAGAAAATCCATGCGAGAAACAAATGCTGCCCAATTAACTAGATATGCATATTTCGATAATTTAATTAATAATACACAACTTCTCATTAAACAATGTTTGTTTAAAAATACTCTTACAACGTTTGCTTGATTCTTTTTGTGTCGTTATTAAATCAGAAGTTCCATATGAAAGCATAGCAAAAAAACTAACAAGGTTACGTAGAACATCTTCTCTACTGTAACCTCTTCAGTGCTTTTATGACACATTGACATTGACATATCACATATTTTATGCAGACAATATAAACATTTCTAATGTAACCTAATTGCGGTTGACATAATTGTCAACGATTGACAGATACGCATATATCGATTTTATGTATAATTTTTTTCATAAAAGACATACATACATACGTAGCATCACGCCTCATTCCCTTCGGGGTAGGCAGAAACCAGGTCCTTCCATTTGCCACACTCCTTGCATATTTTCTTCGCTTCTTTCATTCTCATTAAACCCTTCATACAAGTTCGTCGGTTTAGAGTACTCTTGACCTGGCCCTTGTTATAAATGTTCTGATCTTTCCCTTCAAACTTTCCCATTCATTCTTGACTCATAAATCCTTTTTGTCAGTCTCCTTTCATTCATTCTCTCTACGTGACCAAACTATCTAAGCATACCTTTCAATTTTGGTCACTACGTCTTCTTTTATACCACAACGTTCTCTTATCACACTATTTCTAACTCTGTCACTCAGTTTCAATCCACTCATACTTCTCAATGCTCTCATCTCTACCGCATTCTTCTGCCGTACCCAACTTTCCCTACCATATATAATAAGCCAATCTGGCCCTTTGAGACACCATCTGGCCATTCATAAAGGTTTCACACTTTAAAGAATAATCCACAGAGGAATAAATATATCGGAGTAAATGAAATACATTTGATTTTGAACAAGGCTTTATTCAGCTACTTCTTTGGTCATATCATTGGTTTGGAGAGTCCGACATATTTTTAATTCACATTTACACAGACAGGAATGTGTGAAACTTCACCTATTTAAATGCAGAAATTCAAATTATTACATAACACGACAATTTCAAATGACTAACGAACTAATTTGAACTATTCTGAATAAACGTTTTTCATGTGTTTTCACGACTACCTACATTTAATTATTCCATATACACCGATGTAAAGTCATTTAAGATACAAATAGACTACTTATCGTTACTATTTACACAAATAATACATTACAACAAAGTTTACAGTAAACTTAACAGGTATTGTACATACATACAAAACGAAATAACAATGTGTTTATAGTTTGTCCACTTTATTTAATAACTTTTGACGTACATCTATTTTTTGACAGTTGAGGGTACTCGAATAGATTAATTTGTCATCTATAATCGATTAATATATATAAAACTATAAATCGAAATTGTTTTATCGATTCTCAAAGCGATTAAAAACAATTAATTTATTGAAGTTTCATTTATCAAATTTTGCACAAAAACCATCTATCAATCGATTGCGATATCGATTTTCTTAAAATAGTTTTTCTTCTAGCCAAATTTATCTAACGATTCGATATAAAATGAGATTTCGATTGTAAAACCATTTCTATAGTATAATATTTAACTTTTCTCTTAGATTTTGCAGAACAATTGTTTTCGATATATCGATTTTAATAAAACGCAGCTACAGCTTTATATATAAATTCTCGTAAAATCCCAGCTGTAGTTTCAAATTTTACTTTTTTTCTTCGTATTTCAAAAACCTAAATCGATATCGATCATTCGATAGTAAACTCGATGTAATAAATCGATATTTCATTTTTTTGTAAAAACCATCCCTCAACAACCTAATTTTAATTGAAGAAGATTTATGTATATATATTAAATTAAATTTATTTATTTATAAATACAGTACAACAATATCGATATACACTTTGACGTTGATGACTAAATAATCGATTTGACAAATCCGATTCTGTAATCGTTTATTAAAAGAATGGAATCGATAATCGTTATATCTGATTAATAAATTTAAACTATCAAAAAGTCAATAATAAAATGGATAAACTATAAAGAAGATATTGAAGTAATTGGCCAGGCCAAAAAATTTCATACAACAAAAAATTAAATTCAACCAAAATAAATTTGTTCTTTGCATCTAATTTCTGATACTCAACAAAACAATATACAATACAATTATAATATTTACACACGAAAATGTATCATAATTATTACTAATATATCTAGAATGTTCTTCGCATTGCAAACATTTCCACGTGAGCCCCCTAAATGACAGTCTCCCGCGTGTTTATGTTCATATCACTATTAATCTAACTTGAGATTGCCCTTATGAGATCATCTTATGAGATTAAAACATTACACATTAATAGTCTATCTAAATATTTCAGGGAACTAAATTGTCTAACTTTACCATTCAAATTAATTTTGGCATTAGCTTTTAACAACTACCGACATTTTATTTGTCGTCTAAACATTTACATGTATTAAATATGGCAACACTTATAACTAATTACATTTGAATTCCAACCTTAATGCCTTTGAAATAAAATACATTTTAAAATAACAGTAACAATCACAAATATAACATCGGTGATTGTTATTGTTTCATTTCATTAGTTATGTTAAACTGTACTTTAAAGACATGACGTTATGGTTGGAATTTTAATGTAATTATTTGTAATAGATTATTAATATTGCCATCTTTAAGACTTATTATTTACTTAGTTTATCTTTTTAATGAGAAAGGCAAGGTTATTGAGGATATAGCCTCTTTTACACGTAGCAATACAATTAGTATATACATCGAGACGAACGATTGTAAATAACTGAATAAGTGGGATGAAATACCTACATGTTTTATCATTTATAGAGGCTTTTCATTTAATCGATTTATGATAGATAGTTCCACTATCGTACGAAACCTTATAGCAAGTATTAAAGGAAATCTGCTGTTTGTAAAGAAACATGATAAGGTTAAAAGCAGCCCATTAACGTCCCATTGCTGGGCACCCTCCTCACTCATAGGAGATGACATGATACAAATTGCCTTTACTAGATAAATCCCTTAATAATTTGGGCTGTTACACTAAAAGGTCCCAATTTTTGACTTTTCTTTCTTTATTTGACAGGTGAACTCTTGACATTGATCTCAATGCAGTAACTAAGTCTAAGATGGCAGTGCGATAGCCTGGTAAGATGTAATCTACTCCTTCAAGTTTCTACACAGCATCGTACCAGAACGCAACATTTATTTTTGCCATATGCGAAGTAACCACGGCTGAAGCCTGCTGCAAACCCCAGACCAATTATAAAATGCAATTACCTAACTTTGCCTAACAGTAAAGGAAGCGAGACCTCTACAAGATCCAGAGCGCATGTGCCCTTGATTCTCCATTCAAGGATTGAGAAAAAATATCTTTTCAAGATAAGAAATAATCAATAAAAAAGGTTTCTCCCACTTATCCAGTTTTCACTGTATTTACACTGTAAAATGTTTGAATTAGTTAAACCTGGAAAGGAAGTATTTAATGTTGACACCGTCTAATCACTCGGTGTAGGTTATCACGGAACACTGACTGATCTTGGTAATCACATATAGTTTGGTTCAGTGGTAGTTGACGTAGGGCGGGACGTCTCACACGCGGTAGTCTCAGCTGGACGCGGACAGGCCGAGCGGCTTGAGGTGCGGGGGAGGCACGAAGGCCGCCGGGGAAGTCCCGGACATGTTGTTGTTCAGGTCGCCAGAGCGGCCGGATCCATTCATGAGGCTCATTGCGTTGCTTGTCTGTATAAACAAAAATGATTGCTTGTAGAGTCAGTTCACGAACGCTAATTCTACGTGATAACATCATAAGAAAACGTCGATGAAAATTTGCAGACTTTTATGAATAAATTCAAGGTGTATGCTGCCGCTATCACATATCTACTCGGACGCATCGGCTAATGAAGCAGAAGAGAGACAAATGCGTCACAAGCCAAACTCTTAGACCGATCGCGCCTTTCTATCACACGCTCGACCCAGGCGGAATAGGGCTTTGATTTATAACACGTTATCACGTCATGAAATTTTAATTTTACTCAAAAAACAATTCTGTAGTGGCTCTAAAAGAAGCGGAAAAACGACAAATATGAAACACAACTACGACCATCTCTCTGTAAGGCTTTCAAAGTCACGACATTCAGCAATGAAGATATTGTCCCAGAAAAGAATAGAAAAACCTGTAGTTTTAATAAAACTTAATAATCTAAATATTAATTGGCTTTTCGATTGCTAAATAATAAAGAAAGCCAGACATCGCTTAATTATTGTTTATTCTGACGTTGAAGTAATGCGTCTATAAGAATAAATACTTTAAAGTCTTTTGGAAGGTTATTTATATGTATATAAATAATATAGAGATCTTAAACAAAAACATTATAAATGCCTACCAGAATTAACAACAACAACTATCGTAGAAATAGAAACGTTATTATAAAATGCTATTTCAAAGTGAAAGCCATCAACTTATATATGTAAGCAGTCAGCATTTACAATATGAGTGGCAAATTTGAGTTTCTCCTATATTTAATAGAAAAAATATGACAAGCACTTCTTCAGTATAAATAATACGTACCATAATTAAAAGTAGCATTTGTCGTAGATGTGAAATCAGAAGTTGAATACTGTATAAACGTTAAGGCTACTAACTTACACATAAAAGCAGAATTCACAAATATTGGAGTCTTTCCTTAAGATAATAGATAAAGTATATGAAAGATCTATATTTTAAGAATATTTAAACTTACCGGAGGAGGCGGCAGGTGGGTAGTCTGCCTCTTAAGATGGGCTAGAGGAGGTGGATTGTACGCCATGTTGGCGAACACCAACCTCTCTTCATAATCATATTCGCACAATATCTTGTTCTCGCAGAGGTAGAAACGATCGCCCACACAGAATCTGTTGAAAAATACATCATTTTAGCCAACTTACTAAACATACAAATACCCGCCGTTTAGGCATAACATTGGCCAAATGTTTAAAAATCTGAAATCAAATTTAAAATCATCTAAATACAGAATGAAGAATATAAAAAATGTGGGTATAATTTCAAATTGAACCCACTAAATTAACAGAATCCTAAATGATAAGGGCTTTGAGCTTCTTAGATCTAAAATTTCGTAATAATTTTCATTGTGGGGAAGTGTATCAGAATTGAAACTATAAAGCCAGTTTGAATGAAGTAAGAGAGTTTTGAACAGATGACAAAGCTAAATACACTTAATTCTACATGCTAGTTGAAGTTGAATATAGTTGAACAAAGAGTGTACGTAAAACGAGATCCAATTAGCGATTTACAAGGGGACATAATGCTGGCTGTAGGTCTTACAGTGCATTACTAAGGTTGTTGTGTAAATCCTGTTACAGTATAGAGAAAGTTGATATTCAAGCTAATTAAGTGCAAGCCCATAAAAGTAGTTTAAATAGTATTTGTTACAAGCACATAATTCTTTAATTGCAATTTGAATTATGTAGCAACAGATGTATTTATGATAATAAATCCGTCTTTTGCTGACAATATAAAGTTTAAATAACAATCAAACAAGTAAGTAAAATCCCTTAGCTGCAATAGTTTAGCAGTTGTAATATTTTGCAAGTGATGGCTGAGGTAAATTGGTAAAATTAGACTATCACCACATATCAGGTAAGTTTGCAAATGTCAGCTGTGAAAATAACAAAATATATTTGTATCAGTGACTATTCGGGGGACCCTAAAAAACATTGAGACGTTATCGTAAATATGTCACTGTTGAAGCGTAACTTACGCGGGGAAGAAACCGAAAACGTCCAAGAAATAAAATTTACTAGCGTCAGTGGAAAGGTCAACACGAAGTAACGAACAAGGAGGCAGATAACGTCACGCGGCTTCGCATCCCTCAATGTACGAAAACAAAAGGTATCGCCTTCGACTCGCCACTGTCCGCCCGGAACCGCTGATAACACCAGAAACCTTATCTCCCCCCCACCATTCCCCCCATCTTCCCCCCTAAAACGCGCCAACTCTTTTGTTTCACTTGTCACAAAAATTAAACGGCTACAAATGTCTCTTTTTTAAGGGGCCAATTTTGCACCGCAACTCAGTCGATTTCGCCGCTCTTAATTAACTTTATTTCCTGTTCTCTCCCTTCCAGACTTTTTGTTTTTTCGGTGGTTGTCCATTTTGTTTCGCTATTTTTTGTCTGCAGTCGCGTAATGGAAAAGATGTAGAGCGAATTTTTAATGACTGTGTGCAAGTTGAGCTTTGTGCGAGGCGCCATTGTGTCACGCGGAGTTTGATGCTACCTAATCGGACGTGTCTATTAAATTTTCGTTCTACCGTCGAACAATAAACGTGAAACTTTTTGAATAGCACTGTCGTAAAATAGGACTGTTTTTAATATTTCAATTACATAACTCTCTTTTTACTTGCTTCATTGCTAATACGAGCTAAGAAATTAGACGGTCTTTAATCGGACTCCTTTATTGCATTGTTTCCGTTCTACCGTCAAAAAATAAATGTAAAACTGTATTGTTTTTATATTATTTTAACTCGAAAGGTGTAACGCGGTTATCATATTAGAATGTATTATGTTAGCGATCATGAATATTTTATTTGTGGTTAGCTATTAAATGACTATATTTGTTTATTATGCTGAGGTGTTTATAATTATGTGAGTGAAACGTATACATTACATCCGGTTTGGCGCAGTCCGGAAATTCTCAAATAAATAAGTTGTTGCGTTTTAACACGACGACTGTTATTTATTTTGGGTGGGGCGTTTGGTATAAGAGGGACAACACGGGAGAATGAAGTAATATTCGCCTAGTGACAGTTCTTAGTTTGTATCAACGTTAGTGTTGTTTTTTAAACCATTTAAAGTATGTTATATAATGAAGAATTTGAGATTCTAAAAATTGTCACTCAAAATCGCAGATCCCACGCGCCAGTACAATAAAAAAATTGTCTTTTTTTGTGAAATCACGATGTAAATGAACCTTTTCTTTAGATTGAACGAACGATTAATACCATCGATGGGCACACCCAATTTTCAGCTGGCTGTAATGCGATATATGGACGAGAAAACAAAATCAATGGAAGAAAAGTTTCTATTTGATAAATAAAATATTGAAGAGTCACACAAAAATGAAATCCAACGCGTAAAGGTAGGGGGAGCGAAATGTTTGCATATCCATACATATTTAGTCAACAATATGGCGGGCTATTAAATATCACGTACAAATCAATTTCCACGGCAGGAATCTGAATCCAATTTGCCGGCTGTCCGCTGTGAACGGACGCCAGATATCGGGAGGCGAATATCGCTAAACTGCTAAATAATTTAGTAGCAATCTACTGACGCCCGCGGTCACGAACACGGAAGCCCGTGCGAACATTTATGTCTTGTCTCGATCAACGTCTATACTTCATTGATTTTGTTGCTACTGGATATCTTATGTAAAAAAACCAAGTGTGTTCTTAAGACCACATGGCAGAAGTGAAAACTCCATCAACACCCATAGATTAGATGGTTTAGGCACGTAGAGACGATAAATGAAAGAAGACTGACAAAAAGTAAGAAGAGAAAGACCAAAGCGGACGTTTCAGAACCAAATCCAGGACATTGTCAAGAGTACTCTAGACTGATGAACTTGTGTAAAAGATTTAATGACAATGAAAGAAGCGAAGGAGATAAGCGAGGATCGTGGCAAGTAGATGGACGTGATCTCTGCCTACCCCTATGGAAAGAAGGCATATGTATGTATCTATCGCATATCGTATTACAGACGGCCGCAGAGTGTAAGTAAAGGCGATCTGTACAGCAGCTAAAGCCAGTTTGCACTTGCATCGTGGTTTCATAAAACCACAAAAAGCTTTTTACATATTTTCATCGTTTGCAATATGCACTGAGCAGACATATTTTATTCAATCTCACTTAGGAAACCTGTCTAAGATCTTAGGGATACTATAAACGCAACAAAACTTGATAAGTGATATTGATGAAATCTTTCAGGAATGAAAATATATATAACAGTAGAACGTTTGAAATTTGCTAAAGAGACTTATAAAGATTTGCACGAACTTCCGCATTCGTAATCGCGAGCTTTAGTAGATTACTACTAAATTTGTAGTAGCTTAGCGATATTAATAGTTATCACGTAGAGACTTAAAATTTGACAAAGACAAAAAACATTCCACGCAGACGAAGTCGCGGGTGTAGCTAGTCATATATATAGCAGATACATAGTCGAAAAAGTAACAGGCGATGAATAAGGTTCACTTTTAAAATTTAAAAAGTATAAGGAGCAAGTAGCTGTTTATAAATAAATTTCTTGTGCTATGTGCTTTGTAACAGCAATTGTACCGGTGTATTCAAATATAAAGCGTGATTCAATGAATACACAATATAACACAGACATAACACTGGTCCTTATAAGCCGGGAAAGGTCCACAAGTGAGGTATAAACCATTCAGGGCAGCTCCAATCTCGCGACCTCTCTATTATTTAAGCGGACGCAGTCCAACGAATTGTTGCTTCGCGCCTGCAGCCTTATCCGATATTCTAAATAGAGCCTTCTTTCTAGAATTATTCAGATCTATAGAAGTCCAACATTTAAGAATCTCAAAATCTATTTACTTTAAAACTATTGAGCCTCGCTTTAATTCCTTATTAGGTGTTGTTAGATTAAACATGATTCAAGCAGGCTCAGTTAGCTCTTTTGAATCTTCCTTGTCCATTGCTAACGATTCTATCACTAGAAAAGAAACTACCATTATATTTATATATATTTATTTATCTGTACGTATGTATTTATTATATGTATGTCTATTTCTATAGTAACACCGCCTACCTTCTCTTTCTTTTCTTTGACTGTCTCCCTAACCGCAAGGGTTGTCTGGAAGAGATCGCTATGCAGCGATAAGACCGCCCAATTGCACACTAAATTTAGTTAATTTTAAGTTGTTGTATTTTTCTTTTGTCCTATTTCTATGGTGTTCAATAAAGTATACATCTATCTATCTATCTACCATAATTTTGATTTATGTATTATTTAACTTCCATTTGATAATGAATTTACGTCCAAAGACATATCATTTTAACAATTTTCGACATACCTTTTGTAACAGTTACCATAATCATAGTCGTTAATTTTGTTTATATATCCTGATCGTGTGGGAGTATGCAAAAACCCGTTCTTAATGAGCGTCTTCGTTACAATAGGAGTAACTACGACAAATTCCAAGTCAATTGAATCTACAGTTTCAGAGTTATTGTGACGATTGACTTAGAATATTTTGTAAAGTGTTGTCATTTGCAGCTTACATGTTTATTTAAATTTCATTAATGTATTAAGTTCTTCTGCTATTCGGGGCTTTTACAGACGGCCCATTCTTATAAGTGGTGTAATAACAGGACTTATTTTTATGTTAAATTTAAATTTCTTAACAAAACTTAACATAGATTAATGTCTATACTAGATGAAATGCATTTCATAGTGAGGTAGTAAATTCCCGTTCATCTCCACAAGTCCCCAGTGAGGTGCTGTATAAATACTATACACATTTAATATCCTGCAGCAGTCAATATGGACAGGTTCATTAATAAGTTCCAGTTAAGCGGTGCATCATCGCTCAGCGCAATATCTGAGAGAGCGCGGGGAAATCAAACACAGTTTACGTGTTTGCAATCACTACACTAGACTGACTAAACAATGCCCCACTAAATTGTGCTCGGGGAATTCACTAGTTAATTTGTTATTTTCTACTGAAAATTCAATAACTTAATTAAATTAATTAGGCCTTTCCAAAGTTTATGCATCGTCACATCTAGTTGAAACTGGTGGATATTAAACTGCTTAAAATTTTAAAATTACGAGAGCTAAAAACAAAAATTTCTTTACTGAAGTACAGATAGCTAACAAGCGATAGGATCGCCCACTAAAAGTACCTATTTCTGAATAATTTTATATCGACGCTGGAAAACAAAAAGTTTCGTAATCGTCATTTTCAGACACATTGACTTCAGCGACATTAAAGTGTTATTAAAACTTACTACTGGCATCGATATGTCTATATGTCGTGGATTTCACTAAGGCATACTACCTAGTCTTTCATTTTTGAATCATAAAATATAGCAATTTTGTCATATGATATCCAATAAAATTCATTTTAAGTTGTTCTCTTATATCATCATTAGAGATGCATGTGTTAGTATATATAAAATAATTTAATTTAAATACAGGATACGGTTCGTCATTTGACTAAATCGTAAATAATAAAATAAAAGTTAGTCGAGAAATCAGTTTTTGTATCAACGTTAACCACGAGTTTTTGTGTGTCAGTAAAAAGGGCTGCTCTGCGATATAAAGCAAAGTGTATTTCTTTAAATTAAAAGTGTTGACTTTTAATATGTCATAATGATAATTGTGTGCTCTTTGTTTTACTGTTATGGATGTTGATGGTGCAATGGTTTTTATATTTAATGGTAATGGATGTCGATGTATTTTATTGTAATTTATATTAAATATAACATGGATAAAAAAAGAGAAAAAGACTATGGAGTTTCTTGCCGGATTCTTCTCCATCTAGTCTGTTGGTTGTGAACCGGTGGTAGGTAGAGTCATTGATAAAAAGAGTTTACTGGAAGTAAAGAATATTTTAGTTTGGATGTCGACCTTTTAGTATGAAAATCCTATTTATTTACTTTTTTAATAATTTTCAAAAAAGTAGTTAAAATTAATAATATTTAGTACCCTTTATCGTGTTATTTCTGACACATGCAACATGTGCAAAAATCTATATTAGACGGTTAAAGTATTTTTTATTATACTAGTTTTTTATAGGGATTTAAAAAGTTGCATGAGGATTTGAATCTCTAATGCCCTCACTCCGCATTTATCGCATCAAAGGTGGATTTTCGATGCGAGCTCACTTAATTTTCTCGCCTGTCAAAAGCCATTGCGTCCGTGAAAATTGAGCAGGGACGTCGCTATATTGAATAAAAGTCCAGTTTGGGACTTCTTTTGTGACTGAGATAAAATATTAAAATTGTCGACATGAGGGAGAGGGACGCCTGTATCCTGCGAAGGCGACTCTCTATGGTTTATTCAACTCACGGACGACAAACAAAGAGTGCGATTAAATTTTCCGCTACATAAGAAACTTCATGCAAAGGAAATTTGCCTTTAGACGATTGTTTTTTGTGTTTTGCATACGTTTTTGTTTGTTTTATTATAAACATTAGCTAAAAATTAGTTACCCAGGTCTCTGAGGTGCACAGAAACTTTATATGCTACGAGACTTTTATCTGATAAGACCACTATACTCGTGTCTATGTAAACGTTGGTATAATAGTTTTATTTCAATTCCCAACCAAAGTGGTTACCGAAGAGTTAGAATAGAAGCTCTTTATTTAAATATTTAGATAGCAAAATTTTGGTATCACAAAAACTCATGATCTTTTTTTTAAAGTAATGACTAGATTTTGAGGAGCGTTACTAGAGCGCGACCCTGTGTTAAAAATGGCAAATATAACAATCAAAATTTTAGATGACTGAAGTAAAATAAATGCAGTATAGAAGAAAGTAGGTAGAAATAGTGTAATAACAGAACGTTGTTGTATAAAGGAAGATGTAATGACTAAAGTAGAGAAAGGTATGCTTAGATGGATTGGGCACGTAGAGAATGAATGAAAGGAGACTGTCTAAAAGGATTTATGAGTCAAGAGTGAATGGGAAAGTTGGAAGGGGAAGACCAAGGCGCAAGGCGAACGATCTTGGACCAAATCCAGGACATTTTAAATAAGGGCCAGGTCAAGAGTACTCTAAGCCGACGAACTTGTTTAATGAGAATTTTTGTTTGTAATGACAGTTTAGCGCTTGACTGTGATCTCACCTGATGGTAAGTGATGATACAGTCTAAGATGGAAACGCGCTAATCTGGGTAAGAGACGATATACCCTAACGGTTTTACACAACATTGTACCGGAACACAAGTCGCTTTGTTATGGCGGTACGTGTTCGCTGGTAGGCTGGTAACTAGTCACGGCCGAAGCATCCCACCAGACCAGACTCAGGCAAATCAGAAAACAATTTTCTAAATGCGCCACTGCGCCAGCAAAGCCGTCGAAAGAAGAAGGGAATGGAAGAAGCAAAGGAGATATGCAAAGATCGTGGCAAGTGGAAGGACGTGGTCTCTGCCTATCCCGAAGGGAATGAGGCGTGATGCTATATATGTATGTAAAATTTTACCAAGTTAGCGGGAGAATGATGTCGCAAAAAGCAATACTTGTCAGAAATAAATAAAACTTACCTATGATTACATTGTTGACATGCAAAGCATTCTAGATGGTAGACGTTACTGCGGGCTCGCATCACCATCTCGAAGGCTGGGATGACTTTATTACACGCCGCACAGTAGCCCGTATTTCCGAAAAGCCTGCAGGAATTATTTACGTTTTACTTTGTAAAAGTCAGTTTCGTATTAATAAAACACGATTTTTTTTATTTTTTAGCAATTTTAGAACCAAATTTATGACAAAATTTATTGGCGCTGTCCGTCTTGTCTTAACGAAGTATAATAATATATAAATATCTTTCTCTCATATGAGCGAGAAGGCCTGTGCCCAGCAGTGGCAAAAAATAGTGGTACTTTGTACTTAAAAGTACCTAAAAGGGCCTAAAGTCTTCTATAGGCAAATAAGTTGAATATTAGCCCAAAATCAATTATTTACTATGTCAGTTACTCACCGCAAATAATCCCTTTTGCATAGTATGAGGTTTGCTCGGGTGTACAAAGTGTGTCCCACTTCTCCTAATCGGCAATCGCAGCAGCCGCACTTCAAGCAGTCCTCGTGCCAGAGCTGATCCAGGGCTTTGAGGAGATATCTCTCCGTGATCACTTTACTGCATCCAGCACAAATCTGGTGGAATAACTCACATTTATCCCTTGTTTAAAGCCAAGAAGTGTTTTTGAAGGTTGAAGTAATTCAAGAAGTTTTGTCTAATTAAACATATTTATATATTTAATTACAAACAGGTAAGTCTTTGATATAAGCTGTTAATAGAAAAGGTCTGAGTACGCTACCTTGAGAAACACCAAATAGACGTGACTCTTTTTTATTGACGTCTTTATTAATTGCCTCCTATTTATCAGACAACTTTGTATCACGGTCAAGTAGCTTTTATTTATTGCAATTTTGTAATTATGTATTTCAATTGGGTCATTAAGAAGCAAAAAGTAGTGGGGTGAAGAAAACTGTTAACATCCTAAATTGACAAATAAAATATTCCACAATAATAGATTTACATCAACATGAGCAAGTAGAAATTTTTAACAGCTTAACGAAGTCAGAAGTTTTAATGCATCTTTTCACCTGTGGCTGTGAAGGCTGCGCTGCAGCAGCAGCGCCAGGCTGGCTGCCAGCGGGGAGGGGGGAAGCCCGTGCCTCCTTGGTGACGTCCATGGCCAGCATGTGGTTCCCCAGCCCTGGACTGCCGCCGCTCGACTGCTGCGGCGTCCGCCTCTCGGACTGAAACAAAGCACATAGATTTAACTACATCTCAAAAATTAAAAATTCTAGCAACTAAATATTTTCACTAGCTAAATCGTGCGGTGTCGCACATGTAGTTCTCGATCCCCGTGAATATGGGAAAACCGTATTCACAAACTGCTTAAAATTCGAAAGGATTCACTTTGCTAAATTGAACGTCAAATAGCGAATTCTTGAGGACTTTATGATGAGAGTTTAGTGTACAATACTAAATTACATTTGTAATGCAACCTGCTTACTCTTGAAATCCATTCTGGTCCCATCCCGACTAAATTTCTTTCAGGCGACTTTAATATTATATATCATATCGAAATCATTTGACACTGATTTTGTTTTCAAGAGTTAAAATGGGATCGGCTATTTTATTATCGGAATGGGTTTTAAGAGTCACATCGGTTGCAAAGTCTGTAAGAGGTACAAGCAATTTTTGGATTTTCTCTAATAGATCTTGTGTTATTAACAATTTCATATATTTCGGAGTGGGTAAGGTTGACAGTTGCATTGCCCATGGAACAAATTTTAATTTTTGGAAAATAATAAAACTTGAACGCTTGGAATTTGTTATTCAAGTACAAATTTAGCAAAATAGAACATCAAATAGCTGTTAAACCTGCAAAAATCCCTACTGCTGTTTAAGAAATAAGCGAGAACCAACAAAAGTAGTCGAAATCGTTTTATTTATCATGTGTTTATTGGCAAGTATTTAGCAAAAGTTATTTGTAAATGATGAACAAACGCCTTTAATTTATATATAGAGTATTCGTAAATAGGTAGAACACAAAAAGATCTCTTGGATTGAATATCGAGGTCGAAATCACTTTTTATAATGAATTTATGAGGTCAATGCCAAAGTCGCTTGAAGCAACACAGATTCCACAAAAAATGGATATCGCTACGAACTATTAACCAAATTAAATCATCGATTTCTCACCAAACAAACAAATATTATCAGAAAAACAGTTATAATTGGTGTAATTGAAAATTTGTTTAACCTATTTTAACATGACCTTTTGCTAAATTTCTCAAATTAGTAAACAATTTTTTATCGAGTTCGCAAAGTAATAATTTTATATATTGAAAAAATGGTACGTTCTTCGTAATAAGATGAACTTACAAAGTTTAATAAACAAAAAAAACCTTAAATCCATTCAGGTTAGTCAGTTGAGCTTAAAAGATAGACAGTAGCTACTGAAGACTTTTTTCCACAACATTTTAAAACAAATGATTCCGTTCTACATGATTATTAAGTAACTCTAACCTCTTACGCAGCGCACGCAACAGAAGCTCTCAAAATGAATGCATTTTTCTCATTATTTCCTATTGGTAACCTTGATATTATACAGTCGATAGTCTAAGTCCACGATAAACGGGCTATCCCATACTATACAAATTGTTGAAATCAAACCAGTAGTTCCTAAGATTAGCACACCCAAACAAACTCTTCAACTTTATAATATTGGTATAGGTTAGGATATATTTTTATGCGGGACCTGCACATGCAAAGTATGTATGCAAATTAATTAGTAAACATTGCATGAAATGCAATATTGTATACGTTACAATTGCATAAATAGATTTTTGAAATTACTGTTATGTGATAAATTACGCGGGTAACAGATAATATCGGGCGCTTACTAGTTGCTATAGCTTCGGGGTACGTCAGATGTGACTGGCAAAAGTAAGGCATGCAACGAGTAAGCGTTTCGCGAGCTTTACTTTAACAACTATCTCCAAAACTATACATACATACATAGCATCGGGGCACGTAGAAGCCACGTCTTTCCACTTGGCACGATCTTTCCCATTAAACCTTTCATACAAATTCGTCGGTTTAGAGTACTCTAGATCTGGGCCTTGTTTAAAATGTTCTGGTCTTCCCTTTCCAACTTTACCATTCGCTCTTGACTCATAAATCCTTTTTGTCAGTTTCGTCTCGACGAGCCCAAAGTATACCTTTCTCAATTTTAATCACTACATCTTCTTTTATACCCAAAACGTTCTCTTATCACACTATTCTTTACTTTGTTACTGTTTCAATCCGCTCATAATTGTCAACGCTCTCATCTCTACCGCATTTATTTTACTTTTGTGCTTCTGCTGCCATACCCAACTTTCAGTACCATACATAAGTGTCGTCACCAACACTCCTCCATGCACAGCCAGTCTGGCCATTCAGGAAGGCGTGCAGAGCACCATTAACCATATTCCCTGCATTCACTCTCTTTTCAATATTGAATTTTAATAGAGGTCAAATATGAAATGAAGGCATAAAACCCTACACCATGAACTCCGTCGTGAATAACAATCGGAAAAAAATTAGCACAACTACTCAACCGGCTAATGAGAACGTGAACTCCGTGAATTATATGCCTTAAAGTATCGAATAAACGCCAATAAAAACGGTAATTTAAGCTGGACGGATTAAAAAAGTGACCAATGCAATAAAATCGGGCACCTCGCCATGGTTAATTAGCACTTCAAATGCAAACATTTTTCAATTAAATTTATCCAAGGCGGATATAATAAGACGAGGTTTAAACAGCCTATTATATCTCTGACAAACCAAAACCAAAGTCATCTAATAGGTGATCATATTGGTAATATAAAACCCACAAAAAAGTACCTTACTTTATCATATTTCAGTTAATTATAAACAAAAAGGAACTGCAGACCTTTTCTGCGTTGTCTAGCTTTTGAGAATGTTTTATTTATGTCCATTTATTGTTTACTTATTATATTTATGACTGTTGTTTGTTTATATTCTTTGGGTTCAATGCAGAATAAAGATCTTTCTTTCTTCTTTTCTTAGTTCAAAGATTCTTCTATGTACAAATGCAAACTTTTTCGTATTGTATGTGTTTTCGTCTAACTTCGATCTGCACTATCAAAATTCATACTTAAAGCGGGCTTTAACCCACTAGTGGGAGCATAACAGACAGCTACTTTATTATTTACTACATCTTCTTTAAAATCCTTCTGATTTTTTATGTTTACTTTAAAACCAACATAGTTGGAATTAAAAAACAGTGTAGTCATAGAGCATACAGCTTCTTTGTAATCTACAAATGCGAATTTTTAACTTTGCCCGTTGGGAATATAAACGTCAGTCGAGATTTTAATAACTAAATCTACTCTGTGCTGTTTAAAATACAGTGTAGTTATACAGCATTACAACCGCTCTCAAACCTACAATTTCGAATTTTACACCCAGCCCATTGGTAATACAAACGTCAGTTCAGACAAATGATTCCTGAATCTGAACTTTGTTTCTATGATGCAATATATTCATTTCCTATATACAGATCCTCCTCTTTGGGTGGTTTCCTCATTTCTAACGATCATGAAAACCAACTCTGATGATTAATTGTCACTTAATATTAGATCACCATTAGCTTCTTTGCTTTCTGAACAATGTGATTCGGATCTGATCGGAACAACGCATTGGGCTTCTCTTATATTTGGGCTTATCTTGGTAATTGATGCGTTGCTCCAATGTGCTATCCACAGTATCTGAAGTATTTCCCTCCAGCACCACATTTCAAAAGTATCGATGCGATTGATCGGTCTGATGATATACTACATATGCAAGTTATATCTCGTTAGTGGAGACAAATTCTACACAGACAAAGGTGTTGTCTAGCTAAATATAAATGGAGTCAACAAAAAACATAACTCAACAAACAAACTTGCAGTTGCAAGGCCATTATATAAATTAATTTGTTCGACTGCAACTTTCCGCGGCAGTTAAATGCATTCGTACAAATGTATTAAAATTTCGCCGCCGAAACAAAATCCTTTATGGGCCGTGCAGCCGCGTAATGGCTCGCCCCGGGACCACAAACTCCGATTATCCAAACACAGCTCCCGTGAAAATTTAACGTGTAATTGATTATGAAGTTGGCCACTAATGGCCGAAAATAGTTTCTAATTTGGTGTACGGCGGGTAATTGGTCTCGCTCCGCGTCTGTGTTAATCATTTACGGCGCAGGACGTCCCTGGACGCTCTCTGCAACATACCAATTTGGCTGCGAATCTCATCGCGACCGTATATCCAATCTATCCGTCTAAACAATACGAAACTAACCCGCGTTTAACCCTACAAAGCAAATTTTACACTGCCCATTGGGAGTATAAACGTCAGTCGCGATGTTTTAATAACCAAATCTATTCTGTGCTTTGCAACGGCATAGCTATACAGCATTACAACCGCTTTGAAACCTACAACTGCGAATTTTACACCCAGCCCATTGGGAATACAAACGTCAGTTGAGATTTCACAATAATTAAATCTACTCTGTGCTGTTTAAAATACAGTGTAATTATACAGCATTACAACCGCTTTGAAACCTACAACTGCGAATTTTACACCCAGCCCATTGGGAATACAAACGTCAGTTGAGATTTCACAATAATTAAATCTACTCTGTGCTGTTTAAAATACAGTGTAATTATACAGCATTACAACCGCTTTGAAACCTACAACTGCGAATTTTACACCCAGCCCATTGGGAATACAAACGTCAGTTGAGATTTCACAATAATTAAATCTACTCTGTGCTGTTTAAAATACAGTGTAATTATACAGCATTACAACCGCTTTGAAACCTACAACTGCGAATTTTACACCCAGCCCATTGGGAATACAAACGTCAGTTGAGATTTCACAATAATTAAATCTACTCTGTGCTGTTTAAAATACAGTGTAATTATACAGCATTACAACCGCTTTGAAACCTACAACTGCGAATTTTACACCCAGCCCATTGGGAATACAAACGTCAGTTGAGATTTCACAATAATTAAATCTACTCTGTGCTGTTTAAAATACAGTGTAATTATACAGCATTACAACCGCTTTGAAACCTACAACTGCGAATTTTACACCCAGCCCATTGGGAATACAAACGTCAGTTGAGATTTCACAATAATTAAATCTACTCTGTGCTGTTTAAAATACAGTGTAATTATACAGCATTACAACCGCTTTGAAACCTACAACTGCGAATTTTACACCCAGCCCATTGGGAATACAAACGTCAGTTGAGATTTCACAATAATTAAATCTACTCTGTGCTGTTTAAAATACAGTGTAATTATACAGCATTACAACCGCTTTGAAACCTACAACTGCGAATTTTACACCCAGCCCATTGGGAATACAAACGTCAGTTGAGATTTCACAATAATTAAATCTACTCTGTGCTGTTTAAAATACAGTGTAATTATACAGCATTACAACCGCTTTGAAACCTACAACTGCGAATTTTACACCCAGCCCATTGGGAATACAAACGTCAGTTGAGATTTCACAATAATTAAATCTACTCTGTGCTGTTTAAAATACAGTGTAATTATACAGCATTACAACCGCTTTGAAACCTACAACTGCGAATTTTACACCCAGCCCATTGGGAATACAAACGTCAGTTGAGATTTCACAATAATTAAATCTACTCTGTGCTGTTTAAAATACAGTGTAATTATACAGCATTACAACCGCTTTGAAACCTACAACTGCGAATTTTACACCCAGCCCATTGGGAATACAAACGTCAGTTGAGATTTCACAATAATTAAATCTACTCTGTGCTGTTTAAAATACAGTGTAATTATACAGCATTACAACCGCTTTGAAACCTACAACTGCGAATTTTACACCCAGCCCATTGGGAATACAAACGTCAGTTGAGATTTCACAATAATTAAATCTACTCTGTGCTGTTTAAAATACAGTGTAATTATACAGCATTACAACCGCTTTGAAACCTACAACTGCGAATTTTACACCCAGCCCATTGGGAATACAAACGTCAGTTGAGATTTCACAATAATTAAATCTACTCTGTGCTGTTTAAAATACAGTGTAATTATACAGCATTACAACCGCTTTGAAACCTACAACTGCGAATTTTACACCCAGCCCATTGGGAATACAAACGTCAGTTGAGATTTCACAATAATTAAATCTACTCTGTGCTGTTTAAAATACAGTGTAATTATACAGCATTACAACCGCTTTGAAACCTACAACTGCGAATTTTACACCCAGCCCATTGGGAATACAAACGTCAGTTGAGATTTCACAATAATTAAATCTACTCTGTGCTGTTTAAAATACAGTGTAATTATACAGCATTACAACCGCTTTGAAACCTACAACTGCGAATTTTACACCCAGCCCATTGGGAATACAAACGTCAGTTGAGATTTCACAATAATTAAATCTACTCTGTGCTGTTTAAAATACAGTGTAATTATACAGCATTACAACCGCTTTGAAACCTACAACTGCGAATTTTACACCCAGCCCATTGGGAATACAAACGTCAGTTGAGATTTCACAATAATTAAATCTACTCTGTGCTGTTTAAAATACAGTGTAATTATACAGCATTACAACCGCTTTGAAACCTACAACTGCGAATTTTACACCCAGCCCATTGGGAATACAAACGTCAGTTGAGATTTCACAATAATTAAATCTACTCTGTGCTGTTTAAAATACAGTGTAATTATACAGCATTACAACCGCTTTGAAACCTACAACTGCGAATTTTACACCCAGCCCATTGGGAATACAAACGTCAGTTGAGATTTCACAATAATTAAATCTACTCTGTGCTGTTTAAAATACAGTGTAATTATACAGCATTACAACCGCTTTGAAACCTACAACTGCGAATTTTACACCCAGCCCATTGGGAATACAAACGTCAGTTGAGATTTCACAATAATTAAATCTACTCTGTGCTGTTTAAAATACAGTGTAATTATACAGCATTACAACCGCTTTGAAACCTACAACTGCGAATTTTACACCCAGCCCATTGGGAATACAAACGTCAGTTGAGATTTCACAATAATTAAATCTACTCTGTGCTGTTTAAAATACAGTGTAATTATACAGCATTACAACCGCTTTGAAACCTACAACTGCGAATTTTACACCCAGCCCATTGGGAATACAAACGTCAGTTGAGATTTCACAATAATTAAATCTACTCTGTGCTGTTTAAANACGGATGATATAAACAGGGTAGCCGTTAGCCGCTGGAGCCAGGTGGCGCAAGGTCTAGCCTTGTGGACCTCATTACGTGAGACCTATGTCCAGCAATGGACATCCATCGGTTGAAGCGACGACAGTATACAAATACAGTGTAGTTTAAACTACAGAAACTTGTAAATGCTAATTTTAAACTCTGCCCGTTGGGAATATAAACTTCAGTCGAGATTTTTATAACTAAATCTACTCTGTGCTTTACAACAGTGTAGTTATACAGCATTACAGCCTCTTTGAAACCTGCAAATGCGAATTATACACCGTGCCTGTTGGGAGTATAAATATTAATCGTGATTTTTCTATAACTAAATCTACTCTGTGCTTTGCAACAGTGTAGCCATACTGCATTACGGCCGCTTTTAAATCTACAAATATAAATTTTATATTCTGTACGTTTGTAATTTAAACGTCAGTGCAGAAGTAACCTACTCTGTGCTGCTATCTATTCTGTATTTACTTATATTATAAAGTTATTCCGTTGACAACTGTATATTGGAAGCCTTTTAGGTTCAATATTAAATAGATCAAATAAAAGAAAAACGGAACATGTCATTTTAATAATAAAAAATATAATAGAAAATTACACTCTGTCACAGATAATCTACTCTACACGCGCACAGATAATTAAAGAAACCTTGTTCATTCCTAAAATATTTTGACGGCAGACGTCATTAAAGGTTTTTAATAACGAAATCTACTCTGTACAGAACCCGTACAGATAAATAACGTAAAATATAATAACGTATTCCAGTAATGTAACACAATAAAGACTTAACAATGCATTCTCAATTTACACGCGTCATTCATTACGTCGAAAAATATCGTGCCTTTTTATTCAATCGCAAATAATTCACTGCAATTTTACATCTTTTATCTTCATTACATTTATACATTAAGTTAACTTATTTATTTTTACAGTTATTTATTATAAAATCATAAAAAAGTAATAAAAAACTTCAAAAGCGTAACTTCTTTACGTATTCGTCATGTCTTTAACAACTGTGGGATAAAAATCAAGTGAAAGCACTCTGTTAGTCTTATACAGGTCTAGAAATCAATTGCCAGGCTGAGGATACGTATATATAATAAGAAATCACAGTCAATCTTGGTCTCATCTTTATATAAGTTCAAGTAATATGTAAGTACAAAGTACACTGTCATGTAAAATTTATTATATGTTTTAAAAGTTTTAACGCCAGAAGGTGTTCTATATACCATCTTATTCATAGCAGAGAAGGTTTTCAGAGCATAGACCCACCACGCAGTGGATTGGCAGGATATACATACCCCAGAATCACTACTGGAAGTCCCGAGAACCTACAGCTTTTACCACTAATTCATCATGGCTCTTGGTCACTCCTAATGTCAGCCAACAGTATTTTCCATTACTTTTTCGTCGACACATGAAGCGAGGCTTCGTAAATAATTAATATCAGAGTTGACAGCGACACGCCACGGCACTCCCAGTACAATCCGTAGCGAATGCAACGAGATTAGGAGCAAAAAAACAACCACAAACCATTAAGAGTGACTTTCGTGTGTCAATACGCACGAATTAAGATTTTACAATCTGTCGCAGTTGGTAATAAAAGTACGGGTTACTTCCTGCCGTATATTAATAAACAGACATTAAAAGAAAATAGTCTTTATTCAAGTATTTATACAAAGTAATGAAACGTTTAGATGTTTTAGTTCTTATGGTTTCTATACAGAAGAATGTGAAGTGAATTTTCCCTCTATCGAATCTAAAACCTCTGCTAGAAAGTGAGTAGCCGTCAAGAATGTATGAGTGTTCTTTGGCAACCAATTTTGAGAATAGCAGTCTTTAAATATAGCCCAATTTTATAGCAATTTTTCTTTAGGAATCGTCGTGGGAGTTCATTGACATCTTGACGTTTGGTTTTATTTAATAACTCGGTTATTTAAAACTTTACGTGAAAAATGTTTATAACTAAAGTTGTTCCGAATTAAATTTCCTATAATTTTAGTTCTTATCAACTTTTACCTAGGATCAATATTTCTCGAGTTAAAACCCAAAAAGTGCAAGTTTTTGACGACTGCCGATGAAAAATCGTTGTGACACATCCAACACAGTTGCACGTCTAATCGATTTACATAAATATTATTATTTATGTAAAACGATTAGATTTTGACGTGAGTTGACCTCTGAAACTTGAATGAACGTCATATCTTGACCGAATAGAAAGTTATACCAAATGCAATCTCGATACGTAGCAGAATGACCTTCAAAATGGCGGGGATTCCCCTTGTACGCGATGTGTTACAGTCCTTACTTATCGCAATAAATTCCTTAATTCTTTAGCTATCCAGTGGTGCTCCGGGCAGAAGTCCTTGCAGTCGCCTATCAGTGCAGGGTAGCTACAAGGGCTTCCAGAGGTGCTGACTCCTACGATGACCATGTTTCTCGCTGACAGAGCTTTGATCGGAAAATGCAGGGAAGATTTTAGGTCTCCAACTGCGGGTATAGTCACGGTAGAGGCGATCCGACCTCACCTGGACAATTGGCTCATCAGGAGGCACGGATCTCTATCCTAGCGTCTGGTGCAGATGCTTGCCGATCATAGTTGCTTCGGCAAGTACTTACGGCTGTGAGGAAACGCCCGCCTGTCATGAGTGTGGTGCTGCTGTAGATACGGCGCACCATATCCTGGCGGAGTGTCCAACGGCATATCATGATGTCGCTGGTTAGAGGATAATTGGGGTAATGCTCGCCAGTGATGTTGGGTGGAGGGCGGTTGCCTTCTTTCGCGCGACCGTCATCTCGCTGAAGGAGGCAAATGAGAGGATAAGGAAGCAAAAGGCTGGAGCTCTCTCTCGTCGTCGGAGGAGGCTTGGTGGCAGAAGTCGCACTTATGCACTTCATGCCTCACTCTATTGAGTGGTATGCGGTACCATCCGGGTCACTAGAGTGGAATGCAGTTAGGGAACCTCTAGTGATCTCACTCATGGATGGGGAGGGATCCGCTGGGTTTTAGTAGGTATTATGTTATCAGTGAGTCCCATACTCCTGATGGAGTTATCATTCGTTTTAATTCGACTGGGCTAATAACGTATTTGAATCTGGGACTTAATTTCTATGACACAGACAAACTCTTGTATATAAATAATAATAATATATCTTGTATATATAAATAGTAATTTGGATTTGGTATGATTTTAAAAGGACAATCGGTTTTATCATCTTTGAATCGTGAAATTGGAAAGGAAGCGTGTTATGTGATACGCAAATACGTGTGCAACGTAACCCATTACTGCGGAAATCCGATTGAGTCTTTTTATGAAATACCCTCAGTAACCATATTAACGTATTGCGCCGTGACAGGCAGGCAGCCTGACGCAAATTGACACGACGCTGTCCGCAGTCGCACTGAATTCAGTTAGCATTGTTTAAAATTGAATTCTTTGCACTCGATTATCGACGCCTCTTTATTTTTTCGTGAATATTTGACGTAATGATTGATTTTGTCACACATTCAAATTTTTATTATCGACTACATTCTCTGTAGCATTATTCGCTTAATTTCATTTAATGGAAACGAAGATAACAGGAGCTTAAAGGGAGATATACGTTAGAGAGTTACGTTACGTATATTACTGTTAAGACGAGCACTATTCTCTTATAAAATGACATAAATGTATATATATCTTAGTCAGTAGTTCGTTTACGAGTTAGCTAGCGTTACGCGAACGGTGATTTCTTGCTTATAAAAGTGAAACTTCTTTAAAGTGGGCTGTAAACTGACGAGAACGTTATGAAAATGCGATGGGACGATACAAGAAAATATTTGATGTGTAAATGTATTTTTTTGATGTATAGGCAAGCTTTATTTTATAGTTTAGTGTACAGGACAATGACCGGCATGTTTTGCAATGCCACAATTGATACAATTGCTTTAGAAATACAACTTCTTCAGGCATATATTTTCATTTCATTTTCTCACTCTTCGTAACGCTCTAGTCACACATTCACCAGCTTATTCTTATAATTAAAGGCATCAGGATTTACGCGAATAACAGCATTATGTAAAATATAACTATAAAACGTCGATTGTTTTGTCGTAATAAACACTGAAGGTATTGAAATACGACCGTGCGAAATATTTACAACTTGTAATGAAACCACTGATTTATTTTAGTGTCAGCTTTGTTTGCAGTTTTATAACACGTGTGTTGACAACGTATAAAATTATAATTAGACACCATTTATCATGTGACATGCACTGCATGCATAAACACTAACATAAACCCTATTGAGTTACGAGTTTATGCTGTCGTTTATATTTCCCAGCAGGCAAAAGAAAACGCTGTTGTTAGCAATTGATAATAACTAAAACCTGGTTTTCTTTTACATTAAACATTATAACAAACCAAATCTACAATAAAACTTGTACATAAAAAAGGAAAAACCATTCTTCACTTATAAAAATAATAGGTGAAGCAATGTGAGTTACGGTTACGAAATAAATCAATCGATATAAAAATTCATGAGGGTAGTTCATTAATTGTTTTATTCTTAAATCGTTTAAATTGTTGGTAAAACAAGGAAAGTAAAGGTTACTAAATATATCAATTGATATAAGAATTCATGAGGGTAGTTCATTAATTGTTCTATTCTTACGAAATAAATCAATTGATATAAGAATTCATGAGGGTAGTTCATTAATTGTTCTATTCTTAAATCGTTTAAATTATTGGTAAAACAAAGAAAAGTAAAGGTTATGAAATAAATCACTTGATATACGAGGTATGACAATTAAGTAATGAGACTGATTTTATTGCCGCGCTTGTGGTAAACCTGTGACCTTGAAATTCCCTGTCTTTTTCCGGCATCCCTCCCCTCTCCATTGACATGTGTACCATCGCTCTAGCTTGTTTAGTTCGCCTGCTGCGTGAAGTTGAGTAGACGTGTGTTTGTAGTGCTCGTCACGAAAATGGAACAACGAAATCAAAAGCAACGCGTCGCGATAAAATTTTGGCCAGATTGGGCGAAACAGCTTCGGAAACGTACGCTAAAATTGTAAAAGTGTATGTTGATAGTGCTCTTAGTCGTGCCCAGGTGTTTCGATGGCACAAAGAGTTTAAGGCGGGGCGTGAAAGCGTGGAAGACGACGCGTAAGAATACATGAGGGTAGTTCCGTGATTGTTCTATTCGTAAATCGCTCTTGTAGTTACTTTTATGCCGCATATCAATGTATGTAATGTTAACATAATGACAGTTCACTGCGTATACATATTAGAAAACCTGTTGTACGTTCACAAAAACATTGACTCTTTTAATAAAAAGAGTGAATGTATAGCATATAACTTACGAAACAAAAACAAACTTGTTGTAAATTCTAGTAGGCTGCATAAGATTAACAACTCATTTAAGGGTAACTGTATACGTTTCTATAATAAACTTCCACAAGACGTTTTAGAAATGTCAATTAATAAATTCAAAGTCTTTGTTAAAAAAAAGTTGAGTTGCAAGAGTATTTAGACGATAGAAACGCGTAGGAGTGAACGAACTGCTCTAATTTGAATTGAAATATATTAAACTAACATGATATTGTAATGATGATGATAACAAAAAAACAAAACACCCGACTGAGTTTGTTGTGGGCTCTTCTCGGATCAGGGCGCGAAGGACTTTAGATTTTAAGTCGTTCTGGAGTATCATCATCAGACGTACATTAGAATTAGAGTGTGGAAAAGAAAAAAAAAATATTTGACGAGTCAAAAGTGCTGTAATATGCCTACTTGAATAAAGATATTTTGATTTGATTTGATTTGTATGTCATTTTCTTAAGTCCTTCAAAATGTTTTACATAACTGTAAATATAAATAAATAAAAATATTTCAAAATCATTTCACAAATGAATTACCATAAAAATAAACATTACAGAAACTTACAAATGATCGAAAAATTGTCTTAGACTATTAACTTTATTTATAAAATAAATAAGCTCTAAAAGGCTAGAATTGATTGCGTTAAATAAGTTCATAAAATATTAAGGTATGCTTTAAATAATGCATAAATCCGGCTCGAAGGACCAATTTTTCTGGTGTTATGATATAAGTAGGAGACGTTATTTTTTGAAAGTAGTAATACAGATAACTTACACGATTAGCGAACACAGGTTAGCTACAACGGACAGTTACGTATTGCTACACTGTATTGAGCAATTATGTTCATAATGTCGTGAACTGTGAAGAATTATGAATTGTATTGATCGAGGTTACAATGAAAGCTTGGTAATTGAAACTTGATTAGTTCCCGTGGAATAAATAATGAGGTGCACAATTTGTGACGCGTTGTGCATGTTTCCGGTCGATATCCGGACCCATTATTGCTCTGAAATACACAAAAATGACCGGATTTCTCTAAAACACCGAATGATTCGATATTTTGAGCCAATCCAAATATATTTTTGTAGATTTTTTTAAAAATAGGTCTTCGTAAATTCAAATATCAAGACATTCTTTAATAAAATCTGTATGAAATCTACAGCGATGGCTACTCGGTAGCATTAACAGAAAGGCTCATAATTTTGACACTTAAATGAAACGTGTATGCGCCGAAAATTGGAAGCATGTGAACTAAATCCCTCATCACTCAAAATAGCGCCGAAGTAGAAGCTTTCGATACTGGTGTGATAAAAAAGCTTTTTCCAATTAGTAATGTGTAAGCACTTAATTATAAGATCATCTAATGGTAAGAGATAGATAGATAGATAGATAGATAGATGAAAACACTATATTTACATACAGAAAATTAAAGCTAGAAGCGTGTAAAAGCTATCTTATTGCTACAAGACAATCTCTTTCAGACAACCTTTGTAAGATTGAAGATACTGTCCAAGATGAAAGCAAGCTGACTTGGTAAGAGGTAGTTTGACTTTTAAATAGCTTCTATTTTCACACAAGTTAGTGGAAGAACCTCTTTGCTGGTGAACTGGTTACAAAACCTTCAGTTCAAACTCCTTTCCTAAATTTGCTCTAACTGGTACCGTAACCAGGACCTCTGCAAGCACATAACCAACGAGATCGTCAAAACCTACTCGAATAAGTAATAAATGATTTGATACACGATGTAAAATGTAATCATTGCTAATAAGACAAATCTTCGAGTCCGTTTAAGGCGGCGTGTAATAGGATTGAGTGCACTCTGCTAATCATAATTCATCAGCGAGATTAAAGAATGAGGGTGCCAGCCTCCCCCCCTCGTCCTCACCCTCGTGTGGAGACAATATGATTGCCACACCTGCGGAAACGACTGGAGTAACGAGGCGGGCTAAATAATTCAACCAACCGCCTCGCCTTGGACTGTGCTTTACATCGTTTATATTTCTTTAATGATTGTAATTAGTCTATAACATTTAAAAGTCTAAACTTTTAAGGACGAGATCTTTATAAAGCTTTAACACCTTTTATTAAGCCACTACTAAGTATAAGTCTATATTATGCATAATAAAGTTAGTTGCAAATAGACGTCAATAGATGGCGTTAGTAGCCATTAGATTTTTTTGTGTCGCTACAATGACTTCTGCCACGGTGATCAGAGTTTGATGACCTACGGCTCCGAAACGTGGTCGCTGACTATTGGCCTCATAGGAAAGCTCAGAGTCGATCAGAATGCGATGGAGAGGGTTATGCTCGGAGTTTCTCTACATGATCAAATCAGAAATGAGGAGATCCGTAGCAGAATCAAAGTCACTGATATAGCCCTACGAATCGCGAACCTGAAATGGCAATGGGCGGGGCACATAGTCCGACGGACCGATGGACGTTGGGGCCCGAAGGTGCTGGAGTGGCGACCCCGCACCGGGCGGCGCAGTGTAGGGAGCCCCCCCACAAGGTGGACCGACAACATCAAGAGGGTCGCCGGTAGTCGCTGGAGCCAGGCTGCGCAAGATCGGGCCTTCTGGACATCATTACGTGAGACCTATGTCCAGCAGTGGACGTCCATCGGTTGAAGCGACGACGAGTGACGATCAGAGCTTGTTCTTAGGTTTTATGTTTATGTATTATATTATTTTTTTGTCTGACAGTTTAGCGCTTGACTGTGCTCTCATTTGATGGTTAGTGATGACACAGTCTAAGATGGAATCTGGTAAGAGGCGACATACCCCTTACGGTTTCTACACAACATCCTACCGGAACAAAACTCTTTGTTTTGGCGGTACGTCTTTTGCTGTATTATATTATATATTTATGATTTATTTTCTTACATGTCTGCTTTTGGCGATATTGTAAGAGTTTTTGTCTTTCGGTGTCCATTAGCTTTTTAGCTGTTATGGTTTTATTTCTTCATTTATTTCTAATACGACGTTGTTTCTTTCTATAACAAATTTCATTCTGTTATTAAGTAGCCATTAGATTTATTAATCAATTTAAAATATTGTTTATGTATGTATGTATACATTAACTGTCTTTCTTTGCCGCTGAGAACGAGATATAAAGTAACGACTACTTAATATAAGTTTAGCATTATTTTTGGAAGAGTAATGTAATGGATGCGATTCGATATCAATAGCCATATAAATTACCCACATAGTTTTCTATTTGATGACAATATAGGGAAGCCCTTTTTTATTGCATCATCTATCTTTTTGTTTACTTTCTCTCTTTGTTCTGACTTTCGTCTGAAAGAAATCTCTGTAAAGCCATAAGACTGCATTTAACCGATATTTAGAACATTTCGGTTAATGCTAAATTAAGGTTTAGCCCTGTTTTGTAACTTATATGAGCTTACTTACAACTCGACGTCAATAGATGGCGTTAGTAGCAATGATTATATTTATTGATCAATTTTAAATGTCATGTGTTTTTATTATGTACACACACATATATATTAGCTGTTTCTCGCTTCTTTACTTACATAACACCTTCCATCGCGTGAAAATAATAATAAGTAAAAACTACTGAATAAATTATAGTTCGGTTTTAAGTAACAGATAAAATTATAATAAAGGTTTATGTATATAATTTGTAGGTTTTTGGGTAAATTGACTGAAATGTAACGATAATTGTTGAAAATGTCGGAGACAATCGACCATTCATCCCATTTTGAGTTTTCTTTCGTTATTCGACAACTTAATATTTTTTTTTGATTCAAATTGAATAAAATTATGTAATAATACATCGTTGGAAGTAATATGTACGAGAATGAATGTCCCAAGAAGTTTGGTATTCGATTTGAGTATTCAATATATACTTCTATATATATAAAGTCAGGTTAATTTAACCTAAATAAAGTATATTTCTATATATATTCTAAGAAACAATCAATAAATTCGACTGTACTTAATTTGTTTATCACCAAAGCAGGTAAACTATATCTTAATTGGTTTCTTTGTATATATAAAAAGTATAAAGTAGGCAATGTTAAAAATAAATCCGATCAATATTCTACGTTGTTTTGTGTAAAAAAATCACTTCTTTTATCAATTTACAGTAAACTTTTTTGTACGTATCTATTTTTAATAGAATTGTCAATACATTTCTTAAATAGATATTGATGAAGTGTATTTTTATTTAAGCGATCTCATGGACGTCTAATGAACTACATCTGGAACCTTTTTTGCTGTATATTATATATTCTATTATCATTAATTAGATAGTTTATATTAAACGATCGATTTCCATATTAGAGTTTTGATTGAAACACCTAGATCATCGTTATTTTCCAATGATATAGGTACTGAAAATGATTACAACAATTATATATTGAACATAATATACAGAGTGCGATATTTGATGTTTCAAAAAGCCTATTTAGATGATGAAGACTAAAATCATGTTAGACAGGGGACATTACGAAGATGACCGTCGAAAAATTGCCAAAAATCGGACAAATTAGGAAAAACGGAAGGTCTATACACAATAAGGGTCGAATCCATGCGGCAAAATAAAGATAGAAAGACCAAAACAAGCAGGACAAACGACATAAGAGAGATAACTGGGAAAGAACTGCCGAAAAATCGCTAAAAATTAGACACATTGGGAAAAACTGAAAGCCTATGTCCAATAAAGGTATTTGAACGGGTTAAGTTGGCAATAACAAATTCAAGTCGGATAGACGACATTAGAACGATAAATGGGAAAGAATGCCAGAAATTGGTAACATTAGGAAAACCTTAAGGCCTATGCCCAATAAGGGTACAATTTGGTCAGAGCAAATGACATAAGGAAGATAACTGGAAAAGAACTGCCGAAAAATTGCTAAACATTGGACACATTGGTAACTCAAAAGGAGACCCATAAACCTTAAGGTTACATGCCTCCATCCCCCAATAGTAAACAAGACCTTATCCAAACAAAGTATTAAGACACACAAAAATTAAGGCATGAATACACACATTAACTGAAAGATACACTTTTTACGATAACCATTTTATATATAAGAAAAAAATATGTAAATAGTAATAGCTCGAATGTGGTAAATAAATGCGAAAGTAACATTGGTTGTTGTGCTTTCACGACCAAGTTACTGGACCGATTTAAATGAAATTTAGTACACAGATAGTCCAGAGCCTGAGAAAAGGCTGAGGCTACTTTTGAATGCAATAAAAGGTTATGAGTATTGGAAGTATCTTCATTTTTAGAGCCAGAAGTTTGGAACATTGTTTAATCTGTTAATTAGAATCAAGTTATTATAACAGAACAGACTTATTAATATTATGTGGCCGAAATTTGGTAAACAGATAGTCTAAAGACTTAGAAAGGAGAATAAGCTCTTTGCAGTGAAACTGACTTTTAGTCTAAATTGTTGAAAATTCTACACAAAAACAATATTCCACGTGGAAACAGCTAGTAATAAATCAAGCTCGTTTTCCAAAGACTCCCGTAAAGTGTGTGTTGTTCGAAGTATCCAGAGCAGAGCATACAGCTAGTGGAGCTACAACAGCGGTACTTATTTAGCAGATTGCTTTCCTTTAAGTTGTTCTTTAATCTAGCAATGCGCGCCCCCCGTCTCGCGCCGCATCTGCACATCCGATGTATCCACTTTTGTTTGTTCTCCAACACCTACCTAATGACTAGTGTTTAAGAATCTTTTATCTCACGCATCACAATTTTCATAAGCCTCTCGCAACATTAAAGGGGGCTTGTTTACTGGATTTTTTACATTAAGACATTAAAACCAGACGTGTTGCTTGGCGACAAACTTACAGTAAACCCAGTTGGGTTGTCCTGTTTTATAATCAACTGAAATCTGAAGGCCTACGACTCTTTCTTATCTAGGTAAAAGTAAAGTAAGTAACAGCCCATTAACGTCCCACTGCTGGGCACAGGGCTCCTCACTCCGAAAAGCGAGGGTTTTTAGAGCTTATACCCACCACGCTGCTCCACTGCGGATTGGCAGGCTTATCAAGGTATTGAAAAATGACGAAACAAGGCAATGGGTCTTTCTTTAAGAGATCTCAGAGGCTAAAAATGAACGAGATAAGGCAAAAAATCTCTTTTACATGAGTTAATATCTCTCTTTTAAAGGTTTTGACATTAAAAACGACGGGACAAGGCAAAGACTCTTTTAAAGAGGTTTCAATCTTATTTTTAGAGGTATCAGAGCCTAAAAATGACGAGACCTGGCAACTACTCTCTTTTATGTGTTTTATACTTTTGTTTCTTTCTCTTATAAAGATTTTTCAAGCTAAAAATGACCAGGTATCAAATCAAAATCAAATCAAAAATATCTTTATTCAAGTAGGCATATTACAGCACTTTTGAATCGTCAAATATTTTTTTTTCTTTTCCACACTAATTCTAATGTACGTCTGATGATGGTACTCAACAACGGCTTAAAATCTAAAGTCACGAGGGTTCCTTCGCGCCCTGATCCGAGAAGAACCCACAACAAACTCAGTTGGGTATTTTTTTACCATCATCATTACAATAACATATTAGTTTACTATATTTTAATTAAAATTAGAGCAATTCGTTCACTCCCACGCGTTTCTATCGTCTAAGTACTCTTGCAACTTATAATACGATTTTTCTATCAACTTTCTTTTAACAAAGACTTTGAATTTATTAATTGACATCTTTAGAACGTCTTGTGGGAGTTTATTATAGAAACGTATACAGTTACCCTTAAATGAGTTGTTAATCTTATGCAGCCTACTAGAATTTATAACAAGTTTGTTTTGGTTTCGTAAGTTATATGATGTACATTCACTCTTTTTATTAAAAGAGTCAATGTTTTTATGTACATACAACAAGTTTTCTAATATATATACGCAGTGAACTGTCATTATGTTAACTGCCTTGAATTTGTTTCTTAGCGACTCTCTTGGACCCATATTGTAAATCGCACGAACGGCCCTTTTCTGCAGCACAAATATTGCATCTATATCAGCAGCATTTCCCCAAAGTAGAATACCGTATGACATAATGCTGTGAAAACAGCTGAAATATACCAGTCTGGCAGTATCAACATCTGTCGGTAACTCTCTCTTAAAGAGGGCTCTCGCTTATCCAGATGTGATTGTATATAATTTAACGGTTATATACATAAACGGCGCGTTAAAATCATAACGCCGTTAATACGCCGCTATAGTGGATTACGGCCGCTACCGTTCGCCGCAATAATATAACGAAATTCAAGCATTAATAGGCTGAAACACAATCACGGATGGCCACATAATCGAGTTAGCTGCTATTCGGCTAAGCCTTATCGCGATGTGGCCCATTGTCTGGCGTGCGTTGCGATGATCACGAGGACAGATTATAGTGGCAATTTCGTGTTTATTGTTTCCAGGTATCACCGTCAATACAAGGAGTAAACCAACAGGCAATGAATACGATAGCGTCGTTAAGTGTTGTTACAGCTGATAATACATTGTAACTAGCTGAAGAAGGTGGATCTATTTCAGTGTTAACGACATCTAAATTTGAATTACATTAATAATTACTTGTTTTTACAGGTTTGCCTTTTGTTCCATCAACTACTTAAGGATTATGCTTTTCTAAAATCACGGGATTGTCTTTTTTAATTAATTTAAATGTGAATTGAATCTAAAGCAGACGAATTCGCTGCTAATTTATAAGATTGAAAATCCTATAGTTTAAAGTTATGAAAGTCAAGTTTCCCCGATCCAAATTGAGTTCGACATCTCAAATAGATAAACCGATATCTATCCGGTTATAAAGCAAACTTTATAGTTTTGTTTTTGGCAGTTTTGACACCGCTTCTATCTACTTATTTGTTCTAACAGTTGCATCGGACTGTCTAACTTTTAACGTATCTTCTACCTGAGTATCACTTACTTTGGCTGCTGGGGAACTTGGTTTATTATATAATCCCGCATTTTCTCTTACTATACGGAGAATAACATTCGTTGAATCAGATTTTGATGTCTTAAAATAGGAGTCGTCGACCGAAGTCTTGGTTTTAAGGGTGGTTTTGATATTTATGCAATAACGCGCTAATTTTGAACATTACGCAAAAAATTATAATAACCAATGTTGTTTGTAATTAAAATTCCTACAATTTTGTTTTCTATAATTTTTTTCCTGAGATCGATAGTTCTCGAGTAAGACCGGAAAGATATGCCGATGTATCTTAATCTTTTATTATCTCGTTAACGATAATAAATTTGCTATAATTCTGATTTGTTTTACATTTTTGGGACACAGACTGATGGTAACTTGGGAGGATATATACTTGGAAGTTTAAGTGTTTTTACATTTATTTAATTTTCGTGTAAAATTGTAAATATGCTTGTTTTTGAAACAATAATAAATCATTCTCTATTTTGGGGGGTCCTTATCGAAAAATATCAATTTTAGGATAAAATTGATTAGGAATAAAATTGTAGAAAATTCAAATATTAACAACTTTACTTAATACCACTTTTGCTTAAAGTAGAAAATAAGTGAGTTATGGAATAAACAAAAAATACTGATGATAATACTAGAGAAAGATTCAGTCTCTAAACTTACAAGGTATCCTTTACGTCCTACATTAACTAATATTAGAAAATAAGTCAATTTTAAATTGAAAGAATGAAATTGAAATACACCAGAAATAATTGAAAAGAATATTACAAGCGGTACGTTCCTTTAAAGGTACTTGTTTTGAAAGCCTAATGAGTACGTAAGCGAGTAATTGATACGCTATCGCCTTATTAAATTTTATTGCTTAAACACTTAAGTTAATTAGAATAATTTTAATTATATATTCAGTCGTGAATAGAAATTGCTGCTTATGATATCGGAGACAGATACTACTATATATAAATAGAAATTTTAACAAAAAAAGATCCGCCTTCAAAACATACTCACAAATATATTATTATGCTCTAAAAAATAAGAAATAATTGCGTATTCTTTTATACTGTTCTTCGTATTCTTATAGGTGGTTCTTTTTTTGTTAAAATTTTTATTTATTTTTTGATTTTAATTGAATCTGAAGTACAATAACAAATTTGTTTCAATAACCTAAAAAGGTGTAGCAATGCAGCAAGAAACGTAAGGTCATTGCCATTTAATTACAGACAGTTATATATTTTGCCAAAAATCGCACCCTTACTGTAAGCCGTTGAGGAGTTCTATTGATCTTCATATTTAACTACGACTAGCACTTGACCATACCGAAATTATGGTACTTATAGAAGATTCTGCCGAGAATCGTTGATTTGCTTCTAAGATTTGAAGAGTTCCGTCACTTTGTCATGGATTCCATCATCAGAACCTTACCAAACTATCACAAAACAACCCTTGAAGTATATCCTTTCTAATAGAAAAAGAATCCTCGAAATCGGTTGGCGTGATCTTGAGTTATTCCTCCATTTGTCGCGGACCTGCTTACGCAAATTTAAGCCTTATCCGGTTTTCTCATGGAGGCCATCATCAGAACTGGTTTAAAAAAAAATGGTACCCTATCACGAGCACCACCTTTCATTTAAAAAAAATATCAAAATCGGTCCACCCAGTCGGGAGATATGAGGTAACAAACATTAAAAAAACACAGTCAAATTGATAACCTCCTCCTTTTTTTGAAGTCGGTTAAAAAAGGTGGCTACAAGGGTACATGATGTGCAGGTTGGCGCTGATCAGGTCCGAAGGATCAGGGCTCGAGCCGATCGCGCTCTGATCCAACGATGGAAAGAGGATCTTAGGACCCCAGTAGCGAACGTGGCCACTGTAGGGGCGATCGGCCCTCACCTGGAACAATGGCTTTCCAGGAAGCACGGGTCGCTCAGCTACAGATTGGTGCAGGTTCTGACCGGACACGGATGCTCCGGAAACTTCCTGCACAGAATTGGTCGCGAGGAGTCACCGGTCTGCCATGAGAGTGGTGCTACTATCGACTAAACACAAGCATACTTTTGCAGATTGTGCAGCCTGGGACCTCAGCGTCACCTCTTGATTGCACTGATCGGCGCGGACCTCCCACTGGACAGCGTTGTAGGCGCAATGCTCTCTATTGAGAGGTGCTGGTCGGGAGTAGCCCTCTTCTGTGAGACAATCATCTCACTGAAGGAGGCCCACGAACGAGAGAGGGAGATTGCAATGGATGCTCCCTCATACCGCCGGAGGAGGCGGGCTACAAGGCAGCGTCTGTCCTTCCGTCGTCGAGAATCCTCAGTCGGATTCATCCGGGACACCAGGGGTTAATGCGAAAGTTGAACCCCTGGTGTTTCATTCATGGATGAAGAGTGTTCCGCTGGGTTTTAGTGGGTATTGCGAGGCCTGCTTGTTCGCCGAATTCCACACTCCTGACACGGTCGGGGCCAGTGCATAAAAGCATTTCCCAGCGAAAAAAAAAGATACTACTATATATACCCATACGATACAACCTATACAAAAAATTAATAAGGATTTTGAAGCAAAACTTAACCTGGGGAGTAAGATGGTGAGTGTATGACGAAATAGTTACCAAAAGTGTAATCAAGCGTGGTTTACAAAAGTTGAGAGGTAGATAAAAGAGAATAAAGATTGATATAGAGAGAATAACCGTTCTGTAATAAAAAAAGGTTAACAAGGGAAGTACCCCGTGTCCACAGAATATCAGATAGAGACTCTGGAGGAAGACGATCCTCATAGCTTATAAATATCGGGATATAGTTCTCAAAATATCTGAATAAATGAACCTGACGGGCACAATGCTGCAAATACTCACTTCATTAATAGAGGCTCTGAGTTTGAAGATGACAAATTGCATTTTCTAATTTATCTGAGCCTGGATTTCGGTTGTGGCTAGTTACCACTCAACCAGCAAAGACTTGCTACCAAGCATTTAATTTGCGTTCAGGTACGACGTTGTGTAGAAAACATTACAGTTAAACTACCTCTGTATCATCTCATACCATCAGCTAAGATAGACAATCGTTCTCTAATAGAAGATAAAGAAGCAGAACAAGTAAATACGTCACCTGTTATCTATGCAGGAGAAGCTACAGTTTTCATAATCCTAACTAATATTATAAATTAAAGGATAAGTTTCTTTTTTGAGAGAGTTTTTTCATTACCAACACATCAAATAGCCTAAGGATTTGCTAATATATCAAAAAAACGTAAGCATTTTGTTTCATTACTCTTAGAGGTTATGAAATAACATAAAGAAATCGAATATATAAAAGAAAAATATGCCAAGTAAGCAGTAGATAGACAGTAGATATCAGCTATATCTGAATATTTAAATTTTAAGGAGAAAAATGACGAGGATGCTGTAATTTCTATGAATTTTATGGCAACGTCTAATGCGAACGAAGTCGCAGATAAAATATAGTAGGCCAATAAATCGGGACCGTATAATCGCGATTAAAGGATATGACGCGTGTCATAAGTGTAACATGAAGATGTAACATCAGCTGGATACTGCTGATGTTTTATTACAATATAAAACAAGTCTCAAATTAATTATGGGATACTACAGTCATCGCCATCGATCGTAAAGACATCTTTGATAGCTGTTGTAAAATGTTCCAAATCGTCGTCATGATAATTTATGAAGCATGTTTATGGATGACTTTATTACGATAAATTTCTGTACCCGAATACCCTCCGAATATTTTTCACGTAATGATAGTCAAAATATATTGAGGTCTTCTTCGCATTTGCCTTATCCCAATTATTTGGGGTTAGCCTTCTTCGCTTTCAGGCGCCAGAAGTTCTCTTGGGTTGTATTTATTAAAAAATTAGGTTGGTCCATGTCTTGCAAAAAACTGCAAGCGGTTCTCGTTAAATACTTTATCTAGCCGTGTAATTTCTGCTGCTATACGGAGCATTTTCATTTCATTTACGTGTAGTTTTTGTTTATGATTTTTCTAAATAGCCACGCATTCTGAATCATAAACCATCATGAATCTTATCATGAGTTTTATCACAAAGTACTGGTGATAGAGTTCTTAGCCATAATACTAACACGTTGCGCAAAATCTGAGTCTATGTTAGTATCATCTGCAATAATTGATTCCAGGTAATTAGTCAGGTGTACCTTTGGCAGGGGTTCAATAAATAGTATAAGTGGGGTACTTCGAAATTTAATGGATCATGAGATAAATATGTATAGGTCGTTTAAGCTATACATATTATCACTCTGTCTATAACCACGAGGCTTTGCTGGTTGTACCGGATTCGATTTGGGACCACCCTACCCATAAAGACGCTGCTGCAAAGCCTTTTCCAAGAAAAATCTTATCAGCATTGAAAATATTAGAAGCTTATCATATTACTGGCAAGATAACGCTTGCCTGTAGCCTCTCCTGATGGAAACTAATGAGACAGTCTAAGATATAAGTGCTTCAATCTGCATTACATCAATTGACACGTCTTTACTGGTAGGGTAGTAACTAGTCTGGGCAGAAGTCTCCCACCAGGCGAGATTCAATAAAATTAGAGTAGTTAACTCCTTAATTTGCCCTAACGAGAAGTAAACTCTCTAGAAGGACCTTCGACGCTTTTAAGATTTGAACTGATTTATGCAACTTAGACTCATTATTCGGAACAAGGATTTAGTAAACACTTCGAGATCTATATCCGGAGATTTATAAGCTATTAGCTTCGTCTTCTTACATACATAGCATCACGCCTCATTCCCATCGGGGTAGGCAGAGACCACATCCTTCCACTTGCCACGATCCTTGCACATCTCATTCGCTTCTTTCATTCTCATTAAACCTTTCATACAAGTTCGTCGGTTTAGAGTACTCTTGAACTGGCCCTTATTTAGAATATCTCTTCCAACTTTCCCATTCACTCTTGACTCATAAATCTTTTTAGCCAGTCTCCTTTCATTCATTCTCTCTACGTGTCCAAACCATCTAAGCATACCTTTCTCAGGTTTTATCGCTACATTTTCTTTTATATCACAACGTTCTGCTTCCAGGGCTTTAGTCTGATATTCCGTGGACACGAGTTCATGTATATCTTTTACCTTTCGTTATCCTCGCTCAATTACACTTTTGGTAAAGATTTCATCATGTATTCAGCAGCTTACTCCCCAAATCAAGTTTTTCTTCAAAATTCTTATTGTAACACGAATGCTTTCCATGTTTAGCTTCGTTAAATCGAGATCGCACTAAATAACGATATTAAAATGAATGTAATAATAGTTATAAGCGGATTTCCAGTTTCCTGTGTGGAATTATCAACGAGACAATTTACTAGATTACACGAAAAACTCGTTCTGTAATAGATTTACATCTCGATTGGGTTTTAATTGATCTAACGAGGGAGTGCACTTCAATTCAAGTAAGTTAATTATAAAAAGCAATTGATTTAAATTGAGCTGTGTCGTGGTATAACAGAAAAAGTTTTTAATTCCACTAAAAGGGACTGGTTTGTGTCTTACGAGTCTCGTCTGGTTATCGGCTTGTAATGTATGAACTTGCCGCGGTTTTATTTTATAACTCACTTCACGTAATAGGCTCCGAGTTAATTCACTTTGCTATGTACAATTATAATGAAATTTATACAGATGTCCAAGAAAAAGACGCAATAACACCTCATAAAGCTATACTTGACGATTCTTTAAAGAATCCTTGATTGACACGGAAAAGTTTGTTTGACTATTTGAATGAGGTTTTCTCAGGAACTACTGGTTTGATTTTCAAATTTCTTATAGTGTCGGATAGCCTATTTATTAAGAAAGGCTATAGGCTATACAACAAAACATTGTGAATAATAGGTTCAGAGTAACAAAAAGTTTACAAAAACGGAGAAATTACCTTCTTTCAGTGAGCTTCCGTTGCGTGTACTGTCTAAACGATTAAATTTACATAACAGCTATGTATTACGGAATTATTCCTAATAAAAAGTTCTTTAACAAATTCTAAGACAGCATATATATATCTTGTAAGGTTAACTCAGTATAACCTTTTAAATGTTAATCAAATTAAGTTCGCATTTTTCGCCGATCAGTGTAAAATCTTATCGGCAGTTTGGGACTCGCTGGTAAGCCAGAATACCTACTAAAACCCAGCGATACCCTCCGCATCCTTTGTTGGAGCACCAGAAGATCGGTAGACGTAATCTACTCTGGCACTCCGGAATATTCCTCTTGGAAACTTAAGAAGGAGGAAGGAGAAGCGCAAATCGACGCCTCCTACCTCCCAACCTCCTGCGCCGAAGTAAAGGAGCGTCCACAGCGTTCTCCCTCTGCCTCCTTCAACGATATAACACTGTCACAGAAGGAGGCCACTGCCCTCCACTCCCTATCACCGATGAGACAGACGAAGCTGCGTGTTTTAACTATTTTATAATATTAGTTGGGATTAGATTGGGGTTTAACAAACTCGATTATCTTGGCCTCCATTAAAAATATTACAATAAAATAATGGGTGTACGGGTCGTGTGTCAATCCTGACATTATGCAGCCACCCTAACTAATGCAATGAAGCCCCGGGGAGTGCCACTTTTACCTAATTCTTATTAAACATTTATTGGCCTAGAAATGCTATCGGGAGGTATCGGCCGATGTTTTATTTATGATCCTTTATAGGATTGCTATTTCCACATTCCGTGGAAATAATGTAACTAGTTTCGGAAACAACGAAACTTCAGGCCAAAGTTTATTTCCGTAACGGATATGATTTATTACGGACGCTGTAATATTTAAAAACGTAGATTGAAATAGCCAACGTCTTGTTGAATCAAAGCTAGGATTTCTCTAGGATATACTAGAAATAAAAGCACACTTAGTAAGTAAAAAAAAAGTAAGTAGCAGCCCATTAACGTCCCACTGCTGGGCACAGGCCTCCTCACTCCGAGGAGCGAGGGTTTTTAGAGCATAGACCCACCACGCTGCTCCACTGCGGATTGGCAGGCATAGTACACAAGTGCACTCTCTATTCCTTCACTCTCATAGTCCGATGTGACGGGAATCCGACACGACCGGAGAGAGATCAGGCGCAGGACCGACGGCTTAACGTGCTCTCCGAGGCACGGGGGTGGATCACACCGCCAACTTCCCAACTTCGGGCAAATATTGAGAAAATCTTAATAGAAAACTCAATATCGATTTCAAACTGGCCCGACCTGGGACTCGAAACCAGGACCTCATGTCTGTAGTCGAACATGCTAACCACTAGACCAATGGGGCAGTCAGACCAATGAGCCAGTCTTATTATATCATATTTTAAAGTAACAAAAGTTCAGAAATCATTTGTCTAATTAAGCGTACTTATGATAAGATACCGCAATCTGTTTTGAAGATTATTTGAGATACAAGTTCCGAATTCATTCCAATTGGTCATCACAAATACTATAATTAAAGGAGTAACCATTCAGTATCTTACCAGTTTCTTCTTAATAGAATCAACTTTCCAAAACGATGATTTATTTGTTATTAATAAAGAGACAACTGACGATTCGAACGTGTTTTTAATTTTGACTTTTATCTCTAAAACTATACACAAGATTGATTTGAAATTTCTCAAACCTATTCCTTTTATAATGCAAATACTCATTTATAATAAATTTTCTAATATTCACAACGAAATATAGAATTATAGAGGTGAAACCACACGGTAAAGCTAGTGAGCTATAAAAAGAGTTAATTGAACTAAATTAACGGTTTACATAAAAAAGTTAATGATGATACAAGTAATTAATATTAACAATAAAGGGTTGAGGCATCAATTTAATTAATTACAATTAATTCTTATATACACAGTGAGGCAATTTAAATTAATTAATATATTTTACGCTTAGACTAATGAAGTGGGTGAATTTACATGATAACTAACGAGCGAATTGCTCGTTTTGTTTTCGTATATAGGCATTGAATGCCATTTAATGAGTTTCCGTTCATTAAACCGAAAACAATTGTATTATTTATTAATAATCATCTAAGAAACAGCATCTTAAACAGCAAACTAAATATGTATCAATGACAGATTCTTCTTAAGTTTACAGCCTACAGAGCTGAAGAGTTTGTATGTTTAAACGCGTTTATCTCAGAAACTACAAGTCTGATTTTAAAAATTCTTTCAGTTTTAGATAGCCTATTTAACGAGGAAGGCTTTATGTTAAATATCTTCACGATAAAACCAATAGGAGTAGTGCAACAATACATAATGTATAAAAATCGAGGTTTTATTCTTGTGAACGCTTCCGCTGCGTGCGCTACGTAAACGGTTAAAGTTTTGCAAAAATCATGTATAACAGAATTGTTTACCTTTAAAAGTTCTAAAAAAAAGTCCATTGCAGCATATGTCTATCTTTTACGGTTGGCTCACTATAACCAAATGAAAAAATATGAACTCCATAAGGTTTTCGCGAGATAAACTAGCCTATAAACGTCTTACGTTTAACCTATATTTATATCGAAATTCATTATAATATATTCAGTAGTTACTGTATAAAAGATTAACAGACAAACTTACTTTGGGAATTATATTGTAAATTACATTATATTATAAATTGAAATTCACTTACTCAAACGAGCAGGTTAAAACTTTGTCTTAATAGAAATCCTCTAAAGAGTTTGCATATATATTCCACAGATGCACAACTACAAGGCACGTCACTAGCGGCACGTGTACACGATATCATAGACAAGTAAAAACTGAATGGAACTGAGTAACCCACGCAATAGGGACAACACTATCGTCTTCCTGTTGATAAAGTTAATGACTCGCTTGTCCCATTGCACTTCCCAGCCGATAATGTGTCATTATATACTTAATGAACGATATATCTGTAACTAGCTGGTGTCAGCGACTTCGTCCGAGTACAATCACTAGTTATCATAACCTTTGAAGTATACCAGAGTTTCTCAAACTTTTTGGTTTAACCTTGAAGATCTTCCTCAAAAGAAATACTTCATTTTATGGGAAAATTATTAACTGCCTCATTGGTCTAGTGGTTAGCATGTTCGACTACAGACATGAGGTCCTGGGTTCGAGTCCCGGGTCGGGCCAATTCAAAAATACTGAGTTTTCTATTAAGATTTTCTCAATATTTGCCCGAAGTTGGGAAGCTGGCGGCGTGATCCACCCCCGTGCCTCGGAGTCTGCAAAAATTGAACATTGACTATATCTAATGTGATCAGTGATGTCATTAATAAAAACTACAAACAGGATAGGGCCTAAATGCAAGCCTTGTGGAACGCCTGAGGTAGGAAAGTAACCAAAGGACTTGTAACCTTAAGTTATTACTCTTTGAATTCTATTAAGATTTAACCCGGTTTAGTAGATCTATTGACTCATCATGATATCTCTGGAACCATAAGGCGAAGAGACCTGAAATTTGGTAGGAATATTCCTTTTGCCGAGTAGAGGTCAGCTAAGAACGGATTTCTAGAAATTGATACACAGCAAGTAATAAATACATACATACATAGCATCACGCCTCATTCCCATAGAGGTAGACAGAGACAACATCCTTCCACTTGCCACGATCCTTGCATATCTCCCTCGCTTCGGTCACTCTCATTAAACCCTTCATACAAGTTCGTCGGTTTAGAGTACTCTTGACCTGGCCGTTATTTAAAATATCCTGGATTTGGTCCAGGAACGTCCGCCTTGGTCTTCCCCTTTCAACTTTCGCATTCACTCTTGACTCATAAATCCTTTTTGTCAGTCTCCTTTCATTCATTCTCTCTACATGCCCAAACCATCTAAGCATACCTTTCTCAATTTTAGTCACTACGTCTTCTTTTATACCACAACGTTCTCTTATCACACTATTTCTTACTCTGTCACTCAGTTTTAATCCACTCATGCTTCTCAACGCTCTCATCTCTACCGCATTTATTTTACTTTTGTGATTCTTCTGCCATACCCAACTTTCACTACCATACATAAGTGTTGGCACCAACACTCCAGCATGCACTGCCAGTCTAGCCCTTTGAGACACCATCTGGCTATTCATAAAAGCATGCAGAGCACCATTTACCATATTCCCTGCATTCACTCTCCTTTCGATATCACTTTCACATGTTCCATCTTTTGTAAATTTAGATCCCAAGTATACAAATTCTTTCACCTCTTCCACTTGTTCCCCATCTATCAAAATATTGCCATTCATCATAGAGTAATACTCAGAAAATGCTACCCATTAAAACCAATGACAAAAAGGATATAAGGGATAAAAAACCCCTCCAAATAGTTCAATTACTTATTTACCTTTCTTGTAATAAAGGGTTTGTATTTATTGAGTGTCAACTCTGAAGTGACCTTTAATGGCCTATTTTCTTATGTATCCGCAATTTTTTCGTCGTTTTTAATTTATTTTAAAGTGATGACCTTTTTCCAAATAACACTAGCAAATTTGTACAGCAACATTTATCAATACCTCACGTTTTTGGTTAGGATATAAAGGCTTCCAGGTCTAATATCCCTGGCTCATATCATCTGTTTTACTTGCACAATGGTTTCATGATACACCATTAGCACCATCACTGACTAATTCAACGTTATATGGGAAAAATTGATGAATGAAATGCCCATTCACGAAGTTATCCTTACAATAAATAAATAATAATCTGTGGTTTAATGACGCATAGAAGACGGCAATTAAATTACAACATAACCTTTTTCCCGTTCAAAGACGTAAATAGGGAAAATATGTTTGTAGACGTATACAAAAGATATTACGTACGACAGTGTTATTTTAACGTATAGTTTTTTTTTTAAATTTTTGACAGATTGGTGCACTTTAGCAGTATAGCAGTAGCACATCTGCCCAGACCCAGGCTATATAGAAAACTCTGCTAGAGAACGAGTACTCGCACATAGGTTGTCAAAGTGTTTATCTCAACCTTAGACCTCTTTATACCAGAAAGAATAGCCTTGTACATACGCGGAAAATAAGCTAGCAACAGCTAATTTTAATACACAGGATGCAAAAAAGATGGATAAGATCTTTTTTATTATAATTAAATTTAAGTTAGATTAGGAATAAGTTATGAATGTTACTAATGTAGTTATAAGTGATGTATTTACTAACACAAGTGAGCCTATGTTGCTTGAATAAAGAAATTTTATTATTATTAAAAAAAGCGAAATCATCGAAGAAAAGGGCTAAGGAATGAAAAAATATAAGGAACTGGAGGAAGAATACCCAAAAAGGGGTTCTTATGGAACAAAAAGTCATAAAATCATGATGGAATGACAAAAACCGTTGGAAAGCATTTGAGAGACAGGGTTGAGGACAGGAGAGGAAGCCAAATCCAACAAGCAATCCTTAAGAAATACATAGACATCATATGAATATAGAATAAGCACTTATCAACTCATGCATTCACACAAACATACACACACACTCAATGCACACACACTCACGCCTACTTCCTAAACATGTTAAAGATAAAACTTCTTTAGGCCTAAAATGATAGGACCAAAATGTTACTCTCCCTTATTCTTAAAGAGGTGTCTATCGTATTTATAAAGAGGTTTTAGAGGACTAAAATGCAAAAAATTCTGCAAAAAATTCTGTCACCGCCCGTCTAGCGCGCACTTATAATAACACATACCCAAAATTGGACTTTTTCCATTTATCAAAGTTGCAATATAAAAAGGAATTAATGGGAAAAAAAAATCTCATAGTAGGATCAAAAATTAAAGTTTTTCATTAGGGGTATTTAAACATTCATAAATACACACACATGGTTACGGATACATACACACACTCTCTCTCATTCGTTCACAGCTACACATACACATACGCGCACGCGCGCAAACACGCACACACACACACACACACGCACGCGCCAAAAGTTGTTTGCCTTATTATTTAAGTTACCTTTACTCTGTAAATTTTTATTTATGTAAATAGACGTAATCTGTCATGGCCTTATTTTAAGCGTTAAATGTAATGTAAAAAAAAGTGTCAAAATTGTACGCTGTTTGATTACCAATAAAGAATATAATAAAAAAAAATGATAGGACCAAAATGTTACTCTCCCTTATTCTTAAAGAGGTGTCTATCTTATTTATAAAGAGGTTTTAGAGGCTAAAAATGATAGGACCCAAGAGTTACTCTCTCTTTTTTTAAAGATATTTAAGAGACTAAATATGATAGGGCTCTCAAAGAGTTTTGTAGTTAACCTAGTTTTGTATTATCCAAGTCCAACAGTATTTAATTGTAATTAAGTGCGCATTTGCCAGTGAATTCCTACAGTAGGGTTAGAACAAGGGACTGCAGAGGCCGTAGTTTATTTTCGTGATTGCAGTGCAACGTTGTAGGGAAAAAAAGGTAATATTATTTTTCAATTCGCATACAAAGGTGGTCGGTGCGCGGCGGCAAATTGGTTGTATTGTGAGTTTGGGCAGTGCGTGCCGCCGCGCTGAGGAAATGTTTATTTTCAATTTCCACCATTTTCCCACCGCGTCGGCCGCTGGATTAGGACGGGGACTGCACGTAGATAGTTTTAAAGCAACTAAGCGTTTCAACAATCAAAGGAAAACCCTTGTGTACTACAACGACTAAAGCCGGTTCGATCACCGGTAGCTACAAAATTGTATTATTATATAAATATGTAGAAACCATAAGAGGTAAATTGCCTCTTAATAGATTAGCGCGGTCTGGTGATTACCATGTTCGGCTATAGACACGAGGTCTTGAGTTGTAGTCCCGCAAATTCAATATTGAGATTTCTATTTAAGATTTTCTCAATATTTGCCTGAAGTTGGGAAATCCCCCGTGCTTCAGAGAACACGTTAAGCTGTCGGTCCTGTGCCTAATCTCCCACCGCTCACGTCGGATTCCCGTCACATCGGATTATGAAAGTGGAGCAGCTTAGTGGATCTATGCTCTAAAAGCCCTCTCTCCTAGAAGTGAGAAGGCCTGTGCCTAGCAGTGAGCCTAGCATGGCGCCGGTAGCGACCCCCTCCCGCACCTACCTCAGCACCCGCAATCGCCCTCTCTCTTGCTCGCCCGGCCGAATGTGGTTGCTGGGTGAGAAATTTATAAAATGCACTTCCAGCCATTAATCATAGGAACCCACTAGTGATTAACGCGTCCTCTTACAGGATCAACGTTCCGCCTAAGAAGAGACGGCCTAAATATGTCCTTAATGACCCCGATGGTACGATAACTATCGACAATCTACCATACCAGGTAGGGATAGACACTCACACATAAGTTATACAGCGACTCTGCCAGCGGAGTCAAGGTCCCTGACTTCTGACGTCACCCGGACGTGGATTTAACCCACGCACCCGGGAGTGCTTCTAATTTTTAGTCTGTATCAGGTATTATATGTGATAACGTTGTTATCACATATAATACCAAGCCGAGGCTCGGTTTCGCAGGAGACGCCCTTGGAGCGTAGTTTCCCCGGAGAGCGAGCCCTTCTTAAGGCTCGCACTCGAAAAGTGGCGGCCACCCTTAGAGCCAGTCCTCTTTCCGCTTACGCTGTAAAAGCCAGTAGGGGTAACAGCTAAACACACTCCAGACAAAAAAAAATCGATAGGACACATCAATCATACCGAATACGAACACTGAAACTCGAAGACCTAGGCCTGAACAACTGACGCCACCGAACCCTGAAGACCCAAACAACGAAGAATTGAAAATCGAGCTTCTAAGAATTGTAAACCAAACCAGCTGAAACCCGAAGAACGAAGACCCGAACCCTATACAGTCCACTGAACCCTGAGGGATTTATCTGAACCTGCATCCCTCTCCAACAGCGTTAATGGGCTGCTACTTACTTATTTTTACTTTTAATCTTCAACTGTATCACATACCATCAGGTGCGATCACAGTCAGGCACTAAACTGTCAGCAATAAAAAAATCAACGAGTTAGGCCAGATTTTTTTCAACCGTTCGCCATCTCTCAAAGTTGTGTGGCAGAAATCACTACTAAATGATAAGTCTGCCTTTTTGTATTTTGCCTATACTGAAGTGAACGAGTGTATTTCTATGTACAAGAAAATATTTTCTCTCTCTCTCCCCCTTTGTCTCTCTCACACACACACACACACACACAGACATTTTCTTTCTCTCTTGCCGCACCTACCTATAGTGTACCTAGAAAATTATGTAAGGTAAAAAATAAGTAGCAGCCTATTACCGTCCCACCGCTGGGCACAGGCCTTCTCCCTCATATGAGAGATGGTTTTTAGAGCATAGACCCACCACGCTGCTCCACCGCGGATTGGCAGGGATAGTACACAAGTGCACTCTCTATTCCTTCGCTCTCATAGTCCAATGTGACGGGAATCCGACACGACCGGAGAGAGATCAGGCGCAGGACCGACGGCTTAACGTGCTCACCGAGGCACAGGGGTGAATCACACCACCATCTTTCCAACTTCGGGCAAATACTGAGAAAATCTTAATAGAAAACTCAATATCCATTTTTGGATTGGTCCGACCCGGGACTCGAACCCAGGACCTCATGTCTGTAGTCGAACATGCTAACCACTAGACCAATGAGGCAGTCTATAAAATTATGTACCAGATGATAATTATGTCACAGTCTAAGAAGCGCATTAAAGTCATTTCCATCAGCCTATCACATTACAGTGAAGTAAAGAAAAAGGCTCTCGGTAGAGCAGCCAAGGCCAATATAGCGACGCCCATAGCTCGCCCCAGCCGTTTCATTTACACCGTGATTTAATAAGACCATACGATATTTATTTAAGTAAAAGTTAACTAAATTACGCCTAATAAGGGCAAGTAAGATGTACTTTACTTCTTTAAAAGCTTCTGTTGAGTATTCTGCTTAAATGGTTGAAGTTACACAAAAATCATGTATGAAGGAATTGTACTTCTTAAATTGTTCTATAAAGAAGTCTTTGATAGAATATATCTATCTTTTAAGGTTGACTCGCTATAACTTTTTATTTATAATCAAATTTGTTCTCTCTCTGTGAAGCAGACGAAGTTACGCGTCCAGTTATATATAGTTAAAAGCCAATGTGAAAGGGATTACTCTAAATTGGAGATCACGAACAGTTAATCTTTCTCTTAAGCATCAAGCAGTACGAATTGTTGAGAGGTGCTAATTGCCTATAATCACTTTATATCGAGCATGCTGCACGTTTACCATTCAAAACTACGACTTCCAATTCACAGACGGCGTATTATAAATCCTATTCATTGTCCGGAACGAAAGCTATAACAATGCATATTTTTTATTAATTTATACAAGCGATATATCCCGGTTTTACACGGGTAGTGGAGCATATTATATTTACAGGTTTTATCTATTATAGGACCATATAAGTTTGGGTGGAGCGAGTAAAGTGAGTTAAAATTATTCGCGCGCGTTAATTTCTTGCGATTACTCATAAGATATTCATTTAAATTATACGGTATATGTAATTATAATAATGTAAATGATATTCTTAAGATAATGACGTATTTAAGGTAGTGGAAATTCATACAGTAACTGAATGAATACTTTTCGAATTACCGCAATCATGTGACCACTTTCTTGGAACATAAAACGGATATTGAGAGTTATCCATAAAAGATAGGTGTATAACGTGTTAGAACTCATTGTAGGTTAATAAAAGAGGTATCATCCCACCATACATTCTTTTGTAATATTTCTAAGGGATTAGGCTGTATTTTCAATATAATCTCCAGGATGGCTTGATTTTTATCTACGCTTTAAATTGATTGTATTTCAACAAATTTAAATAAAATCTTATTAACTTTAATACGAAAACGTTATTTACGATACGCTTTATCTGTTAGTAAAAACCTATCAGTAGTTTTTGAGTTTATCGCGAAGAGATAGACAGATGTTGATAGATAGACGTTGTTTTAAAACATGTACGGATCGAAACCCTGTTTATTGGAGATAAAATGGATATAGTGAGTTATCCATAAAAGATAGGTGTAAGACGCCTTATAATTTTTTGTAGATCAATAAAAGAGTAATTATTTCACCATAGATTACTTTGTGATAGCTCTAAGGGATTGGGATATATTTTTGATATAATCTCCCAGACGGCTTGATTTTTTCCAACACTTTAAATTGGTTGTATTTCAACTAAATTAAACAAAACCTTGAAATATTATATATATAAATCTTCCTTATGAAATTATTTATCTATTAGTAAAAACCTGTCAGTGGTTTTTGAGCTTATCGCGAAGAGACAGAGATACATCGGAAGGTAAATGTAGGGATAAAGCTGCAATTTCAATTATAATTGATACGATTGGGTATAATACGACGATAAAAGTGTATTATCTTGAAGATATCCATCAGCATCATATTAGCATATTTTATTAGTCAACTTCAGCTTCCGTTGAGATGACAAGCGGATACATCGTCGGTGATAGATAAAGGGTTTGCCGACGACTTGTCTCCATCTTTATGTGAACTAATGTTACGGAAATCCTCCATAAAATATAATGAACAATTGACAAACATTGTAAATATTTTTATAGATAAAAGTAGCTTTAAATCGATCAAACCGTTTTTGAGTACAATACAGTCACATTTTATTGAATGGATTCATTTTTATTGATGATACAGTCTAAGAAAGAAGCGCGTTATTCTGGCAAGGTCAATTTACCTCTTATGGTTTGCTAAATTCTTTTTGTTGTGCTTAATCAGGAGATAATTTGTGTGACAGAAAATACTCAAAAAAGTTACGTCGAAAATCAGAAATTTTAAGTAAACTAAACCACAATAGCAAATTTTCTAATGTAACCTTCTTAGTGCTTGTGACAATAGAACTTTTCTAATGTAACCTCCTTAGTGCTTGTGACAATAGAAACATTTCTAATGTAATATTCTTAGTACTTGCGACAATAAAATCTTTTCTAATGTAACCATCTTAGTGCTTGTGACTATAAAACTATTCAAATACGTATGTACTCTATAAATAACGTTGTTTTTGATGATTTAATATATTATTATTGCATGATTTTTTAAAAATATTATCATCGTGCACTCAATCTCTGTGTAAAGCATAAGTGTGGGTAATTTTATACTCCTGCGTGAGTGACCTGAATAGTGTTAAAGGTGTAAGGTATTCCTTGTTCATTTTAAGTGACGAAATCGTTTCTTGGCATTTCACAGACAAATGTCGACTGAACCGCTGCATCATGTAGACAAAACATTGCATTTTGTTGTCCTCCTTCACGAAGGAATATTGACTTGTATTGCTCACAGTGACGACAGCGAAACAAACCAAGACCAAGATTGTGGCAGGTTGTTATTTATTTATTAACGTGTAACATTTACCAGCGGCTTTTCCCGTTTATCATACAACACGTTGTGAAGAATGTCATTTAATATTATTGAAGTTAAATCTTCCTTACGTTTTCCTTAGAGCATTATGAAAAGTCTCGTTAGACTATAGATAGTTGGGAGACAATACTGATTGTGCAAGTTGGCGTTGATGAGGTCAAGCATCATGAGTCGAGCCGATCGCACTCTGATCCAACGCTGGAAAGAGGATCTTAGGTCCCCAGTAGCGATCGTGGCCACTGTGGAGGTGATCTCACCTGGAACAATGGCTTTCCAGGAAGCATGGGTCCCTCACCTACAGATTAGTGAAGGTTTTGATCGGAAATGGTCGCGGGGAGTCACCGGCCTGCCATGAGTGTGGTGCTGTCATCAACTCGGCACAGCATACTTTGGCAGATAGTGCAGCCTGGGGACCTCAGCGTTACCTCTTGGTTGCGCTGGCTGGCGCTGACAAACGAGAGATGGACATTGCAATGGATGCTCCTTCACACCGCCGGTGAAGGCGGGGTACAAGGCAGCGTCTGTTAGCGTATTGTCCTTCCATGTTTGAAAACTCTCAATCAGATTCATCCGGGACACCAGGGATGAATGCGAAATTTGAACCCCTGGTGCTTCATTCATGGATGAGGAGGGGTTCCAATGGGTTTTAGTGGGTATTGCGACGCCTTCTTGTTCGCCGAGTCCCACACTCCTGACATACGGTCGGGACCAGTGCATAAAAGCATTTCCCAGCAAAAAAAAATTACTAGGTAATATAGAGGCAACACTTAAACATACCAAAAATCGTGGTTTAATATTAGAAAATTTCATGCAATACGAGATAATTTTAACAAGCGGACCAATTCTATGAGTTCGTTTTTCTTTTTTCTTTCTTAGAAGATATCCCGGACGTCAGCTTGTACGAGATTAGCATGGCCCTTAAACAGATGAAGAACAGCAAGGCACCTGGTGATGACGGAATCACAGCGGAACTCCTGAAGGCGGGTGGAAAACCCATTCTAAAAGTCCTTCAGCGAATGTTCAATTCCGTCATTCTGGAAGGCACAGTGCCAAAGGCATGGCATAGGAGCGTGGTAATTCTGTTCTTCAAGAAAGGTGACAACACCTTATTAAAGAACTATAGACCTATTGCGCTGCTAAGTTATGTCTACAAACTGTTCTCGAGGGTCACCACGAATCGTCTCGCTCGCAAGTTTGACGACTTCCAGCCCCCCGAACAAGCCGGATTCCGAAGAGGCTTCAGTACTATAGACCACATCTTTACGCTGCGGCAGATTATACAGAAGACCGAGGAGTATAATCGGCCACTTTGCTTGGCGTTCGTGGACTATGAGAAAGCCTTCGATTCGGTGGAAACATGGGCCGTGTTGAGATCTTTGCAGAGATGCCGAATTGACCACCGGTACATACACGTGTTGAAGTGTTTGTACGAAAACGCCACCATGTCAGTCCGTATACAGGACCAAAGCACAGAGTCTATCCAACTGCAGCGTGGAGTGCGACAGGGAGATGTTATCTCCCCGAAGCTCTTCACTGCGGCGCTGGAAGACCTTTTTAAGCTTATTATTAGTATGATGCAAGTTAAATAATAGAGAGATTAGTTGTCAGTTGATGTGAGTTGGTGTGTTACTCTAATATTGTGATCGAGAAGGCCAACGCACAGATGTTTTACTACCGTCGATTTGTCTAAACCACTCTCATTTTGAAGGTAAACTTCATTAGGCACCTATAACTGTGCAACAAGCTGGTGAATGTGTGACGAAAATGTTACGAAAAGTGTACTCTCACTCAATCATTTTGGAGTAATCCTTTACGCTTTAACGAGTATCAAAGTTTATTATTTGGTTCAACTTTCACCGACAGATAGCTGATATTATAAAGGGTACTTGGTTTCTTTAAATAGAAACAAAGGTTACTGGGATAGAGCTGGTATTAATGCGAGTTTCGAGTTACATAGTTACTAATAACTGTTATTATAACTAAATCACGTTGCCATAACTCATAGATTGTAATACTCAAGCAAATTAACTTAAGTCACCATTAATCAATGGTAATAATCATTGGACAGCAATAAAGCCTCCGATATATACCTCATTTAACCCGACTTGGCTTCGTTGTGACACAAACTAATATTATTTATACGGAATCCATATCAACAGTAGCGGCACTTATTTAAAAAATGAGATATCTAACAGTAAAAGTGCCATCAATTTTGTTATAGCTGCTTCAGAGCTTAGCGAAATTTCCTGTTCCCATGTAAATTTCGTCATAACAAGAAGGCTGTTCAACTGTTTTTCTCATACATTTACAAGCAATACTCATCTAAGGTAAGGTAAGTAGCAGGACAAGCCTCCTCACTCATAGGAGAGAGGGATTTTAGAGCATTGACCCACCACGCTGCTCCAGTGCGGATTGGCAGCCATAGTACACAAGTGCACTCTATATTCCTTCATTCTCATAGTCCAATGCGACGGGAATCAAGACCGGAGAGAGATTAAGTCACTGATATATTCCTATACATTTATAAGAAGGACAAAACACCGGGAGTTCCACAGGGTGCAATATTAGGACCTTTACTTTTCCTCATTTACATTAACCTTCCTTAATTTGTTAACAACGATCATGAACATAATTTTAGATTTTAAATCGTTAACATCATCGTCGTCGAGGAAAAAACTATATTGGACAACTCAAAGGTGCCTGAAATAAAGAATGTTACATAAATACATACCATCACTTGCCACGATCCTTGTATATCTCCTTCGCTTCTTTCATTCAAGGTTTAATACCTTTCGTACAAGTTCATCGGTTTAGAATACTCTTGGCCCTTATTTTAAATGTCCTGGATTTGCTCTGGGAACGTTTGTCTTAGCCTCTTTCAACTTTCCCGTTCACTCTTGACTCATAAATCCTTTTTGTCAGTCTCCTTTCATCCGTTTTCTATACGTGCCCAAACAGTTTAAGCATACTTTTCTCAATTTCAGTCACTACATCTCCTTTTATACCACAATATTCTCTTATCACACTATTTCTTTAAAGAATGTTTGAATTTGAATATACAATATATACATATATACATACATACATAGCATCACGTCATATTCCCATGGGGGTAGGCAGAGACAACATCCTTCCACTGGCCGCGATCCTTACATATCCCCTTCGTTTCTTTAATTCTCATTAAACCTTTCATACAAGTTCCTCGGTTTAGAGTTCTCTTGACCTGGGCCTTATTTAAAATGTCCTGGATTTGGTCCAAGAAAGTTCGCCTTGGTCGGCCCCTTCCAACTTGCGCATTCACTTTTGACAGATAAATCCTTTTTGTCAGTCTCCTCTCATTCATTCTCTCTACATACCCAAACCATCTACGCATACCTTTCTCAATTTTAGTCACTACATCTCCTTTTATACCACAACGTTCTCTTATCACACAATTTCTTTAAAGAATGTTCATATTTGAATAAACAATATATCAACCATCGAATATGCCAATGACAATATCTGATAAAAATATACGGCATTTCAAAGCGGGGCAGGTGTAATGCACTAGTGTATACTCCGGTATCATATGCACGCACCATTACCTCCATAATTTAATTAGTTTCGAGTGATTTCATTAATAGAGGCGATATTTGGCGAGTACGCCCGCGGCTTTGTCAATTTTAATTAATACCCGATAGGTGGACCGAAATGTTGGAATTCTTGGTTAATTAGCCGCTGCGAGATTTCTAATAATTTAATTAAAGGAGAGAGTTAATAAGCCCGTCGTCCTCATGGTATTCCGGTTACGCGACGGCATTCGCGCCTCCGTCCCACCTACAGCTACGTCTATATATACAGCTAAATCAGATCAGAATTCACCGAGGACAAATCTGATATTAATAAGTAATCATAAATACATATAAAACTTCTCGTTTCCTTCATAATTTTGTGATAAAATGGTCTTTGTTTCATTATCAACGTTGTTGTATATGTTAAAGCTGAAACAAAAGACTTTATCCAGATAGTTTGAGCTCCATCTATACCAATATATATAGTTACACATGCTGATATTTTGTTGTGGATTAATCTGATATTAATTAGTAAGTAATAGTAGGTAATTATACAATCCTAACATTTTTCGTTCTTATTCAAAGTTCAAGTAAAAATGCTGTCAATGTTACATCCTTTGCGAATTTTCGCGCCTTGATTTCATGTGGATCTATATTAATATATACAGTCACATATTCCTATCCTTTGCCGTGGATTAATCTGATGTTAACAAGTAATATTATACACCTAAATTTATTTCCTTTTTTGTAATAATATTACTGCAGAATTTTGTCTGCGTTACTAACGATGGAGAACAAATTTGATGATCTTAATAAAGATTATAATGAATCAATCTTAAAAGATAGGCATAGGCTATCTTAGACTATTTTTGAAACAGTTTAAAGAGGAACAACTCCGTCATAAATGGTTGATCCATAACTTAAATCGTTTACGTAGTAGACACAACTGAAGCTCTCTAACGATATACACTTTTAGCGTTTTTGCAACGGTTGATACTCCTCTCTTTATGGTGTTGTTATATATCCTAAAGCCTTCCTTAATAAATGAGCTGACAGATTCAAACCAATTTTACAATATAGTTAGTGTACAGACCATTGGGCTAGATATTTTTAAATTAATGATGCGAGTTACGAGGTTTCAGCTGTAGCATCATCCTACAAAAGAAGATGATGTGTAGAAACCAAACGAAATAACTATCCTTTACCAGATGTTCTAAGCGTTGATTAGTTAAATGCATATAGAAATAACTGAAAGCTAATAAACAAATTGAATTTCCCGCAAAATGAAATGAAAGTGTCGTAACGGCGGCAAGGCAGGGCCCGCTGTAGGCGCAGCGACATTAAAATGAGTAATTATAATAAACCTGATATGTCCTCATAATTAACTAAGCCTGATGAAGAGTGCTTTGACGAGAGCACCTCACAGAAAAGCGGTGTAAGCGCTGACAACGTTGGACTGTGTTATGCAATTTCATTATGAAACACCTTACTCATTTATATAACTTATTAAAAATTATATAAATTAACGTTTGTTCATTTAACATTAAGGTATTTTAAATAACATGTTACAGGCATTGATTTGGTAACAAGTTGGATGTACAACTTCATCACTGGACAACGTAACGCGTTTGGCTTCTCTTTCTCTCACGCAGTAGGCAAGTTCGTTCTCTCTCACTCTAACCCAGCGTTAACAGCGCTAGCTGTATTGTATACACACGCTCCCCCATTTCTCTACACGATGCTTAAAGTGTGATAGACATACACCATTTACAATGAGCATATAACAGAAAACTTGATCAAGAAGATATTTATAAATAACATTTTCGTACATAACCTAAGCTTTTCTCAAATTCAACAATTTAAATATCAAATAGTTCAACTTAGATTTGTTTAAGTTATTTTTCTTTCTTCATTTTCTTGTCAAACGACGAATGGCAGAATATGTTAGAATCATTAATAATATTTAAGACGATCTCATGTATTTATGCTTAAGCAAATCAAAAGGTAAGTAGCAGATCGTTGACATCAAACTGCAACAAATTGCAGCAACATGTTTGCTCATTCATAGAAGGTTTTTATAGCGTACACCCACCAGTTAAAGTGTTTTTCGAGGAGGAGCATACTCCCAACAATTGTATCGTTGGCAGTATGTTCCACCCTTGGAGTACTACAGGGTTCAATATTAGGTCCTTTTCTGTTCCTCATTTACATTTACTTACCATACTTTGTTAAGGATGATCATGAGATATTTTTGTTTAACGAATATATATAACCTATCACTAATACAATATAAGAAATCAAAATAAATTATATACCGCCAACGACACAACACAGGGCAAATACTGGGGATTCGAGCCCAAAACTTCTTGTTTGTAGCCGAACAAGGTGCCCATTAAACCAATAAGGAATTCAAGCAAATAAGTACATTTAATTTAATTCCAGCTAGCAAATCAAGTGCTCGCATCATTGCACCAGCGAAGCTGTCCAATTGCATTGACTATACAGCGCTGCAGCGCTTCCACGGTCCCGCAGCAGCACTAGCGCTAATTAGACGGAGTGACAACCCACTCCCGCCATAAAGCGGCGCAGATTTATCGCCACAGATTATTTATATTATGTTTATTAGCCGCCCTTCAACCCCCGCCCCCACCCCCACCGCTCCTGCTAATTGAATTACACCGGTTTTTGTACGCACCGATACCTGGCCTTTACATTATTTATGTAACTATGAATAAGTACACTCGTATTACGCTAGTGGTAAGTGACTGCCTCATTAGAGACTGCCTTATGGCATGAGGTCTTGGATTCGAGTTCTGAGTCCTGAGTTTTTAAGAAATCCTCAGTATTTGCCCGAAGTTTGAAAGCTGGAAGTGTACTGTAGCCCCAGAGAGCACGTTAGCCGTCAGTCCTGCATCTGATCTCTCTCCTCTCTCCGGTCGTGTTAGGTTGCCGTCACATTGGACTATGAGCAGCAGTGCCCAGCAGTGAGACGTTAATGGACTGCAACAACAAGTGACTTTTAGGTCATTAACATGAGATCTTGGGTTCGAGTTCTGAGTCTATAGCTTTCTGTTAAGAAGTCCTCAGTAGTATCCTAAAGTTGGGAAGCTGGAAGTGCACTGCACCCCGTGCTTCGGAGAACACGTTAAGCCATTGTCCTGCACCTAATCTCTCTTTGGTCGTGTTGGATTGCCGCCATATCACACTGTAAGAGTGTGAATAGAGAGTGCACTTGTGTAATATGCCTGCCAACACTTAGTGGAGCAGCGTGGTGGTAAAAACCCTCTTTTTTATTGCGGAGGTCTGTATCCAGCAGTGGGACGTTAATGGTCTGCGACAATAACACCAAGTGACTGCCTTATTGCAGATTGGTTTCAACATCAGGTCTGAGGTTCGAGTCCTGAGTTTTCTCTTAAGAAATCCTCAGTATTTCCCCGAAATTGTGAAGCTGTATTGCATCGTCGTGATGCGGAGAGCACTTTAAGCCGACAGTCCTTAGAAAGTTATGTAGCAGTGTCTTCTTTTCTATAAAAAATGGACCGTATTTCCAAATTTTACAAGTTATCTTCGTTATAAAGAAGTAAATTGTCCGTATATCTCAAACACGTGTACTTTATAATTACATGGAAGATCATTAATCATATCGTGCAGGAACACTAGTTATTTTGGCAATCATTACATACTATGATTAACAGCGTCTCCTCCCGCGCTACAATGATAAATGGATGACGAAAATAACCACAGTTTTATAACGAATACAATTTATATTGGATATAACGTGTGTTATTGACTAAAGAAATATCGAAGACCCCAAACAGTCAAATATATGTAAAGTATACTACCTTTTCTAGTTATGATATGTTTTTAAGCATTATGGCTTTTAATGGCTATGATATTTAAAAAATAAACTATGATGAATAATCATTAAAACTGTAAAAATATCAATGTCTAAAATTCATAGGCATATTTGACACGGTTTCTTACAATCAATTTTTATTACAACGCCATCATTAGATTGCCCGTGTTAACTACTAGTTGACATGATACGTGAGATCCGTCTCAATTCGGGCAACCAGAAATATAAGAATCTCTTTCTTTTTAAGTCATAATGTGTGTTATCTATTTCACTTCTCGGTAACTATCGTAACAAAATATGCGTTGAGATAATACACCAGAAAATAGAAATTACAAATAATAAATCAGTTACAAAGTGATCGTTGCTAACCGTGCGCATATCGCGTCGAAGGTTTTTAAGTTTTTTATGACATTTATAAACTTTGAGTGTTTATTTGTGATTATTTGTGTTTTTGATTATATAAGTGATGTGAATAATAATGAAAACCCTTGAAGACATGAGCCGATAAATACAAGACGGAGTGTTTTCACTATTTCAAATTTAGCGCAACATGACGCTACACCAGATTCTTAATTTAATAAACAAAAGATAACTTTGTTTAGTTTATTAACAAACATAAAAATCATAACATTTGATAGACTTTCATGAACATTCAAGTCCCAAAAGCCTACTGCGTCATTCGACCCGCAGGGCAATCGATGGGATAAGTAGAATAGATAGAAGTGTAACATAAGGGAGTCCTAAGTAAATTTTCCTACATATAATAATGTGTAAAAAAGTTAGTAGCAGCCCATTAACGTCCCACTGCTGGGCACAGGCCTCCTCACTCCGAAGAGAGAGTGTTTTTAGAGCATAGTACACAAGTGCACTCTCTATTTCTTCACTCTCATAGTCCGATGTGACGGTAATCCGACACAACCGGAGAGAGATCGGGCGCTTGACCGACGGCTTAACGTGCTCTCCGAGGCACGGGGGTGGATTACACCGCCAACTTCCCAACTTGAGGCAAATATCGAGAAAATCTTAATAGAAAACTCAATATCGATTTCGAATTAGAACCCAGGACCTCATGTCTGTAATCGAACATGCTAACCACTAGACCAATGAGGCAGTTTAAAATGCTAAATATGTGTATTTGCATTCAAATACGGTATTTATATGAAAACTGTTTTAACAGGACTTTCAATGGCACGTAATTGATGTTATAAGAAGTCATTTAGGATACTTTCATTTAAGAATAAAGCAATGAAGGCTAGTACAATATGTAAATTATGGTAGTTGCATAAACAACACACTTTTAATTTGTGTTAATGCGAACTTTTTCGATAAAAGATACACTTTACATGACACGAGTAACAAGAGTAAAAATCAGATACAGCTACGAACAACAAAAGTTATGCTGGAGCGATGAAATTGCGACACTAATTATTGAATATTTAGAATTAAATTCGCAGTGTCGGTGTACAGAATGGCAGCCATGTCCTTATCCACGGCCATCGCTATCCGAGGTTGTATCTTTCGTTGATTTGTTACTTGGCTCCAGTGTGTTCTGGAGCTAATTAATTTTAATTGGATCGCAATGCATCTATTGTGCGGGCGACTTTTGACCCCTCGCTCTGGACGTAATATCAACTCGTTATAACGCTCGTACAAATCACTGTACCTAGAAATAACATCGTCATTATAACAAGCAGGGGATACTGTTTTTGTTGTAATATACAATTGTTCCTCATTAATTTAATGAATAACAACATTTCCTATTTATAGTTTCGGATGTTATACTTTACGTTATATAAAACCAGCTCTACCGATTGCAACTGAACAGATTTCCACCAATAGATAGAGTGATGTTTGCAGAAGGTTAAGGTTTATAATTTGTAAAGGTTATATAGAAATTATAACGACTGTTGGAAGTAACGGAAAATTAACCCACCTCCTGAGCTTTCACATAAAACACTGTCTAATCCTTTATAACAAAACCATGTATTATCAGATTGTTGGTCATATACCTATCTTTAAAGTATAACTCATTACATGCACTTTTCTAAAACTCACATAAATAGAAATGCTATAAATAACACCGGTAGCCGACTTTTATAAAAACTGAAACAGAAAAATAGAGAGCTTTTTGTGTTTCCCTCCAAATATCTTTGTTACTTACACATTAGATTGCCCGTGTCAACTACTTGTTGACATGACACGATAGTTCTCTCACTCAAGTAGAAAAAACAAAAATAAATCAGTTACAAAGTGACCGTTACAAACGATGCTTTTGTCGCGTCGAAGGTCGTGAAGTTGTTTTTGGTATCTAATGAACTGTAAGTGTTTATTAGTGATTATTTGTATTTTTGATTATAAAAGTGATGTGAATAACAATGAAAACCCTAGAGGTAAGTTTACATTTATAAGATATGAGCTAGAAATAGAAGAGGACTTTTTTCACAGCCTCAAAGTTTAGCACAATATGACGCTACACCAGAATCTGAATTTAATAAACAAAAAATAACATTGTATAGTTTAATTATTAGCAAACTAAATTTATAACATTTGGTAGTCTTTCATGAACATTTGAGTCCTAAGAGCCAGCCAATTTAGTGTCATTCGACCCGCGGTCCATTAAAAAAGTGCGGGCAAATCACGGTGGCCAATAAAACGCGGCCGGACATTTGTCAATAGTTATAATGAGTATAATATTTCTAATTGTATGCACAAGTTTTAAGATGTGTATACATTTGGAACGTTCATTATTTTCGCTATTATAAATATTTATATATGTCGGAGGGCAGGTGTGTCTGTGGAACGCTGGCTCTATCTGTCTATCGGCGTGGGACAGAGTCAATAGTGGCAGTCCGGCGTGAGTCTCTCGAGAGTTCTCGGGTAGCGCTCCGCCAGAGCAGTCGACTGTTGAAACTGTCGCGTTCCCAGCTATTATTATTAATGAGTTTGTGTAAATTGATATCGGGAACATTAAGTGATTGAACATTATAATCTGAGTTAATTAATAAAGTGTTTGATTGCACCAACATTACCCATCAACGCCCACAGTATGGAAATGGAAATTATGGATGCCATTAATGACGATGTCGGCGGAGAACCCTACGCCCTTATGGTTTATGCTTCTTACCTTCTCTCTCTTATTCTCCGGCATATATAATATTTTGTCTAATTAAGTTTAAATAGCCGCGTGTAGTCGCGAGGGTGAGCTAGTTGTATTACGTCACAATTCAATATACTGCAGCAAGATATTATCGCGTGACTTTGAATACGCTTGCTCTTAATCCGTATATTAGACCCACTGCATTAGGGTTGCCACCGACGGATTATTTTTATTACTAACACCTCAAGGTCTGAAGTTATTATTTATTTATTCATTCATTTACTTATTTATTTATTAACGAAGCCAAAACAGGTCATAATATTAGATATACTTAAGTAATAATATATAAATGTGTAGACTTTAATGAGACCTTATATGATCTCACAGCATTACATTATTGTTTTTAATTTTTACCAAATCAATCAAATAGTCTTATTATTTAAGTATTGGTATATTTTTCGTTTCTAAGTATTATAAATATTAGTTTAGTTTTAGTTAATTAGTAGGATTTTATTGACACATATCTTAATTATATTCATATTATATTACGCTGTCTAAAATACGCTGACTTCCTCTTACTTAACAGTTAAAAAAAAGTAAGTAGCAGCCCATTAACTTTATAGGAGAAAGGGTTGACTATTACTTATTTAGATATAAGCTATGAACTAGCATCATAACTACACGTTAAAACTAGTTATGAAAGTCACCGTTGAAATTTAAAAAGAAGAATAAAATCTACTTTAGTTTTATTTCCAGTAAACGCGGGTTATAAATAGTAGTATATAGTTTTTTTTTTATTGCTGACAGTTTAGCGCTTGACTGTGATCTCACCTGATGGTAAGTGATGATACAGTCTAAGATGGAAGCGCGCTAATCTGTTAAGAGGCGATATACCCCTTACGGTTTCTACACAGCATCGTACCGGAACACAAATCTCTTTGTTTGGCGGTACGTTTTTGCTGGTAGGGTGATAACTAGCCACGGCCGAAGCCTCCCACCAGTCCAGACTCAGACAAATTAGAAAATACAATTTCCTAAATTCGTCCTACCGGGGATCGAACCTTTGCTAGCGGAGGTCCCGCCGCTAGCAAAGCGAATACTCGCACCACTGCGCCAGCGAGGCCGTCAAAAATATAAAATATATTATATATTAAATAGTAACAAGTAAATTTTGAATCAATAGTTCGCATGCTTCGTTTATTTATGACAACTTGCAAACACCATATTGTAGTTTAAAAAGACGTTTAGATATGCAACCAAAAGTTAATAGTATATTTTATTTAAATTAAATTAAAGAAAATAAGTTCTAATGAATCGTCAAGAGAACTATGTAAACAAGAGAAACAAGCGAATTACAAATTTCGGTGACGCAGTAAACCATTGGCCAAATATTTTGATATACAAAATAACGCAATTGTTTAATTGGTAAGCAATGTGTCACTTTCGTCACTCAAAATAGCATCGAAAATGTGAATTTTCGATACAGGTATCATGAAACAAAATGTTAAAAGTGCGTGCGTACAAAGTACAAATATCAGAAGCGAAACTTCTTTGGCAAACTAATTTTTACGTCCATTTTATATTTATATAAATGCAAAACTTTACATTTCCGAGACTCAGAGGGAGGGAAAAAAGAAGATATATTTTAGGAATTTAATGAATATGATTGTTATTAAAATATTACAAGTAAATACAATTAATTTATTAAAATCTCAAATGAATTGTTAATAAAAATGCCACGTACGTTATGTCCATAGTAGAAATTATAAATTAAAATTTTATATTAATTTAACGTTCAGAAAAAAGAATTTATAAAAAAGCTTTATTTAATAAAAGTAAAAGCAAGTAGCTGCTCATTAACGTCCCACTGCTGGGGACAGGCCTCCTCGCTCCGAGGAGCGAGGGTTTTTAGAGCATAGACCCACCACTCTGCTCCACTGCGGATTGGCAGGCATAGTACACAAGTGCGGTCTCTATTCCTTCACTCTCATACTCCGATGCGACGAGAATCCGACACAACCGGCGAGAGATCGGGCGCAGGACCGACGGCTTAACGTGCTCTCCGAGGCACGGGACTGGATCACACCGCCAACTTCCCAACTTCGGGCAAATATTGAGAAAATTTTAATAGGAAACTCAATATTGATTTTTGAATTGGCCCGACCCGGGACTCGAACCCACGACCTCACGTCTATAGTCGAACATGCTAACCACTAGACCAATGAGGCAGTGTGAGTTTTATTTAATATTTTATAGAAAATAGTATATTAAATGACGAGTGGCAAATTAAAATTCCATGTTATTTGTAAATATTAAAGCCTTCAAACCAATTAGCATAAAACCGCTGCACATCTTCGTGATGTTAATCACGCGTTTTAGTCGTCAAAATTTTAACCTCATGCACCTAAAGAGGTTTCACTTCAAAAGATTTTTTAAATTTGAATGTGAGAAAAAGCTTAACGCAATTATTTCGGTGTAGTGGCAACCCTATCCAGGGCTACTAACAAAACACACTTGCAACAATCGTCATTCATTTAACGCTCGTGTGCGCCCGCTCTTTAAAATTATAACGCCAAGAAATCTCTGTCCGATTAATGAGATTAAAAAAAATACATTTACATAGTTATAAATTTATGTAATATTTTTTTTTCAAAAGTTACGTTGATCAATTTAATCGAGTGGTCGCTTCGCTTACAGCAGTCTTAATTTCGATTCCTGACATTGCATTTACAAATTTGTCTGAGACTAGTGTCTTCGGTCGTGTCTAATTACCCCACATTAGGGTTCCAGTGCGATTTAATAACCGAAAGGTAAATTACCTGTTACCCAGTCAACGAGCTTCCATCTTACTTAGACTGTATCAACTTATCACCAGAGCAGAATGCGAAAGTTGAACCCCTGGTGTCTTATTCATGAATGAAGAGGGTACTGGTGGGTTTTAGTGAGTATTGCGAGGCTTTCTTCCTTGTCGAGTCCCATAGTCCAGACCTATGGACCGGGGTATGTGCATAAAAGCATTTGCCAATGAAAAAAAGACTGTATCATCATGTCACCAGGGAGGAATGCGAAAGTTGAGCCCCTGGTGCGTCATTCGTGGATAAAGAGGGTTCCATTACGTTTTAACGGGTACTGCGAGGTCGCCTTGCTCACCAAGTCCCACTCTCCTGACTCAGGCGCCGGGATTTGTTCTTTAAGTCATTTTCCAAAAAAGAACGTGTCATCATTTCGCCAGGGAGGAATGCGAAAGTTGAATCCTTGGTGCCTCATTTATGGTTAAAGTGGGTTCCGCTGAGTTTTAGTGGTTTTTGTGAAGCCTTCTTCTTATCGAGTCCAATAGTCCTGATCCATGGACCGAGGTTTGTGCATAAGAGTCACCAGGAATGAATGCAAAAGTTGAACCCCTGGTACCTCATTCACGGATGAAGAGGGTTTCGCTGGGTTTTAGAGGGTACTGCGAAAACTTCTTCGCCGAGTACCAAACGCCTGACCCATAGGTCGGGGTTTGTGCACAAAAGCAGCAATAAATAAAACACTGTATCATCATTTATCATCAGATGCTGCTGCAGTCAAGTGATTACTTGTCAACAATAAAAAACAATAGAGGAGAGAAGCTCAAGGCGGTTCTATATCGTCTTTACTATCCGATCAAAGCCAGAGCACGTGGCTATTATATAATAAAGAGTTTGTGACATAAACAGAGAAACTTTTTATAATATTAGCATTATTAGATATATTTGCACGTCACAATGGCCGGTCCGCGAGCTGAAAGTAACGGGATGGTTTAATTTCCCTGCGAGTGACAGGCCACGTGCCTCCCCCGCCGTCGCCAGCAACACAATTAGCCTGCTCATGAGATTAAACAAGTATGTTTGCATTTTTCCATACTACCCTCGCCTGCAGCCACTTGTCAACTCGCATAATACCCTCGAAATGAATGCGATGTAGCGAACGAAGCCATTGTATGTTTCTGTAACATAAGCTTTTTCGATGTTACCTGCCTAATTCCTGATCCTGTGGTTACAAGAGAAATCTGTACTTAAATAATAAAATATACCAAACTACCCTCGACTGCAGTTTCGTGTCAATTCGCATTGTCTCATAATTAATGTGATAGGCAACAACTGTATATTTTTATTAAAACTAACTGTTTCCATGCCACCCACGACTTCTTTATCACGTGGGTATCAAATTTAAGACTGTGACTGGTAAACTTAATTATTTTGAGTGGGTCGTTTGGTATACGAGGGGTAGCACGGGGGAGTGAAGCAATATTCGCCTAGTGACAGTTCTTAGTTTGTATCAACGATAGCATTGTGTTTTAAGTTTAATTACATACACTGCAAATTCGTGAGCGACTCTAAAAATATTGTGAGAGAAGTCTCCAAACTTGGTAATTTAACCCAGGACATCATTTAACAAATAAAGTACTTGCACCAGAGAAGCTGTCGACTATCAACAGACGAGGTAAGTTCCTTTTCATGTTTCATGCTTAATAGTGCTTTGTTTTTTTTTTTTGCTGACAAATGTGTAGACACAAACTCCAACTGATAGGGTAGGAATGTGGGACTTGACGTGATAGGAGGCCTAGCAATACCCACTGAAACCCAGAGGAGCCTTCTTCATCCGTAATTAAGACACCAAACGATCAGATTGCACTTTGCTTCTTGGTGTTTTGATTGAGTTCGACTGAGGATTTACAGGGCTAGATCAATGCCACGGGCCCCTGGCCCAAGAGGTACGTACAGCATGGAGTCAAGACAAGTTATGCGACTTGACTATTCTGCTTAATGAAAATTCTATGGACCGATCTAAACTTTGATTATGTAATAGACATTTTTACGGAACAGACTATAGCAAGTTTTCTCAAGGTGTTGTACCTGCATCGAAAGGCTGGCAAATGGATGACGATTGTGAAGTCTCTTAATCAAAAGATTAGCCACGAGCCCCAAGTTACGCCACAGGCAGTATCTCGCCCCCTTCAGCATCTACTGCGTTCCCTTTTCCTTGCTCATGGGTCTCCTTAACCATAACAACAACATTTCGATGATCTTTTTTTATTGGAAAGCATATACTTCAAGAGTTGTTTCGTGATAGTTTGGTTAGATTCTGATGATGGAATCCATGACAATGTGACGGAACTCTTCAACTCTCAGGAGCAAATGAACGATACTCGGCAGAATCTTCTATAGGCTATCCAGATATTTAAGTTGCCTACCGTAACTTCGGTATGGTCAAGCGCTATTCGTAGTTAAATATGAGGATCAATGGAACTTCTCAACGGCTTACAGTAAGAGTGCGATTTTTGGCAAAATATAGAATTGTCTGTAATCAAATATCAATGAGCTTAGGTTTGTTGCTGCATTGCGACACGTTTACTTCAGATTCACTAAAAATCAAAAAATAAATAAAAATTTTAACAAGAAAAGAACCGCCTTCAAAACAAACTTACAAATATATTAATATGCTCTAAAAAGTAAGACACCGACTCCGAATATAAGAATACGAAGAACACTATAAAAGTATACGCAGTTATTTCTTACTTTTTAGAGCAATTTGAGAATTTCCACAATAGCGTTAAACCTGATTTAGTGCATGTAAAATGTGAGTTTCACTGATATATTTACAAAGACCTCAGCATAATAAACAAATATAGTAATTTAATAGAAATCTACAAATAAAATAATAATGATCCCTAACACTTTAACCTAACAAAGTAACGTATTTTACTTAATGAAACTTGGTGTTTTAATATTACGAAAGTAGTAAATATCTTAAACTGACGAACATAGGTATTCTTGACTTATAAAACAAGGTATTTTAACCTGATAAAACTTGGAAGTTTAATCTGAGGAAGAAAGGTATTCTTACTTGATAAAACAAAGAATTTTAACTTTATATACATAACATAAAAGTTAATTTGAAACGAAGTTATGAATAAAGCTTAAATTGATGAACATAGGTATTGTTGACTGATGAAACAAGGTATTTTAGGCCTGATGAAAAGAGGTACTTTAACATAACAAAACCAAGTATTTTAACTTAATAAAACTTGGTGTTTTAACATTACGAATGTAGTTATTTTAGACTGATGAAACAAACTATTTTAATCTAATAAAATATGGTAGTTTTACCTAATAAAATAAGGTACATAAACTGACATAGCAAGGTACCTTAACCTTATGAACTTAGGTATTCTTACCTAATGAAACAATATATTTATCATCATAAAACAAGGTATTTTAACCTGCTATAACTAAGTATTTATAAAATATAATATATGATATTTAGATCTGATAAAAAGAGGTACTTTTAACTTAATAAAACTTGGTGGTATAACATTACGAAAGTAGGTATCTTAAACTGACGAACATAGGTATTCTTGACTTATGAAACAAGGTATTTTAACCTGATAAAACTTGGAAGTTTAATCTGAGGAAGAAAGGTATTCTTACTTGATAAAACAAAGAATTTTAACTTTATATAACATAGAAGTTAATTTGAAACGAAGTTATGAATGAAAAGTAAGACACCGAATATTAGAATACGAAGAACACTATAAAAGGATACGCAATTATTTCTTACTTTTTAGAGCATATTAATATATTTGCAAGTTTGCTTCGAAGGCGGTTCTTTTTTTGTTAAAATTTCTATTTAAAGATACAATAACGACCTTTAATATTTAACTACGAGTGAGATCAAACAAGTAATAAGTGGAGAGCGTTTAATAAAAAAGGAGTGTGTGTGACTAATGGACAATATGGCCGGCTAGTATCAAAGTGATATCGACAACCGCCGCTGGCGTAGAAATTTTAATAATTAAAAATCACCCTCCGTCGCGGACACACTGCACATTACGCTATATCACATTTTAATTAAAAATTCTTATCACTGAATACTTGGGACTGTTAGTGGCTGTTTTAAAGGGATATGAAACATCTATACAACTCCATCTAGTAAGTAAAGTAAGTAGCAGCCCATTAACGTCCCACTGCTGGGCACAGGCCTCCTCCCTCATATGAGAGAGCACCACGCTGCTCCACTGCGGATTGGCAGGCATAGTACACAAGTGCACTCTCTATTCCTTCACTCTCATAGTCCAATGTAACGGAAATCTCGAGATCAGGCGCAGGACCGACGGTTTAACGTGCTCTCCGAGGCAGGGGGTGGATCACACCACCAGCTTCCCAACTTCGGGCAAATATTGAGACAATCTTAATATCGATTTAGAATTGGCCCGACCTGGGACTCGAACCCAGGACCTCATGTCTGTAGTCGAACCTGCTAACCACTAGACCAATGAGGCAGTTCTATAACATCTTTATTCACGTAGAGTTTTACAGCAGTTTTGGTATTAAAGACCTGCATAAAATCTGCTGGTACAATAGCTTGGTTAAATACATGAATATCTTTGTTATATCAAGTAGAAAAACCCTGTTAAAATTGTTACTCACAACACGTTAAAACACTCGTGAATTCGTGAGTCATCTAATAATAATAAATTTTGTCATGTTAAAATACCGTCATCATAATTCGTTAAATGTACAATACATTGATCAATCACGTTAAATTTTAAGAACTATACTAAAGTACTTTAAGCCTAAGCATTCATAACTTCGTTTCAAATTAACTTCTATGTTAAAATTCTTTGTTTTATTAAGTAAGAACACCTTTCTTCCTCAGATTAAACTTCCAAGTTTTATCAGGTTAAAATACCTTGTTTTATAAATCAAGAATACCTATGTTCATCAGTTTAAGATACCTACTTTCGTAATGTTATACCACCAAGTTTTATTAAGTTAAAAGTACCTCTTTTATCAGATCTAAATATCATATATTATATTTTATAAATACTTAGTTATAGCAGGTTAAAATACCTTGTTTTATGATGATAAAATATATTGTTTCAATAGGTAAGAATACCTAAGTTCATAAGGTTAAGATACCTTGCTTTATGAGGTTATGGTACCTTATTTTATTAGGTAAAACTACCATATTTTATCAGATTAAAATAGTTTGTTTCATCAGTCTAAGATAACTACTTTCGTAATGTTAAAACACCAAGTTTCATTGAGTTAAAATACTTGGTTTTGTTAGGTTAAAGTACCTCTTTTCATCAGGCCTAAAATACCTTGTTTCATCAGTCAACAATTACCTATGTTCATCAATTTAAGCTTTATTCATAACTTCGTTCTAAATTAACTTCTATGTTGTAAAAAGTTAAAATTCTTTGTTTTATCAAGTAAGAATACCTTTCTTCCTCAGATTAAACTTCCAAGTTTTATCAGGTTAAAATACCTTGTTTTATAAGTCAAGAATACCTATGTTCGTCAGTTTAAGATACCTACTTTCGTAATGTTATACCACCAAGTTTTATTAAGTTAAAAGTACCTCTTTTTATCAGATCTAAATATCATATATTATATTTTATAAATACTTAGTTATAGCAGGTTAAAATACCTTGTTTTATGATGATAAATATATTGTTTCATTAGGTAAGAATACCTAAGTTCATAAGGTTAAGGTACCTTGCTATGTCAGTTTATGTACCTTATTTTATTAGGTAAAACTACCATATTTTATTAGATTAAAATAGTTTGTTTCATCAGTCTAAAATAACTACATTCGTAATGTTAAAACACCAAGTTTTATTAAGTTAAAATACTTGGTTTTGTTATGTTAAAGTACCTCTTTTCATCAGGCCTAAAATACCTTGTTTCATCAGTCAACAATACCTATGTTCATCAATTTAAGCTTTATTCATAACTTCGTTTCAAATTAACTTTTATGTTATGTATATAAAGTTAAAATTCTTTGTTTTATCAAGTAAGAATACCTTTCTTCCTCAGATTAAACTTCCAAGTTTTATCAGGTTAAAATACCTTGTTTTATAAGTCAAGAATACCTATGTTCGTCAGTTTAAGATATTTACTACTTTCGTAATATTAAAACACCAAGTTTCATTAAGTAAAATACGTTACTTTGTTAGGTTAAAGTGTTAGGGATCATTATTATTTTATTTGTAGATTTCTATTAAATTACTATATTTGTTTATTATGCTGAGGTCTTTGTAATTATATCAGTGAAACTCACATTTTCCATGCACTAATTCCGGAAATTCTCAAATTTAATAAACACTTCTGTTTAGTCGTCGTTTTCACGACGACTGTGATTGGAGGACTTAATCCCCTAGTGACAGTTTTTAGTTTGTATCAACGTTAGTATTGTGTTTTAAGTCATTTAAAGTATGTGATATAATAATGAAGGATCAGAGAATAGTATTAACCTGCAAATTAATACGCAACTGTATAAAACCTTCCTTATAAATGCCTAGTTATAACAGGTTAAAGTACCTTGTTTCATAAGGTTAAGATACCTCGCTCTGTCAGGTTGAATACCTGGTTTAATCACGTTAAAATACGTATTTTTTTATTGTTTTTCTTTAACATCTAATCTAGAAAGTATTGTAAAGTTTGTTGCAGTTTTAATAAACTGGATAATGAAGGCGGACTACGTTCCATTGAACAAGTTGGCGAAGCCTATTTCAATGCACACGTAATACGAGGATTTAATAATGGGAATAGAGAGCTGCATTGTACAAACAAACTATTTTTAATTTCCGCTTCATTTAAACGTGCGTATCGATATAGAAAAAATAGCAAACATTCATAGCGAATCCAATAGGCTAATCGAGAGTTATTAAGCCCCGGGTTCGACCCACCTGATCCCCCCTGCTATAATAGAAATACCAGACTTATTATTAAAATTGCTGCTAAATTGCTCCCCTCTCCCCCTCGAGTTTCGGTCGAAAGGTGAGTTATTGAAGATATTTTGTACTAATGTTAGCACTGTCCTTCGGTGTTTGGTATTTTTAATTGACTGACGAAAGATGGATTGGACTTTTAATATCCAAAAGCTATATAAATTTATATATTTATATTTAAAGAGTTAAAATTTTAATAATTATTATAGTGACTCTTTAGAATTAATGTCTTTTAAAAAATAAATAACATTGTTTGTTGATAAGTCAATGAGACGTAAATTTTGTATCTGGTGCATAAAAATATATTCTAATGTATTCATCTTAAACTTGAAAATTTCGATATTTTTGTAATATTCATGATTAAATCATCCCAATTATCAACCTAAGTTGTCGTTTTTATTAAATAAAATAGCTATAGATGTATAATACTTAAAGACATATGCCATAGGTACAAAAGGTACTATTTTATGTCATTTAGATTATAGCAATTCATTCACTTTCCACACTTATTTATAGTCTTATCATGTAATCAATATGCCTAAAGTCCAAGTTTTTTTTTTTATTGCTGACAGATTAGCGCTTGAATATGATCTCACCTGATGGTAAGTGATGATACAGTTTTGTTTGGCGGTACGTTTTCGCTGGTAGGGTGGTAACTAGCCACGGCCGAAGCCTCCCACCAGTCCAGACTCAGACAAATTAGAAAATACAATTTCCTAAATTCGTCTTACCGGGGATCGAACCCGGGACCTCCGCTAGCAAAGCGAATACTCGCACCACTGCGCCAGCGAGGCCGTCAAAAGTGATTCTTTTATACCACCATAATAAGAATATAATATTAATTTATGTCATTGAGATCAGAACAAGTCACTCATTTTCCACACAATTTTATCGACTAAATGTATACTGATGTGTATAATATGGGCTTAAAATCCACGTGATTCTTTTTACCATGATATTAACATTATATTAATTTATGTCATTTAGGTTACAGCAATTCATTCACTTTCCACACTTATTTATAATCTGTGTATTTAATTATAGGTTTGAAATCCACGTGATTTATTTTACTATGACTATAACAATATGTCATTAAGATTAAAGCAATTCTCTCATTTTCCACACTTATTTATGGTCTAAGTATTTATGTCATGTAGGCTTCAAATCTACGTCATTCTTTCTTACCACGATTATAACAATCTATTAATTTATGTCATTTAGATTAGAGCAATTCATTCACTTTCAACAGTTATTTATAGGCCAAGTATGTATATAATATGGGTTTAAAATCCACGTGATTTTTATTTTACTGTGATTATCACAATATGTCATTTAGATTAAAGCAATTCACTCACTTTCCTCACTCATTTATGGTCTAAGTATGTATATAATATGGGTTTAAAATCCATGTGATTTATTTTTACTATGATTTTAACAATATGTCATTTAGATTAAAGCAATTCATTCAGTTTCCCTACTTATTTATAGTCTAAGTATGTATGTAATATGGGTTTAAAATCCACGTGAATCTTTTTACCACGATCATAACGATATTAACTAATGTCATTTAGATTAGAGCCCAACCGAATTGGATTCGGCTACCATGTCATTGGTACAAAAGGTACTATTTTATGCCATTTAGATTAAAGCAATTCATTCATCTTCCACACTTATTTATGGTCTAAGTATGTATGTAATAAGAGCGTAGAATCCACGTGATTCCTTTTTAGCACGATCATAACAATATTACATTAATTTATGTCATTTAGATTAGAGCAATTCAGTCACTTTACACACTTTTTTATCGTGTAAATATGCAAGTGGGTCCTTAAAATCCACTTGATTCTTTGTCTAAACATCTAGTATATATATTGTGTATGAGACAGCCAATTAATTAGTGTTCGGTGTGACGTGTCCACGTACTCACCTAATTAATATCCCGGCACCGAGACAGTATCGTGTTATTATAATACCACTGACTTCAGCTGATTGACTTATATGCAAACAATATCATGTAACAGACGACACTGTCTTAGCAACTAGTCTTAGCCAAAGGTTATCTAATTACAAGTATTTTATTTGCTTATTTAACATATCGACACTGGAAAACAAACAAGTGGTAACCAGCAAACTTAATATTGTCCCATCAGGACAGAAAAACTTTACATATCATTTTTTGACACCATTTTTATGTCACATAGCTCAAGTCAACCTCTTTGATTGACTTTAGCGGTATTATACTAAATCATTATATTTTTAAAACGTTTCATTCACATTATTTACGCTCCATCATGTAACTACAGCTAAATAAAACGATAGCTTCATAAAAATACATACTTTACTAAAACAAAACCAACAAATAAACACTATCAGCTGACGCTAGGGTCAAAGACCGCACGCGACCGCTGCTCGTCGATTGTATCACATATGATACATAATGAGACATTTAAGTGCAAACTTATATAGAACAAGAAGAGAAATAAACTTGTAAGTTTTATGCTAATAGATACCGAGTTTTTCATGAATAAACATCGTAGCTGGAAAGCAAACACGTAGTTACAAATAAGTTAGTCTAATAAGGGAGTATTTAAAATGAATATTATGAATAAAGCTTTGAAAGGGAAAGGAATGAAAGTGAATGTAAACAAAACGAAAGTTATGCTTTTTGAACGAGATGAATCTATGATGAATGGCAATATTTTGATAGATGGGGAACAAGTGGAAGAGGTGAAAGAATTTGTATACTTGGGATCTAAATTTACAAAAGATGGAACATGTGAAAGTGATATCGAAAGGAGAGTAAATGCAGGGAATATGGTAAATGGTGTTCTGCACGCCTTTATAAATAACCAGATGGTATCTCAAAAGGCTAGACTGGCAGTGCATGCTGGAGTGTTAGTGCCAACACTTACGTATGGTAGTGAAAGTTGGATATGGCAGAAGAAGCACAAAAGTAAAATAAATGCGGTGGAGATGAGAGCGTTGAGAAGCATGAGTGGATTAAAACTGAGTGACAGAGTGAGAAATAGTGTGATAAGAGAACGTTGTGGTATAAAAGAAGACGTAGTGACTAAAATTGAGAAAGGTATGCTTAGATGGTTTGGGCATGTAGAGAGAATGAATGAAAGGAGACTGACAAAAAGGATTTATGAGTCAAGAGTGAATGCGAAAGTTGGAAGGGGAAGACCAAGGCGAACGTTCCTGGACCAAATCCAGGACATTTTAAATAACGGCCAGGTCAAGAGTACTCTAAACCGACGAACTTGTATGAAAGGTTTAATGAGAATGAAAGAAGCGAAGGAGATATGCAAGGATCGTGGCAAGTGGAAGGATGTTGTCTCTGCCTACCCCGAAGGGAATGAGGCGTAATTCTATGTATGTATGTAATAATGGAGTTCTTTTACTGGTTACTCGGTTCTTGCTTTCCACAGTCGATATGTTTCTATGTCCCACCGAACATTCGAGTGTAATTAATTATTGTTGAAACCGCAACGAGCGATCTGCACCAATATTACGCACAATTAATTAGTGTTCACGTACGTGGTCCACGTACTTACCTAATTAAGTTCCCGGAACCGTACCAACAATACGCTGTTATTATAATACCATGGAGTGACTTAAATACGCTTCATATCACCTAATTAACACGACCGTAAAAGTTCTATAACTAATAGCAACGTAACCTGAAAGCTGCAATTGGGAAGCTTAACATAAGAGCATTTATAGAAGGGAATAAACTCAAAACTACTGCAATAATTTGCATACGGTCTTCAACAATAGATAGAGCAATTCTTAAGCAAGATTTCGATATATAAAATATCAAGGTTTGATAGAAATTGGTTAAAATATAACAATTTTGGTAAAGCTCGGTCAATATGATCGAAAACGCTGCCTAATAGTCTGCCTTAATATACATTGTGTGATAATAGATAAGGTAAGTTAAAACAATAACTTCGAACGGAACTTAACGTAACAACAAGGCTATCCACCACTTGCTACCGACGAGAACTCCACTATCTTGATCAAATCGCTCAAAGACAGCCAGATAACCTGGAGAAACTGGTTGAAGGGAAAAGACCAAGGAGTCGCTTATCAAACAGTTAGTTTGACCAAATAAAGAATATACCGAGACTCGTTTTTCAAACAGCCCTAATGGAAGCCAACCAGAGAGAGATGGAATCCGCTAGTCCATGCAGCTACTAAAGCGTGATCTTCAGCAATGAAGTATACAGAAATGATGATGCATAACAACAAGGCTCTCCGTCACCTACCGCCAACAAGTACTCCTCTACATTGTTCATTTTGATAGGAAGAGTTGAAGGAAAAAGACCAAGAGGTCAGTCTTCTATACCTTGATTTGACCAAATAAAGAACATAACGAGACTCGCGCTTCCAAAAGCCCTAAAAGAAGTCGAGGATAGAGAGGTATGGAAGCAACTAATCCATGCAGCTAATAAAGCGTGTCAAAGCATGACCTTCAGCATTGAAGTATACAGAAATTATGATGCATAACAAGGCTATCCACAACCTGCTACCAACGAGTACTCCACTATTTTGGACATGTCGTCCGAAGATAGCCAGATAACCTGTAGAAACTTGTTGTGGTAGGAAGTGTTGAAGAAAAAGACTAAGGGGTCTGTCATCTACACGTTGGTTTGACCAAATAAAGAACATAACGAGACTTGCGCTTCCAAAAGCCCTAAAAGAAGTCGAGGATAGAGAGATATAGAAGCCGCTATCCATGTAGTTATTAAAGAGTATCAGAGCATGACCTTCAGCATTGAAATATACAGAAATGATGATGCATAACAACAAGGCTACCCACAACCTGCTGCCAACGACTACTCCACTATTTTGGTCTTGTCGCCGGAAGACAGCCAGATTGCTATTGACAGCCAGTTGTGCTAGGACGTGTTGAAGGAAAAACACCAAGGGGTTGGTCAGCTTCCTGTTGGTTTGACCAAATAAAGAATATTATGAGACTAGTGCTTCTAAAAGCTCTAAAAGAAGTCGAATATCATATCAAAGCATTACCTTCCGCATTGAAGGATACAGAAATGATGATGCATAACAACAAGGCTACCCACAACGAGTACTCCACAATTTGGTATAGAGATATATAGAGTAAAAAAGACCAAGGGTTGGTCACCTACTCAAACTTGCGCTTCCAAAAAAGATGGAAGCTCGTCCATGAAACCACTAAGGCGTATCAGAGCACGACCTTCAGCAATAAAGTATACGAAAATGATGTTTCTTTGAATTCAACTCTTACAGAAGCACGAGATCCTAATTAATATATGTCACGTGCTCTTTTTTGGAATATAAATATAGTTTTAACGTCTGCAGCTTTACTCCATAAAGGTATTCCGTGAGACACAACGGAAATAAGTTAAATACAACCTTTTAGCAGTTTCAATTTCCGTGTATTGTCTAACTTTTCAAACAGCAAATGCAGCACTAACTTTACCAATTCATATAAAAATAACAGAGCGTTTTATTGGCTCACAAAGGGGCAAAAAATATACGTAAAGCGATAATTAAAGTTTCAAATAACCTATTAATTCTTTCTCGGTAACTAGCCATCGTGAATATTCATTATTACAATACATCGGATTAAGTTACCCGCAAACAATGTAATCTAATGAACGTCTATATACGGTTGCATTGATCGGACTTTGTATTGTATAAGGCATATTACTATTATGTGCGATTCAATGTTAAATTTACCAAATATACTGCCTCATTGGTCTAGTGGTTAGCATGTTCGACTACAGACATGAGGTCCTGGGTTCGAGTCCCAGGTCGGGCCAATTCAAAAACCAATATTGAGTTTTCTATTAAGATTTTCTCAATATTTGCCCGAAGTTGGGAAAATGGCGGTGTGATCCATCCCCGTGCCTCGGAGAGCACTTTAAGCCGTCGGTCCTGCGCCTGATCTCTCTCCAGTCGTGTCGAATTCCCGTCACATCGGTCTATGAGAGTGAAGGAATAGAAAGTGAAGGAGCAGCGTGGTGTGTGGTCTATGCTCTAAAAACCCTCTCTCACATGAGGGAGGAGGCCTGTGCCCAGCAGTGGGACGTTAACGGACGTGGACGTTGCTACTTACTTTACTTACTTACTTTGTAATTTGTAAGTATATAACGATTTTCATATGATATATCTATCACATACATGTAGGTGCTATTTGTGTCGCCACTTTCTAAAATGCTGATATCTTCTAAGATATCCACTTTAAAGAAATGCTGTCAAAGACAGTTTTGATCTACATGAAATATACAACGTATGCCATATATTTAATTTTAAAAAGAACAATACTGCATTGTATAAAATAGCTTCGTAAATAACATATATTTTTTGTAATAGGTAAAAGATAAATGGTTATTGTGGGTTCTCTTTTACAGATAAATGTATATCTTAGCGGGCTTTTTTATAGATCGTTTCAAGATATACAATTTCGTAGTACATTAATTTGGTGTATCTCGTAAGGTATATTCATTTTTTCTCTTTTAAATGTCAATATACGCAGTGAACTGTCATTATTTTAACTGCTTTTTCTCTCTTGGACCTTTATTATATATTTCTCACTCAGAACTATAATTGTTCATTTTTCTGTTGGCGACTCTCTTGGACCTATATTGTACATTTCTCTCCTGGAGACTCTCTTGGGCCTATATTGTATATTTCTCTTTTAGACCTATATTATACATTTTTCTGTTGTGCGACTCTCTTGGAGCCATATTGTTTATTTGTCTCGCAGCGACTCTCTTGGACTCATATTGTTTATTTCTCTCTCAGCGACTCTCTTGGACCTATATTGTATATTTTTCTCTTGCCAGTTCTCATGGTCTCGTATTGAAATAGTTATCCTTATCATTTTTCTCCCTAAGCAACTCTCTTGGACCCATATTGTTTATTAGTCTCTCAGCGACTCTCTTGGACGCATAATGTTTACTTGTCTCTCAGCGACTCTCTTGGACCCATATTGTTTATTTGTCTCTCAGCGACTCTCTTGGACCTACGAGTATATTGTATATTTTTCTCTTGCCAACTCTCTTGGACTCGTCTTGAAATAGTTATCCTTATCATTTTTCTCCCTAAGCGACTCTCTTGGACCCATATTGTTTATTAGTCTCTCAGCGACTCTCTTGGACCCATATTGTTTATTTGTCTCTCAGCGACTCTCTTGGACCTACGAGTATATTGTATATTTTTCTCTTGCCAACACTCTTGGACTCGTCTTGAAATAGTTATCCTTATCATTTTTCTCCCTAAGCGACTCTCTTGGACCCATATTGTTTATTAGTGTCTCAGCGACTCTCTTGGACCCATATTGTTTATTTGTCTCTCAGCGACTCTCTTGGACCTACGAGTATATTGTATATTTTTCTCTTGCCAACTCTCTTGGACTCGTCTTGAAATAGTTATCCTTATCATTTTTCTCCCTAAGCGACTCTCTTGGACCCATATTGTTTATTAGTGTCTCAGCGACTCTCTTGGACCCATATTGTTTATTTGTCTCTCAGCGACTCTCTTGGACCTACGAGTATATTGTATATTTTTCTCTTGCCAACTCTCTTGGACTCGTCTTGAAATAGTTATCCTTATCATTTTTCTCCCTAAGCGACTCTCTTGGACCCATATTGTTTATTAGTGTCTCAGCGACTCTCTTGGACCCATATTGTTTATTTGTCTCTCAGCGACTCTCTTGGACCTATACTATGTATTTTTCTTTTACCAACTGTCTTGGACTCGTACTGTAAATAGTTACCTTTATCATATTTCTTTCTTAGCGACTCTTTTGGACCCATACTGTATATTTTTCTATTAACAACCACCCTGGACCCAAATTGTAAATCATATCATACAGGTTAGTAATTAAAAAGGTATTTCGAAGCCAACTAGAGCGTTATGCTGATTGATTTGCAAACAAAACGCCGTAATCTAATGAGCGTCTGTCCTGGATTAGGTTACAGCGAATCAATTATAGCTCGTGACATTTGACACTGTGCGAGCACGTTAATTGCATTGTGACTTTTAATATCCCTAACACGTCATCGATTAAAAAAAACATAAAATCTCCGGTCGTGTCGGATTCCTGTCACATCGACCTATGAGAGAAGGAGTAGAGCACTTGTGTACTATGCCTGCCAAACCGCAGAGTGGTGGTTTTATGCTCTAAAAACCTATGAGTGAGGAGGTGTCCAGCAGTGGTATGATAAAGGGTTGCTACTTACTTACTTTGTCTCAACACTTGATGATGACATTAAGGAACGACTTAGAATCTAATGTTACGAAAGTTCTTTCACTCCCTGCTCTTAGAAGAGCCTACGACAAACTCAATAACTTTTTTTCATCACCATTACAGAGTGATTTTAATTTAATTAAAGTGTGATTCCTCAAATAATTGAATCGTCAAATATACTCGAAGTAATTTTATCATGTCATTTCTATACGTTATAGCGTCGATAAAACGACGCCTCGTCTGTACACGAAGATTGCCGAGGATCGTTTTAACGATTTTTGTATGTTATTTCCTCTTTTTTATGATATTAGCAAAATCATTATCAAAAAAACTCAAATTCTTTTCAGAAACACTAAATTCGGTTAGAAATTGCATAAAACAGTGGCTCTAAGGCGTTTAAAGATCGACCAATAATCTGACAAGTTACAAGAGGTCGTTCGCGCTTAATACAAAGAAGAAACCACAATAAACTCAGTGTCTTACAAAGCCTTCGATCCACAATATTTTAATACTTTTTCGTATAACTAAATATACAATTTTGGTGCAAGTTATAATGTCAAAATTATCATATAAGATATACATACATTATTAAGTTGTAAGCAATGAACTGGTTTGTGGCATAAATACCTGAAAATAAAGAAATAATTGATTAATAAAAACTCATGTTCTAAAAACTACTTTGTTTTTTGCAATCGTTTTTCAAATGGAAAGTAATTCACTGGGCTTTCTTTTATTGAACTGAAATACTTCATTTAAAACTACCAATTTTTAGCTTAAAGTAAGTAAGTAGCAGCCCATTAACGTCCCACTGCTGGGTACAGGCCTCCTCACTCATACGAGAGAGGGTTTTTAGAGCATAGACCACACACCACGCTGCTCCTTCACTTTCTATTCCTTCACTCTCATAGTCCGATGTGACGGAAATCCCGAGATCAGGCGCAGGACCGACGGCTTAACGTGCTCTCCGAGGCACGGGGGTGGATCACACCACCAACTTCCCAACTTCGGGCAAATATTGAGAAAATCTTAATAGAAAACTCAATATCGATATCGAATTGGCCCGACCTGGGACTCGAACTCAGGACCTCATGTCTGTAGTCGAACATGCTAACCACTAGACCAATGAGGCAGTAGCAATTTTTAGCTTGATTACATTAAATTGTTAAAAATAAAAACAAAAGTCGAAAATGCAAGCTTTCTTTTATTTCTAATACTTTATTGTCTCAGAACTTCCTGACACATGACATTTGACACTGGAGTACGACTCGGGATATTTTCTTTAGATTGACATTTTTAAACTCGTTATATCTTTTGAATGGAATCTCCAATTTTAATAATTCAAACATTATTTTACAGGTAATAAAACAGTCTTTAATAAAATTTATTAATAGAATAAGGATTAATAAAGATGTATGAATAATATGGTTTGATTATTGTCAGCACTTTTATTTACTTTTAAAATTTTAAAAAGTTGGTATAGTGGCATAACTATAGTATTTAGACATATAGTATTGATGGCTTTTTTGTAGATATTAATACCTACTATAATATTGTAGAACATAGTTTTGTTCTATTGTTAATAGTTTTCGCAGTTCACGCGATGACAGATTTTTTTTGACAATTTTTTTCACACTTTGGGTTACATTAATGCATTTTTCTTACGGATCCCTATTTTTTTAAAAAAGTAATATAACCTATGTCGTTTAGTGAAAATGCAGCTTTCTAATGGTGTACAAATGTTTGAAATCGATCCAGTACTTTTTGTATGGACGTAAAAAAACAATATTAGTTTAGACACTTCTATAAATACAGGATACATTAGACGTAGTTATAATCGTGTATTTGATGAATGAATGAGTCAACTTTAATAAGAATTATCCTGTTTTTATGTTATTCATATAATACGATTTCTTGTAATATTGCTAAATTTAAGATAAGTATTATATTTTTTAATTTATAAACGACTAGCGGCCCGTCCCGGTTTCGCACGGGTAGACATAAATAGGTACGGATATTTAAGTTATAAGTATAAGATAATTTAAACGACCATGAATTGACAAATATTATGGAAAATTGTGATTCCTAATACTAAAACTAAGTAGCTCTAAAAAGAACTTTTAAGTGAAGCATAAAAATGCGTCCACTGCGTAAGGTAACCTAGTTCATAATGGTGCACCCCCTTCTCCCAATTTCATGATATCTTTTGAATGGAATATCCGATTTCAATAATTCAAAAAGTAATCATCAGGTATTGAGACAGTCTTCAATATTAAATTATTTATTTGGATAAAAATTTATAAATGGTATGGATAACACGGTCTGATTTAGATCGGCAATTCTATCGATTTGTTAAATGTAGAAAAGTAGTTATAGTGACGTAACTACAATAGTTAGACATATGGTTTTGCGAAGCTTTTTGTAGATATTGATATATTCTATAACATTATCGAACATTTTTTTGTCCTATCATTAATACTCTTCACAGCGTATGCGATGAAAGACATTTTATGGCTAATTTATTTACACCTTCGGTTGGTTTTAATAGGAATTTCTAAAGATTTCTATAGTAATCTAGTACTAAATATAGCCTATGTTACTCAGTGATAATGTAGCTTTCTAATGAAATAAGAATTATTAAAATCGGTCCCGTACTTTTTGAGTTTATTCGTTACATACAAAAATACAAATCTTTCCTCTTTATAATATTAGTGTATATAAATGGGAAAGGCAAAGCTTTGGTTTCACAATGGTATGGAAACTTACACTCGCCTCGTTTTTAAAGGCCCTGGCTTCGATTTCTTGTTATAGAACAAGATAAGGATGTTTAGCAGTCTTATTCGTCTGTGGCTTAATTGTTAAGAGGCTTCGGTCGTGGCTAGTTATCAGCCTTCAAGCAAAAATGTGACACCAAAGAAAATACTGTGTAAAAACCAGAAGAGTTCAATTACCTCTTACCAAAGCTCGCTTTCATTTAAAACCATCGAAAAAAGATTATTTTTTGAGAAGATAAAATGGATATAGTGAGCTATCGTTGAAAGATTGATATAACCTTTCAAAAAAGATGTGACTGCAAGCAAAAAAGACTGTGTTCCAGTAGAAACAAGTTAGCATGCTTCCACTTTAGACTGTATCATCATTTACCATCAAATGAAATCATAATATACAATAAATAAATACAGCTTTGTCTTTAAGTTGAATTTAATACAAAAGCTTTTTCGCTCACGTAAATCTTTTGTTATAACTCCTAAGATATCTATTTATTAAAGAACAGAATAAATTATTAAAATAATGAGCATTTAATGATTTAATTAACTAATATATTTAAAATAATACTTTATCTATCTCAATAACTTTCTAATTACAGCATTATAAGGGAACCATTTCTTTTAAAGATAAAAATGGATATAGTGAACTATCCTTAAAAGATAGATATAGGTCGTTTAAGAATTTTCGTAGATCGATAAAAAAAGAATATCTTACCATTAATTTTTTTGTAATATCTTAAATGGATTAGGCAGTGTTATCTATGAAAGCTTTAAAGCTTGATTTTTCAACAGTTATGGTTTTATATCAACCAATTTATACAAAAAATAGATAAATAATATACCTAAATGTTCCTCATTAAACCCTTTATCTATTAGTGAAAAGTGGATAAAAATCCGTTAAGCAGTTTTTGAGATTATCGCTAACAAAAACAGATAGACGCGTGGAAGAGCGTCGTTTTATAAGAGTGCAGGTTTGGAGATTTGCACGCAAAAACTAACGTACAGATTTGGCTGGAATTTGGTATACAGATAGTTTATAACCTGGATTACAATATACGATACTATTTATCCAGATAAATAACTTTATGTCTGTTATGAGAACAAGTCATACAAGTGTCGCTAAACCACTAATTTCAATTCCTTTTACATAGATGACATTTGTAGCTAATTCTCTTTGGAAAAGTTGACATAGACAAAGCCAGGCGCCGATATTTGTATAAATAAAGTCCATGAAACAAGTGACGTCATCACCACAATCAAATATATGGCCACTTACCTCAATCGATGTTAGTCATCCCCATGTAATTATAATTAAAATGTAAAAACACTCACTGAATTGAAACTCAATAATCGATAGAATACATTTCAGTGCTTTAGATGAATAGTGACACAATTCAAAATAGGTAGTTTTTAAGATAATATTATTAAAATTCAAGTGACACCCAATAATTGGTTCAAAATCGCTCAATTTTTCTTGGAATTTAGTCACACAAATACAAAAGGAACTGTACATGTAATCTATGCCTATATATAGTAGAATGTTAATGTTTTAACGTCCCACTGCTGGGCAGGGGAACTCCAAATCAAATTTTCTATGTAAAGTGTTCTTCAATCATCAAAAGGTCATGGTTGCTTCGGCAAGTACTTGCACCAGGTCGTTGACTGTGAGGAAACGCCCGCCTGTCGTGAGTGTGGTGCTGCTGTAGATACGGCGCACCATATCCTGGCAGAGTGTCAAACGGCATATCAGTTGCCTTCTTTTGCGAGACCGTCATCTCGCTGAAGGAGGCAAATGGGAGGATAAGGAAACAAGAGGCTGGAGCTCGACCTCGCCGTCGGATGAGGCTTGGTGGCAGAAGTCGCACTTATGCACTTCATGCCTCACTGTATTGAGTGGTAGATCTTAATAGTCAGTACCATCCGGGTCACTAGAGTGGAATGCAGTTAGGGAACCTCTAGTGATCTCACTCATGGATGGGGAGGGATCCGCTGGGTTTTAGTGGGTATTCTGTTATCAGAGAGTCCCACACTCCCGATGGAATTTAGCTTTCATCGGGGTGCGTAAAGGCGTTTCCCAGACACAAACACACAAAAATTTGATCAAAAACGTTCCAACTTTCTAGAGGAGAGAGGGTTTAAGCCCAACACACACTAGTGTTTTCCACAAAGAAAAAGCTCAATGATGGTTTAAGCTCACGTTTAAAAGTGCAATCAAGTACGTCGGTTTCATTTTATACTCGTAAACAGAGAATTACCACTAAGCCATCGAACTTACGAAGTTTTTTTAATAGAAAAGGTGAATTTCTTTGAAGAGTATTTATTTATAGTCTAATATACTGACAATGAACAAATATGAACTGAAAAGATGTTTACTAAAACTATTATTGACTATTTGAACGGGTACATATCACGATGGCGATTTTTAATTTTTAATTTTGCCGATATTTCGACCCAGTTGCATGGATCGTGGTCACGACGATACTGCTGTGGTCGGTTGTGTCAAGCTGTCAAGGGCAGAATCTGTCTACCCTACGTCTGATTCTTTTATTTTTCACGGCACCCACATCCATTTGTCGGCATACTACACTCACAACGTCACGTTTTAATTTTGAAAAATTGCGTCGTTTGTTCATTTGGCATAGCTTCACCACTGGATTCCACGTATCAGCCAGCTTAAAACCATCTTCACGATTGAAATTAGGATATTTTTTAATTTCAATGGCCTCGCGAACTAATCTCGGCATATAATGGCGGTCCGTGGAAAGAACTTTCGGGTTATGAAGTTCTATCCAGTGTTGAGTTCCCTGCTGCAAAATGTGCTCCGCGATCGCAGATTTTTGTATGTCGTTGTGCTTGACAGCATTTATGTGTTCTGACACACGAGTTGCTATGGAACGCTTCGTTTGCCCAATATAAGAGCTTCCACAGCTGCAGTCAATTTTGTAAACGCCCGGACATTGATACGGTAAACGATCCTTCGGAGATCTTACCATGTTTATAATCCTTTGTAAGGGAGTGAAGACAGTTTTGATGCTATAATCGTTTCGCAGTAGCCTGCCTATTCTGTCCGTCACTCCCTTTACAAAGGGTAAATAGGCCTTTGGCCTTTCTACCTCCAAAGGTCGTTTATGGTGTCTCTGCTTGCTGACGGGTTTTGGGGATCTATGTCCATTCCGACGTAACACCTCTCTTACATGGGTTAACTCGTCCTGAACAGTTAGATCATCACATAAATCGTGAGCTCGACTGATCAATGCTGTCCCGACCGAGGCAAGGTGACGTGGATGATGATGAGACGAACCATGTAAATATCTGTCCGTATGTGTGGGTTTTCTATATACCGAATGACCAAAATTGCCATCAGATGTTAAATATATATGTACATCCAGGAAAGACATGCTTCTGTGTTTCTCCATTTCGTACGTGAAGGCTATTTTATGATGAATGCTATTCAGGTGTTCCAGGTATTGGTCAACTTCTTGCTTACCTCCTTGAAGCACCGCAAATACATCATCAACGTACCGTTTCCAAAACTTAACTTGGCTGGGTGCAGTGGAGANTTGTTTTAAACTTAAATTTTCGTGGTTTATTAACATATTGACTATTTGAACGGGTACATATCACGATGGCGATTTTTAATTTTTAATTTTTATTTTTTAATTTTGCCGATCTACCCTACGTCTGAAAGAATCAGACGTAGGGTAGACAGATTCTGCCCTTGACAGCTTGACACAACCGACCACAGCAGTATCGTCGTGACCACGATCCATGCAACTGGGTCGAAATATCGGCAAAATTAAAAATTAAAAATCGCCATCGTGATATGTACCCGTTCAAATAGTCAATATGTTAATAAACCACGAAAATTTAAGTTTAAAACAATTAGTTAAAACTATTATCTTAAATTAATTACGGGGAGACAGAAAAACTTTGAAAGACGAATATGTATGTCGGAGGGCAGGTGTCTGTGGAACGCTGGCGCCATCTGTCTATCGGCGTGGGACAGAGTCAATAGTGGCAGTCCGCCGGAAACTCTCGGTAGTTCTCGGGTAGCGCTCCGCCGGAGCGGTCGACTGTTGGAACGATCGCTTTCCTAGCTATTATTGTTAATGAGTTTGTGTTAATTGATATCGGGAACATTAAGTGATTGAAAATTATAATCCGAGATAATTAATAAAGTGTTTGATTGCACCAACGCCCAAAGTATGGAAGTTATGGATGCCATTAATGACGATGTCGGCGGAGAACCCTATGCCGCTATGCTTTATGCTTCCTTCTCTGTTATTCTCCAACATATTACAAAGAGTAGTGTCCACCTTGAAGCATCGCATCCATAAACTCAAATCGAAACATACAAATACACATACATTCATACAAACCCGTCACCCACACCCACCCACCCACACACCCACCCACACACACACTTTACTTTTCTTTTTTTATATTTGTGTAAAAATTAAAATTGAAATTGAATTGAGTACGTTTAATTTAATATTTTCCATGTACATTGTTTGGGTAGACACTGGCCCCTAAAATGCGGGTTTACCTAGTTAAGGGGTCAGGATGTCACAGAAAAAATTGTCATTCATCAATATCCATTGTGGCCTCTTCAAAGTAACTCTGAGATATAATACACTTCTGAAACGCGGTTTGGGTATGGTCATCAGCTTGTCCTTCGATTCTGATTTTATCTCATCGATTGTAGCAAAACGCTTTAACTTCAATAGTTCCTTCAGTTTTGGCAGTAAGGCATAGGGTGTTGTTTTTAGCCAAAATTCACGATCAAGCGATGCTGTGTGAGCTGGTGCATTATTCGTGATGCAGAATCCATAATATTCTTCCACAATTCCGTTTTGAGTTGTATTGTGTCACACTTCCTTGTAATTGTCCTTATTAAATGTATGACCTGTCATTCTTTCAAAAAAACATTGAAACATGTTTTTTTTTACTTGTTGACGTGGCAGCAACTCCAGGACGCTCATCATCAAGATCTTCTCGGCCTTCTGTACCACCTTTTTTTGAGACAAAGAGGACTCGCCGAAGGCCACAGTTAACATTTCAAGTGTCTCGGAGTACTGTACAACATTTTTAAAGCAAAATTTCGAAAGAAACATCCTATCAGGACTAAAATTTTCAGTTGCCAACAACACTAATCCAAATTGGCTGATAATGCCAACATATAACTAATACATATGTACCAACATAACAATAAATTTCGATAACGAATATACACCGCCCTTAAAATGGAAAAAGAGAATAAGTAGCAGCCAAGCACGTCCTACAGCAGTAGGAATAGGCCTCTTCACTCATAGGAGAGAGTTTTATGGAGTGTAAACCCAAAACGCTGCTCCATTACGAGTTGGCAGGTTACGCAAATCCCAAAATTACTCCAAGGATTTGAGGGTTGAAAGTGATATTGAAAGGAAAGAGGATGCAGGGAATATGATAAATGGCGCCAGACTGGCTGTGCATAGAGGAGTGTTGGTGCCAACACTTATGTATGGTAGTGAATGTTGGGTATGTCAGAAGAAGCACAGTAAAATAAATGCGATAAAAATGAGAGCGTTGAAGGTATGAGTGGATTAAAACTGAGTGACAGAGTAAGAAATAGTGTGATAAGAGATCATTGTGGAATAAAAGAAGATGTACTGACTAAAATTGAGAAAGGTATGCTTAGATGGTTTGGGCATGTAGAGAGAATGAATGAAAGGAGTCTGACAAAAAGGATTTATGAGTCACGAGTGAATGGGAATGTTGGAAGGGGAAGACCAAGGCGAACGTTCCTGGACCAAATCCACGACATTTTAAATAAGAGCCAGGTCAAGAGTACTCTAAACCGACGAACTTGTATGAAAGGTTTAATGAGAATGAAAGAAGCGAAGGAGATATGCAAGGATCGTGGCAAGTGGAAGGACGTGGTGTCTGCCTATCCCGAAGGGAATGAAGCGTGATGCCTATGTATGTATGTATCTGAAGGTTGGAAGGAAGGCAGTATGGAAGGAAGGAAACGAAAAGTTCAATATTGGTTTTGCAAGCACATCAAGCACGTTAGTTACATTTTATAAAGAGAAGCTTACCACTGCGCCATCACAAATGTACCTTGATTAAATCAATACCCCATAATGTTACGGCGAGCGATATCCGATAGTAATTATTTACGAATTAATTTGATTTGATATAATTAAAATTTAATTTCCCTTTTACCGTGTGGCGCTGTGCTTTGGCGGTTATATAATTAAGCTTCATGTGTGTAAATCTATACTATTGCCATTCAATATTATAATATAAACAGGAAAAAGCTCCAGTTCAAAAAGTGTTCATAAACAGTGTTGAGTCGTTAAAATCACCTGTAAAAAGTGTCCGTTAAAGTTACCTCGTATTGCATAACATTTCGTAATATTGCAGAATGTTTTTGGTATTTTTCAGTGTTGCCACTACATAACTCCCAACATTTTAGAGCTATCAGTATTCTCACCCAATTATCTATAGTCTAACATGATTCATTCATTTATTCCTTCGTTCTTTCCTTCATTCCTAATTAGTTTAAGAAATACATTAGACGCATCCACATTTATGTGATTAATTCATTCATACATTTCATTTCTTTCTACTCTCACTCACTCATCTTTCATTCATTTACATTTTCAGTCATTCATTTCATCGTCGCTTCAACTGATAGACGTCCACTGCTGGACGTAGGTCTCACGTAATACAGCGGCTACCGGCGACCCTCTTGATGTCGTCAGTCTACTTTGTGGGTGGTCACCACTTCAGCACCTTTAGGCCCCAACGTCCATCGGTCGTCGATTCGTAGAACTATGTCGGTGACTTTGGTTCTACTACGGATCTCTTCATTTTTGATTCGATCACGTAGAGAAACTCCGGGTATAGCCCTCTCCATCGCACGCTGAGTAACTCTTAAGCTTCCGCATGAGGTCCATAATCAGCGACCACGTCTCATAACCGTAGGCCATCACTGGTAACACGCACTGTTCGAAAACTTTGCTATTCATGCAATGACGGATTACAGACGAAAATATCTGGCGTAGCTTCCCGAACGCTGCCCAACCGAGTTGGATTCGGCGGTTGGCCTCCTTCTCGAAATTGGACATACCTAGCTGGACTATACGTCCCAGGAATGTGTACTCGTCAACAATTTCGAAGGTTGAGTTCTTAACGGTGACAATATTAGACATAATTTTCATCTTATCCATGGTCATTTTCAGGCCCACCTGTTGAGAAACTCTACTGAAGTCATCGAGCATTGTATTGAGATCTTCGAGAGTCTCCACTATTTGAATAAACACAACTTACACTACACTAATAATTACTTCACCATTTAAGTTTATACGTCGTCGTCGCTCCACCTTGTGGGGGGTCTCCCTGCTCTGCGCCGTCCGCTGCGGGATCGATCGGACCTTCGGACTATGTGCCCCGCCCATTGCCACTTCAGGTTCGCGATTCGCAGGACTATATCGGTGACTCTGGTTCTACTACGGATCTCTTCATTTCTGATTCGATCACGTAGAGAAACTCCGAGCATAGCCCTCTCTACCGCACGCTGAGTGCCTATAGTCAGCGACCACGTCTCAGAACCGTAGGTCATCCCTGGCAACATGCACTGTTCGAAGACTTTGGTCTTCAGGCCCTGAGGGTTATCTAAGTTTATACAATGAATACTAATTCACTTTTAAAACAACTACACCACAAAGCAGCTCGAAAGTATTAACAAAATTGTTCCGTCCTTTAAAGTTACCTCGTATTGCATAACATTTCGTAATATTACACAATGTTTTTGGTATTTTAAGTGCTGCCACTCAAGAACTCCCAACATTATAGAGCTATCAGTATTGCCGCCCAACTTAGAGGGTAATTGTGAAACTAGTGATTCAATATTACCCTCAACAATAGCAGGTATAGATTGGACAGACAATAAACGATCCATTTAACATTGAAAACGTTTTAATTATCGATCGAGAACTTTCAAAATATGCAACCTACAGCTTAATTAAAACGTAAATACGTGCAACAATTATCATTAAACAAACGAATACCTCCCACAACTACTTCAATATCGAATTGTTTACTTTAATAAATTATTTTAATTAGCCGACTGCAATAATCCGAGAAACGTTGATATGCAAAATTAATTTAGCAGTTATTGGCTACTCGGAATTAAATTTCCGGGTAATATTTAGTTAGGTATGTAGATTACGATCGTATATGAGCTAATTTACAAATATCTTTACAAAGCCCTCCGACGCGTCTGTCTGTTTAACAGCAATATACTCAAAAACGGTTAAACAAATTTTCATAAAGTTTTCACCAATCGATAAACTGGTTCTTAAAGAAGCTTTCTGTATATATTAAGTTAAAGTTTTGTGTTAATTGATTATAATATAACACTTCAAGTAAGTGTCGGAAAAATGAACCCACCTGTGAGCTTTTATCGAAAACACAGCTTAATCCATTATAAATATAACAAAACAATGTATGGTAAAATTATTCCTCTTTTATTTATCTACAAAAGAGTCTTTCATGCTATATATCTATCTTTTAAGGATGCCTCGCTATATCCATTTTATCATCTAAGCAAATAGTCACAGACAATGCAGTGATTAGAAAGTTATTTAGACGTATACAATATCAATATTTACCCATTTAAATACATTAAGCATTTAATGCAGATTAATTTAATATATAATAACCTATAATTTAAATATATATTTTAGTATTTATTGTTAAAAAACTTTAGGCGCGCGATGACAAATAACGCGCCACTGCTATGGCCTAGAGTTTCTAATAAAACCGATCGTAATCAAGCAAAAGTTATCAATGGTGTATATGAATATATATAATTTGTATGTGAAACTACACATTTACGAAAAACGAAACGTGTAGATATAATATACTCCAATATCCAAGCAAAGCCAGTTTTGTGCCATAGCTTTACAAATAAACCCGTGTGTTAAATAACTGGACGTTTCCGAGAATGTAGTCTACCTAAAGCATTCATAAATTAGGCATTCCTAAAGCTAATTAACTGAATACTAATTAACGAAATGATCGCAATTAAAATCTATTTACAATGGCGGTACTTCGATAACAAACAATGGCGGTATGTGTGAAAATTGATTTTAAATATGCCGTTAAAACTTGTTTACTTTTAATTTTAGTTTTCGAATTTATATACAGTGCTAGGTGATCGGCTGCATCTCATAAGAGAAGAAACAAATGTAGTTAGCATAAAAAAGGTTATAGTGAGCCAACCTTAAAAGATAGACATATGCTGTCCTAAACTTTTTTGTAGATCGTTTAAAGGGGAATAATTCTGTTATACTTGATTTTTATGAAACTTTAATCGTTTAGACAGCAAACGCAGCGGAAGCTTAAAAGGAAAAAAATCCCCGATTTTTAAACATTCTTCATTTGTACACTATTCCTAATTGTATAAGCGTGAAGATATATATCCTATAGTCTTCCTAGATAAATGGTCTATCTAAAATTGAAAGCATTTTTCAAATCGGACCAGTATTTCTTGAGATTACCGCATTCAAACAAACAAATATATTATTTAACGTTTTAATCTACTAGCTGATCCGTAATAAGAAATTTGGTGAGCATAAAAAGGGTTATACTGACCCAACCTTAAAAGATAGACATATATTGTAAGGGACATAGTTTTAGAACTTTTAATGGGGAACAATTTTTTCATACATGATATTTGCGGAACTTTAATCGTTTAGACAGCAAACGCAGCGGAAGCTTTTAAAAAGGAAATAAACAACGATTTTGAAACATTCTTCATTTTTTCACAACTATATTGTTCTTAGTGTGATGATATATAGGCTATAGGCTTCCCAAATACATGGTCTATCTAAAACTGGAAGAATTTTTTAAATACGACATATAGTTTCTGAGATAAGCGCGTTCAAGCAAACAAACTCTTCAGCGTTCGATTAACATAGATATATAAATTCCCTGTCACAGTGATTGATCGCGATGAACTACTAAACCAGTTGTCATGTTTTTATTTACATTTTAGTGGATTTATTCCCATTTTGGATATACAATAGGTTTAATTTTAATTTATAATGAAAAATAGCTGATTTTTATAGTAATCTCGGGAGAGATTGGCCTATTTTTCTCCCGTTGTATAAATACGATTCTTTCGTAAATTGAGAGTTGGATTACTTTTGACTTCTCAATAAAATATTAAAACTTTTACTGTCATCTCGTCATTTATTTTGCCTTTGACAGTTAGATAAACAAAAAGTAAGTCGGCAGTGAAATCTAACCGGGAGAGAACGAGGTTTTTCTCGTCCCGCAGTGAGGACCAGATTTTCTAACTTATTAATTTATTAACTGTTTTTAACACTCATAAATGTTAAGCTAGCTTTTTTCTTTGAATTACGAAGTTATGTAAATTTAATCAATTTGAATAAAACAGGGTTAGCTAAGCATTTTCAATGGCAAGTGAAAGCGGTTGGGTGCAGACAAGTGGCTCGTAAGACGAAACCCTGTACGTAAGGTCTCAAAGTGAAGCACGTGTAACAGAATACGGTTGTTAGACTAATTTAGGAGGAAGATCATCCACGTAATTAATCCACTTATCAGAAACCCGCCTTTGAAACTGGATGCTCAACTCCGTAACTCCTGCGGTACCTGTTATACGATAACTTGAGACTGCCTTTCAACTCGATTACGTTGGAAGTTTTGAATTATCCAGTCGGTTATTTCGTGCAAATATTTTTTGAAAGGAAGCCCGAATAATATAACAATCAAGCAATGCAGAAATTGAGAAGAATCCGGCAAGAAACTCAATAGTTACTCTCTTCTATTTATGTCATTATTAACATAGAAATACAATTGCATCAACATCCATTAACATTAAATGTACAATAAATAAAAATACGAGATTTTAAATTAGAGAAATACACTCTGCTAACACAATTAAAGTACAATAAAACGTGTACCGCCTCACCCAGTCATCGTTGAGAACCCAGCTCTCGAAATTGTTGACGAGTACACATACCTGGGACATATAGTCCAGCTAGGTAGATCCAATTTCGAGAAGGAGGTCAACCGCCGAATCCAACTCGGTTGGGCTGCGTTCGGGAAGTTACGCCAGATATTTTCGTCTGATAACCCTCAGTGCCTGAAGACCAAAGTCTTCGAACAGTGCGTGTTGCCAGTGATGACCTACGGTTCTGAGACATGGTCGCTGACTATGGGCCTCATGCGGAAGCTCAGAGTCACTCAGCGTGCGATGGAGAGGGCTATGCTCGGAGTTTCTCTACGTGATCGAATCAGAAATGAAGAGATCCGTAGTAGAACCAAGGTCACCGACATAGTCCTACAAATCGACGACCGATGGACATTGGGGCCTAAAGGTGCTGAAGTGGTGACCACCCACAAGGTAGACTGACGACATCAAGAGGGTCGCCGGTAGCCGCTGTATTACGTGAGACCTAAGTCCAGCAGTGGACGTCCATCGGTTGAAGAGACGATGAAATAGTGGAGAGAATAAAAGTGAACGATTGAAAATGTGAATGAATGAAAGATGAGTGAGTGAGAGTAGAAAGAAGTGAAATGTATGAATTAATTAATCACATAAATGTAGATGCGTCTAATGTATTCTTAAAACTAATTAGGAAGAACGAAGGATCAATGAATGAAAGATGACTGAATTATGTTAGCCTATAGATAATTGGGTGAGAATACTGATAGCTTAAAAATGGTGGGAATTATTGAGTTATGTGAAGTGGCAATGGGCGAGGCATATAGTCCGAAGGACCGATGGAGGTTGGGCACCGAAGGTGCTGGAGTGGCGACCCCGCACCGGGCGGCGCAGTGTAGGCAGACCCCGCACAAGGTGGACCGATGATATAAAGAGGGTTGCCGGGAACCGCTGGAGCCAGGCGACGCAATATCGTGCCTTGTGGACGTCATTACGTGAGACCTATATCCAGCAGTGGACGTCCATCGGTTGAAGCGACAACGACGACGACGAAAACGTTGGGTTCATCGCAGCATTCTGCGGGGTACGGGACTTGAGTCAGGGGTTCATTGCCCGGGCATTTTTCCGTGGGTACTCTTCATTGCCCGTATTTGATACGGGCTGGATTCCGCCGGTGACGCCAGCGGGTCCATCCTGGTCAAATCCGAGGGGGTTATGTTCCGAGCTTACGACGCAGAGGACACCCAGTGTTCACCAAGTGGAAGGCAATACCGTGGAGGTGAGTGTGCGGAGTTATCCGCCATGCGGAACATACACCTCGACGATGGGCGTCATTCCTGACGTACCTCGGAGCTCCTACTATCAGACGTAGGCTGTTCTGCTGGACCTCTAGTACAATAACTGGTAGCTAACGTTGAATAAAACTGAGAACTGAACTAACGCCTACGATACATAACCTTTTATTTGATATTTATTAAGAAACTACCATTCCCTATTAGTTTTTAACAGTTACAATTACTATAATTTGAGTAATTGTAATCATTTATGGAATACTACAACGATTTTATAACAAATTGGCATCAATTACAATGTTTAGAAATCCACCAATACGATTTAGTCAAATGACGAACCGTATCCTTTATTTAAAATATTATTTTATTTTATATATTGTCTCTTTATACGCTGGGGCAGTAGATGAGCTATTTCATCTATGGACATATTATTACAAGCTTCAACCAGCAGCTGATCAAACAATGGCTCCGCAGCTGTATGGTATTAATTCGCAGCAAATATTGAATCGAAGGAACACATTCATGGTCAATTGGTCGGAAAACTTGGGGCCGATGACGAGCTCAAATATTTGCCCTCACCTGAAGTACCCCGCTACGTTTAAGCATCGCTCAATGAGGAGATTAGATTAGCAAAACCTCGATCTCGTGGCAGTGGAAAGTCTACTAAGTCGGACTATAGATTTATTTTCGTTAACATAATGTGTCCACTAATACATATATAAATGTCAGAGGAGGAGAAAAGAGCATTAAGGATATATTAATGGCATCCATAATTTAATCTCCATACTGTAGGCTATGGTGGGGTAAAATTACCTACGATTATAATGTCCAAACAATTAATATTCCCGATAACAATTTACACAAATTTGAACAATAGCTAGGAACGCGACAGTCTCAACAGTCGACCGCTCTGGCGGACCGTTTCTTGAGAACTCGAGACGCGAGCGGGATTGGCGCAATTGACTCTGTCTCACGCCGATAAATAGATGGCGCCAGCGTTTCAAAGACTATTGCACTCCGACATATATATGTCGGAGAATAAGAGAGAAAAGGAGAAGCACAAAGCACAGGGGCGTAATGTTGTCCGCCGACATCGTTATTAATTGGATCCATTATTTAATTTCTTATTCTGTGGGCGTTCGTGGGTAATGTTGGTGCAATCAAACACTTTGTTAATTAACTCGAATTATAATGTTCAATCACTTAATGTTCCCGATATCAATTTACACAAACTCATTAACACTTATAGCTAGGAACGCGACAGTTTCAATAGTCGACCACTCCGGCCGACCGCCGCTCGAGAACTGCCGAGAGACTGGCCGGAATGCCACTTATTGACTCTGCCCCAGCGCCGATACAAAGATGGCGCCTGCGTTCCACAGACTCTTGCATATATTCATGAAACTAGAATATGACAATAGTTTACTACACAATACAATTAATAAATGGTAATGAGTACAGCAGTACTGGTTACCCATGCCTACTGAACCCGCTCCCCTAGCACCTCTAGTGGGGTATCGGTTTCCGAACCAACACGATCCGACGCACGTGCCTTTGACAAGTACTTGCCGTATCCTTCTATTTAACTATCCAACTGCTTTAGCACCAAGAGCATACGTCTACTTTCTTAGTGTCCGTGTGTTGTCATGTTCAGAGTCGTCACTTGCAGGAACAATGCGGGCACCGACGCGTCCATCACTGCTAATAGAATATTGTGTGCGATTCAAATTGTATTAGCCCACCGTTGTGGAATTGGCCGTGTGTGTTTCCTATTGCTTTTGAATATTTAGTAGCCAATTTAGATGTTGCTATTGTGATTTGGTAATAGAATACGCCACGGAATGTTTTGTGCTACTTCATTAATGTTGCAACGTATTAACTTTGCACTGGCCCCTAAAACAACGCGTAAAAACCTTGTGAGCTTTTTACAGACATGAGTTTCTGGGTTCGAGTCCCAGGTCAGGCCAATTTGAAATCGTTATTGAGTTTTCTATTAAGATTTTCTCAATATTTGCCCGAAGTTGGGAAGTTGGCGGTGTGATCCACCCCCGTGCCTCGGAGAGCACGTTAAGCCGTCGGTCCTGCGCCTGATCTCTCTCCGGTCGTGTCGGATTCCCGTCACACCGGACTATGAGAGTGAAGGAATAGAGAGTGCACTTGTGTACTATGCCTGCCAATCCGCAGTGGAGCAGCGTGGTGGGTCTATGCTCTAAAAACCCTCGCTTCTTGGAGTGAGGAGGCCTGTGCCCAGCAGTGGGACGTTAATGGGCTGCTACTTACTTTTATTAGAAGTTCCAACTAATTTCTGACCTCATGTTATTTGAATTTAGTCACCCTTTGATATGATGTCTAACTAGGGCTAAATAGTAACTGAAGTGGCAATGGACAGGACACATAGTTCGCAGAATCGATGCACGTTGGGGCCCGAAGGCGTCGGCAGACCCCTCACCAAGTGAACCGATGACATCAGGCGGGTCACCGGCAGTTGCTGGATAAGTAATGCTACAGTAGATCATTAGTGATGCTACAGTCTCGATTGAAAGCGCTCTTACCTGGTAAGAAGTAATATCCTACTTCCTTGCCTATTTTCTTACGGTATATCTTAGCTGTCAGGGTGGTAACTTGACATCGCCGAAGCCAGTCCAGACTCAGGTAAATAAAAAGTCATTTCTTCAATTCGCTCTACTACGAATCGAAGTCAGGAAAGTAGGAGTGAGGCTCACATTTATAGAACCAGTGCATCTTGCGAGGCTTTACGAGCAAAAGGGGCTAAAACCTGATGGTAAACCAATACTTTTCCAGCTAAAACAGCTAAAATATAATTTGAATGCTAGTATCCATAGATATGTTTAGGAATAGTGGAACAGCAAATACGTTTCTGGCTTAAAATCTACGATTTTAATACCATCTCACTAACATTTGGAAAAGCGGTGGAATTGCTATGTTTTCCAACCTTCGGATATCTCAACTCTTTTTTGGTAACGCCGGGAAATACATAATCAAGACCTTTGGGTTTGAGTTGGCTCATAAAGGGAACCTTGTAATGCTCACTGAGACAAGCGGGATTTTCTTCATCCGTGAGTCCGACACCACAGTCTCTTTCGTATTCCTTATCCCATCTTATGGATGTGAATCCTGTCGCATAGACATTTACAGAAGCAGTGGAACTGCCAATACATTCCGGGTTTAAATGTCTAAGATTCTAGATTGTTTTATTACCAGCTTACTATTGTAATATTTAAGAACCAGAATAATTGCAGAGCCAGTGGAGGAACTATTATATTTCCAGGTCAAAAGGTTAAGGTCTGATATTATTTGATTCCTATCTCATCCAACACCAAGTGTTGCCAACCCTACTCTTTTTTGTAACCTTTGGAGTTGGCTCAGCGAGAAATGGGAGCTAGTAATGCTTATTAACACCAGTGAAACCTTCTTCATCCGTGAATTAGACACCAGTCTCTTGCCTGCCTTGCTTTTCTGTACTGTCAGTTGGGAATTCACAGTCCAGATGGTTGGGATGAGGAATACGCAAAAGACTCTGGTGTCCCGCTCAAAGATGAAGAAGGTTCAGCTAATGTTACTGAGCATTACGAGGTCCCCTTTTTTTTTTCGAACTGTGTTTAGCTGTTAGCCCTACTGGCTTTTACAGCGTAACCGGAAGGAGGACGGGCTCGCATGGAGGCCGCCACATTTCGAGTGCGAGCCCTGAAAAGGGCTCGCTCTCCGGGGGAACGCCGCTCCAAGGGCGTCTCCTGCGAGACCGAGCCTCGGCTTGGAGCGACGTTATCGCAGAAACATCACCTGAAAAGGGAGAATCAGAAGCGCCCCCGGGAACGTGGGTGAAGTCCACGTCCGAGAGACGTCAGAAGTCGGGGACCTCGACTCTGCCTGCGGAGTCGCTGTGTAACTTATGTGTGAGTGTCTGTCCCTACCTGGTATGGAAGATTGTCGATAGTTATCGTGTCTTCGGGGTCATTAAGGACATATTTAGGCCGTCTCTTCCTAGGTGGAATGTTGAGACGGATCATATAAGAGGATGCGTTAACCACTAGTGGGTTCCTATGATTGATGGCTCTCTCGAAATAATTTTCGGAGAGCTCTTTGAAATAATTCTTTATCGTGGGGAGTTAGGTCCCTATGTAGGTCTAAGTCCCTATGTAGGTCGACATTTCGGACGTACCAGGGGCATCCCGTGGCACGTACGCGAAGACGATGCTGGCGTACGATATGATGGGGCGGATGCAAGTTTTGTAGAGTGTCACCTTGCGGCGAAGTGACATTTTACTTTTCTTGCAGACGAGAGAGGAGGTCCCCTTTATCAATGAGCCAACTTTGATATTTAAGTTACACAAAGATGACTTAATGGGGTTTGCTCCGAAGCGAAAAGATGAAGTTATACACCCAACTGCAGGAGAATGTTGAGAAGTAAAAAAAGAACTATTGCAGTATCAATTTTAACTCAGCCCAAGACGCGAACCTGGATCTGTAGCCAAACAAGCTGACAACTGGGCCAATGAGTTATCAATCGACATGATCGATATACAAAGATATGAAAGCATTGTTACGATACACCGCGCTCGTCGGTTAAATAATGATACCCTCTAATTAGGTCCACTACACCAATGTTTGTAATTAATTAGTGTATTGTTTAATTGGCATCTCTTGTTATCTGTTTGTTTGGATTATTTATTCATTAGTGGTGTTTGTGACAGCTGTTGCTGAGGTAGCTTGCATTCATGTATAATTACCACGTTATGTTATTGGAAGCGTTTGTTTGTTTAATAATATTGTTTTAAATTTTATTAGCATTTTAACAGGCATTAATGGTAGAGTGTTAGGCAATTCTGTATATATATTTTGTGGGTATGGAATGAGACTGAAACATCACAGTCGGTTATGTAACACTCATTCGAATACAGCGATGTCTAGTCAATTTAGTTGAAGAGAGTTATAGTTAAGGAAAAGATTTTTTCTAAAAATAATGAGTTTTATTTGTTGTAGTGAAAAGTCCCATTGGCCATCACGAAACGCTTTTTGAAATAGGACATTAAAAATAATGCAGAAAGCTCTATTAAAATCTTTCTTATAGAAATAATAAGCAACGGTTAAATGAATCTTGCTGAATTGCCAAAGAGATGCCAAGCTATATAATAGAAGAAGGAGTGCAAATCAAATCAAAATATCTTTATTCAAGTAGGCATATTACAGCACTTTTAAATCGTCAATATAAGATATATATTTTTTCTCCTACACACTCTAATTCTAATGTACGTCTGATGATGATACTCCAGAACGACTTAAAATCTAAAGTTACGAGGGTTCCTTCGCGCCCTGATCCGAGAAGAACCCACAACAAACTCAGTCGGGTATTTTTTTTTTCCATCATCATTACAATAACAAATTAGTTTACTATATTTTAATTAAAATTAGAGCAATTTGTTCACTCCCAAGCGTTTCTATCGTCTAGGTAATCTTGCAACTTATAATACGATTTTTCTATCAACTTTCTTTTAACAAAGACTTTGAATTTATTAATTGACATCTTTAGAACGTCTTGTGGGAGTTTATTATAGAAACGTATACAGTTACCCTTAAATGAGTTGTTAATCTTATGCAGCCTACTAGAATTTATAACAAGTTTGTTTTGGTTTCGTAAGTTATATGATGTACATTCACTCTTTTTATTAAAAGAGTCAATGTTTTTATGTACATACAACAAGTTTTCTAATATATATACGCAGTGAACTGTCATTATGTTAACTGCCTTGAATTTGTTTCTTAGCGACTCTCTTGGACCCATATTGTAAATTGCACGAACAGCCCTTTTCTGCAGCACAAATATTGCATCTATATCAGCAGTATTACCCCAAAGCTGAGCCTGTTCGATAGACCACTTATATGGGGCCCCCACTGTAATTTATTATCTAATGTTATACATTATATATAATAGAAGAAGGGGTCCAAAATTAATAGTCCAATAATCCTTCAATGACAGTAAACAGAAAAATTATAACCCTACAAGGCGTAACACAAAGCTATTCGGGAAAAAACATAAACTCCTTTACGACTATCTAATAAAAGGAAGCCACAGTGTATGCGGTTTTTTAATATCAGAGGCGAGAGGCGGCCGACTGTCCCACGAAACATTTTCCATTAATAAAACGCGAAAAAGGAATATTACATATGAAAAAGACATATCCGTATCGTCGGACCCGCCGCTATCTCCTCGGAAGGTAATAACTTCTTTACAAGTCCAAAGTCCGAGGGATTGAAAAGCAATTTCAGCACACCCCGCCCCGACGGGGCCGGACTCGCTACACATCTTATTGGCGACGGAAAACCACATGTATTATAGAAAGACCATCGTCTCAGACTAACAGGTGGTAAAATATTACTCAACAAACCAGCAGATACCAAATTCAATGCCTAGAGTACTTACAAAGACCACAAATGTATATATTCTTTCCAGGAAGGATAGAGGAAAATGCAGTGAATGCTCTTTCTCATCTCTGTGAATACTTCATTGGATTCATCTGGGACACGAAGGAGTAGGTCTTGTTGTGAATTTACATCCACAACATAATCTGTGATCATAAAAGTATTACAGTCTATAGTAACAACGGACATTTTCAAATCTTCAATACCTACGCCCCGTCTTCTGGACACTGAGAAAACAACCAGGTCTCCTGCATCGCCAAGGCCCACACACCAGACCAGTCATAGGTCGGAATTGATGTATAAAGGCACTTCCAAAATTGACATCAGATTGAATGTTTTTTTTTTTTATAGATATAGCAGACTAACGAGCTAACGGGTCACCTGATGTTAAGTGATTACCGCCGCCCATGGACACCTGTAGCACCAAAGGAGCTGTCGATGCGTTACCGGCTTAATAGGAAGGAGTTTAATCGCCTCTTGAATGTTTCCATATCGTAGCCTTGCGGGAAAACCGTTGATGGAAGTTCGTTCCACATTTGGCATGTGCACGGAAAGAATGATCGCCGGAAACGAACTGTGCCTGAACTTCAGAGCAGCTAATGGCATCTATAAGTAGGTCCAAATAGTAACCCTTGGTGGACACATCGCAGAAACCGTCAACATTACAATATTTCAGTCACTAAATGTCAAGTCAAGTAGTCAAGTGTGAATGAGTAAGTTGGAATTGAGTGACAACGTAAGAAATAGTGTGATAAGAGAACGTTGTGGTACAAACGAAGAAGTAGTAATTAAAATTGAGAAAGTTATGCCTAGATGGTTTGGGCATGTAGAGAGAATGAATGAAAGAAGACTGACAAAAAGGATTTATGAGTCAAGAGTGAATACGAAGTTTGGAAGGAGAAGACCAAGGCGATCCTTCCTGGACCAAATCCAGGACATTTGAAGTAAGGGCCAGGTCAAGAATACTCTAAACCGACGAACACGTATGAAAGGTTTAATAAGAATGAAAGAAGCTAAGGAGATATGCAAGGTTCGCGGCAAGTGGAAGAACGTGGACTCTGCCTACCCCGAAGGGAATGAGGCGTGATTATTTAAACTATTAATCCCAAATAGTAAGCAACCTCAGAATTAGATGAATGAACTTTGGTGCAAAAGTCAAGTCCCCAGTAAGGCTTCGTGATTGTACGAAATGCTACAAATTCTTTTATACATTAAATGGTCACAGAGAAGCTCCCTTTCTCTATGTTTGTAACTCTAGTCCAAAAAACGTATTCATGACAATCATTTTAATGTTTATTCTCATTGGGCTCCTTTAAATCTTCTGATACATCATAAGTGGTGTAGCTTTGGCAAAGTAACTCTAAAGTGTCACTTTTGCTATCGTCTGTTATTTCTCTGTCCATGTCGCATTACAGGCGACCACAGACTAGACTCACATCATCATCACTCATCAGATGTTTCGCTTGTATCGTGGTTACATAAAACCACATATCATCATCATTATTGGCCTCGCCTTCTCCAAACCATCAAGCGCCTTAACCCTGCCTTTAGTAGGTGTCTGTTGAACACTTGTCGACAATGTGGTCTTCGACCCACCTTTCCCCTTTTATATTGAGTCCATGGGAAAGCATTTTTGACAGCATGGTGGTCAGATCTTCGCATAATATATTACCCTAAACTCCTTCGCTTTATTGCCTAAATCCGCAACCTTTAAAGGGCATAACCACATGTCTTTTTTATTTATATTTGTCTCGTTGGCACAGACGTGTAGATGCAACCCCTCCCGATATTTTTCCCAGTGTAATCCCGCTTTTGATTTAATCTCGAGAAACAAATCTCAGAATGTGAAACCGGTGATAGGCATCAGTGAAACTAGTTTCGCTGATTGGATTCCGAGTCCCTACAATTTGAATTGGTCACTGCACAAGCTCCGCTATTTGTTTGATTTCGTTAAAAGATTGCATTTTCTTATTTTCTCCGTGGAGATTTTTGTCTAAACGGGACCTAACCCTAATACAAGCCGAAATAAAGGGACGGTTGAATACGGCACTTGCACGATGTAATTGTCTCCAGATCTTCTCATTTTTTTTAACATTTTCCGAATAATAAAAGGCCTATTTTAAATCCATGACAAAATATCGTTGATTCATACATGCTTTCACATTTTGAATAATTATTGGCATATTATTTCAAATTACTTTATTCGAGTGATAGCAATTCATTATTGTTGTTTTTATAATCTAATTAGTGAGATTGTTGGTCTGGAAGAGATCGCTATTTAGCGATAAGACCGCCCAATTGCACGCTAAATTTACTTAATTTTAAGTCATTGTATTTTTCCTTTGTCCTATTTTTGTGTTCAATAAAGTTTACATCTATCTATCTATAGCTTAAATGATTAGTAGTTTTTTATTACTTACAAATAGGCGTTACTGGTAAAAGGTATTTTGCTTGATGGTATATATTTGGTAAGAGGCCAGTGGAAGCCTCTCGGGAATCGAACCCAGGACCTCTCGCTAGCAAACCGACTACACACACCATTGCGTAATTTAATTATAGAGAACGCAATGAAATCTCAATTAAAATAAATCAACTTGCCAATACACATATCGTGTGTCTACAGCTCTATTTGTAACGTATCAGTTAACTGGATAGAGGCGTAACGTTAGCCAGCTTATCCGTGGGCGGTGAGACGTCTCAAAATATTGAGTTACAATAATCAAACCGCAACTATCTACATATAACCTTAACATCCACATAAATCTGTATAGTATGTCTGTCTGTGGTATTTTTTTTTAAATTCTGTGAAAAATATTCATTTTATGGCTCACTGACATTTGTCCGCGTCTTTGTCTTTATTATTGAGAGCTTGTGTGTTAGCTAGATAGAGGCGTAACGTTTGCCAGGCAGTAAGCGTTTTAAAATATTAATTTGTATGTTTCTGTATTTATTCCGGATACTCACTGAAAGAACTAGACTGATTTTTGTACTATCTTCTTCTATAATCTATATATAGTTATTTTTCGCTTAACGTAGATGAGAACGAACACTTACTGAGAATGTCCAGTTTCTCCATATTCCCACGGAATCGAAAACTACGCGATAGACACACCAAGTCAATAAAAATAACCTGTCTATTTGTAATTTCAAATTAATAACATTAACTAAAATTATATAAAGTATAAACGGTATTTACGAGTATATTAAAAACATGGGTTAACTCGATAGAGGCGTAGCGTTAGCCAGCTTTTCCGTCGGCGGCGACAGATTTTGTCTGTTTCTATGTATGTTTCGGCTACTCTCTGTAATGGGTAGACTATTTTCTACAGGACATTAACAAGAGTAATTTAGACTTATTAAAAAGGCATTCGTAGTTATAATAGATTATTTATACACACCACTACATTCTCTTTCTATGAGGTTCTTTTTTAACACCAGGGTTGTCTGAAAGAAATCTCTAATTATAAGATACTAGCAGACCCGACAGACTTCGTTCTATCAAAATGATTTGGAATGTGGCAGATTTGACTTTTACCAATGATTTTCGAAATATAATTACAGCAGTACTAAATATCTTTAGGTCTGACATTTTTGTGACTATTCAATTGATTTTGAACTTCCTGCAGCGGTAATAAAGTGCAAATTGACAGTGTGTACACTTGTAAGTTATTATGCACTTTATTGAATAGCAATAGAGGTCAAATTGACATTATTTAATTAAAATAGAAAACGTATGTATGGGAATCGGAAAAGGGCTGATTTAGGGTTTTCCCCTGCAATTATTCGAACTTTTCTCACCTTAAAAACCATCCTTGGACTTCAAAAAACATTTAAAAAAAAGAATTGTTAAAATTGACCCAGGCGTTATTGAGTTATGCGCTTACCAACACATTTTGCGATTCATTATTATATTATAAATGACTATCCACATAAATTTGAAAAAAAAATGGTAAAGGGTTGATGGAATTCAAAAAATGAATAGCCTAAAACCTTCTGCAATTAATTCCGCGTCGAATGGTCATGGTCTCATGCCGATCGGTCCAGTACTTTTCAAGTTTATCGATAACAAAGAAAAAGAAAGTACCTGGTACTAAAAAAAATATATATTTATTTGTATCTTTAAAAATAAATACTTCAAAATAGAAAATGTGTTATATTTTTTTATAAAACCTAAGTCGTGCGAGGGTTGAAGGGCTACAAGTGTGTAGAACATCAGTAATAAGAAAAAAATCTATGTTAACCCGACTCAATTCGAGTTGAGACGGACTCGGGCGGTCGCAGATCGCTATCGCCTACACCAGGGGCGGGCAACCTTTTAAGATTTTTCACACGAAAGATAAAATGTACATAGAAAAACAAATGATACGTTATACCAATTACAGATGTTTCTTATGTTTGCAATGTCTTATAAAAAATCACAGCTATGTGTGTATCTGTGTGTGTGTTTGTCTGAGTTTATGTAAGTAAAGTAAAAGTAAGTAGCAGTTCTTTAACGTTCCACTGCTGGGCACAGGTCTCCTAATTTCGCTAAACTCATCACGCTACTCCCTTGCAGTCATAGTACACAAGTGCTCTCTCTATTCCTTCACTCTCATAGTCTGATGTGACGGGAATCCGACACGACCGGAGAGAGACCGGCGCAGGAACGATGGCTTAACATACTCTCCTAGGCACGGGGGTAGAGCACACCGCCAACCTCCCAACTTCAGGAAAAAATTGAGAAAATCTTAAAAGAAAACTCAATATTGATTTTTGAATTCGCCCAACCCGAGACTCGAACTCAGGACCTCATGTTTGTAGTCCAACACGTGAGTTTATGTATTTGTTACAATTTTAAAATAAATTAAATTATATAACCAGTATTTTATTTTTTACCAATTTAAACTAATTTTTGGACGTAGCGAAGTTATCAATGTTGTTTGTTATAATTATTAACGTTGTGTTAGATAGAGAGAGAGAGATAAAATGAGAAAATACTTTATTGCACAAGTCTTTTTTGACTTGTATTTTATAATTATGATATAGGTGTGCAAAGGCGGTCTTATTGCTGCAAACAATCTCTTCTACACAACCTTTGTATTATGAAGCTGACTAAAATAAATAATAGGGCAAAACTGTGCTAATTACTTAAATATAAGATACATAAATATATTTTAGTTTATAAATAAGAATTTTCAACATAAATAAAATGTGTTAGGTTGAACATTTGTATATTTAAAGAAAAATTAGCAAGCCGTAGTTCTCGGGTGACGGTCCGCCAGAGCGGTCGACTATTGAAACTGTCGTATTCCTGGCAATTAATGTTTTTGTGTATCGGGAACATTAAGTGATTGGACATTATAATCTGAGTTAATTAATAAAGTGTTTGATTGCACTAATATTACCCACCAAAGCCCACAGCATGGAATTATGGATGCCACTAATGACGATGTCGGCGGAGAACCCTACGCCCCTATGCTTTATGCTCCTTCTCTCTTATTCTCCGACATATAATTTTGTATTAAATTAACCATATATAACACCTATTTTTATATTGGGGAAGGTTAATTGTGACAGCTGATGGCAAGTGATGATATTGTTTTAAAAAGTATTGTGCTCTCGTATGTTAACATCTACATGAGCTATGTAATTGATAAAGCTAGTGTAAATTATAAAAGTTTATTTATGCTTAAAGGTTGTCAAGCCCTGGCCTAAACTGTTCCGAGCGCCTTATTTATATAATCTAACTATTTGTGAAGGATAAGCGTCCTTTATTGTATTTTTTTACTATATTTTATATATAAAAAATTTCACATTTCACAGTTCTAGACCAGTTTTTTTAAATAGTAAATAAATATTTTAATCTTTTGGGTTTATGTTTAGAAGAACCCATTAAAAACTCTGTTGTAGAGAGATTCAGTCACTAGAAGGTTTTTTTATCTTCATAAATTCTTCAATTAAAAATGTCTACGCATAACTGTGTGTGCAATTTCCGTGCAAATGTTTTTAGGGACCCCTTACCTATACAAACCTTCCCTTAAACCCACCACCAAATGTACTTTGGGAGCCCGTTAGCTATAGGAACGATCTCCTTAAGCACCTAAAATGTAATCAAGAGACCCCTTATCTATGTGAACACTCCCTAAACTACATTTATTTAAGGAACCCCTTAGTTATAGAAACCATCCCTTAAACCAACAACCAAATGTACTTTGGGAGCCCTTTAGCTATAAGAAAGATCTCCTTAAGCAACCCAAAATGTACTCAAGAGACCCCTTATCTATGTGAACAATCCCTAAAGCTTGCCACTAAATGTACATAAGGAACTCCTTAGTTATAGAAATCATCCCTTAAACCGACAACCAAATGTACTTTGGGAGCCCCTTAGCTATAAGAAAGATCTCCTTAAGCAACCCAAAATGTACTCAAGAGACCCCTTATCTATGTGAACAATTCCTAAACTACATTTATTTAAGGAACCCCTTAGTTATAGAAACCATCCCTTAAACCGACCACCAAATGTACTTTGGGAGCCCCTTAGCTATAGACACGATCTCCTTAAGCAACCCCAAAATGTACTCAAGAGACCCCTTATCTATGTGAACAATTCCTAAACTACATGTATTTAAGGAACCCCTTAGTTATAGAAACCATCCCTTAAACCGACAACCAAATGTACTTTGGGAGCTCCTTAGCTATAGACACGATCTCCTTAAGCAACCCAAAATGTACTCGAGAGACCCCTTATCTATGTGAACAATCCCTAAAATGTGCCACTAAATTTTCTTAAGGAACCCCTTACTTATAGAAACCATCCTTTAAATCGACAACCAAATGTACTTAGGGAAACCCTTAGAAGCCTTAGTCGTACCTAAAAGTACTTAAGGAGCCCTTTAGCTATAAAAACAATACCTTTAATCGACCAACGCATATACTCGGGGACCATCTCCTAAACTGGCACCTAAATGTAATGTTCAAACTTATCAATTTATGTGTCTGTCTCTTTTTACTGTCGCTTTTTCGTTTCATAGATACTCGATTCACTACAATGCTTAAGATTTCACTTCAGTAATTTTCATCATCATCTGAATCAGCTAGTACATTTCCATCGTCATCAGAGTCTAGTATTTAATGTAGGGATGCAAAATAATTTGGGAACGATGTAATAAGCTCAAAAAGCACTCACGCGTCCAACAACAATTTTCTGCGCGAACTGAACCCCGCATTGAATACAATTGTAATAGAAAACAACGTCCACACAGCTTCTAAATTGCGTGTGAATATTTATTCAAATTCCAATTCAAAAAATTGTTTATTCAAATAGGCTTTTACGGCACTTTTGAACAGACGAATATAATTTGTACCAGGCGTAGATGTTTGATCTGCCTTTAGATGGTGCTGACCACCAGTTTAGGATCAGTATGACTATTTTTTGCAGCTCCATCGTCTGTTTCCATTAATTGACGAATATTTTCAATTCATAACAGCCAAATATCTAGACCAATATATTTTATAGCAATAAACATGTCCAGTTGTCTTCGAATTACTTCTACAGTCTGGGTTTTCAGCTATCATTAAAGAAAAACTGCTTTCATATTATTTCCAATGATGATATTTGAATCTACAGTTACAAATGTTCCTTTGCGCCACTTTCTGAGAAGAATCCACAATAAACACAGTCAGGTATCCTCCTTTAACCACCGTCATTATGCTGTTTTTCAAGTTGTGTGGTCGAATAAAATGTATTATAAACGATTGGAATTTTAAACAGGGTCTATTTATATATAAGGAGAGTGCGAATGTGAACTCATAGTAATAATTAGTAAAGATTTCATGCTTAATTTACTGAAACGATTATGATAAGTTTTTTTAAAGTTATAGATAGAATAATGGATCATTTACAAGATGCTTTTCCTTGCGTAGAATTTCAAAAAGGTCTATCCCTTTACGATTCGCTTCCGAATAAGTAATTATTAGTTATATTTAATAATTTGCGTATTTATTTCCTCGAAAAACATTCAAGAACAGATGTAGAGGTAAAAATATTTTAGGGAAATCTATTACATGATAAAATTTGCCAAATCAACATAACAAGTGTTAGACAGATACCAAGATTGGAATTCCACACTTTATGGAGAACTTTCAATAGGTTTAGAATTATATTACATTTAAAATTTTTATAATAAACACAATTTAAATATGCTAAAATAATACTAAATATTATGAATGAAGCTTTGAAAGGGAAAGGAATGAAAGTGAATGTAAACAAAACGAAAGTCATGCTTTTTGAACGAGATGAATCTATGATGAATGGCAATATTTTGATAGATGGGGAACAAGTGGAAGAGGTGAAAGAATTTGTATACTTGGGATCTAAATTTACAAAAGATGGAACATGTGAAAGTGATATCGAAAGGAGAGTGAATGCAGGGAATATGGTAAATGGTGCTCTGCATGCTTTTATGAATAGCCAGATGGTGTCTCAAAGGGCTAGACTGGCAGTGCATGCTGGAGTGTTGGTGCCAACACTTATGTATGGTAGTGAAAGTTGGGTATGGCAGAAGAATCACAAAAGTAAAATAAATGCGGTAGAGATGAGAGCGTTGAGAAGCATGAGTGGATTAAAACTGAGTGACAGAGTAAGAAATAGTGTGATAAGAGAACGTTGTGGTATAAAAGAAGACGTAGTGACTAAAATTGAGAAAGGTATGCTTAGATGGTTTGGGCATGTAGAGAGAATGAATGAAAGGAGACTGACAAAAAGGATTTATGAGTCAAGAGTGAATGCGAAAGTTGGAAGGGGAAGACCAAGGCGAACGTTCCTGGACCAAATCCAGGACATTTTAAATAACGGCCAGGTCAAGAGTACTCTAAACCGACGAACTTGTATGAAAGGTTTAATGAGAATGAAAGAAGCGAAGGAGATATGCAAGGATCGTGGCAAGTGGAAGGATGTTGTCTCTGCCTACCCCGAAGGGAATGAGGCGTGATGCTATGTATGTATGTAAAATAATACCTCACCTAATAACGTAAATGATAATATTGTGTGATATATTATTTGCCTATTAACTGGTAATAATATCTCAGGTATATTGTAGAAAAGGTATTGAATGAGTAGCATTTATTAATACCCTTTTTATCAAGGATTTTCTACGTAATTGTTCACTACAATTCAGACTTCAAACCAATTATCTTCAGCGCTTCGATCTTCGCTTCCCACGCAATACTCAACCCCCTCGTTAAGGCAAAATACAGCAAGTTTTCTGTTTGCAATATTATAAAAAAATATCTATTCAGTATATGAATAAAGGAGCTTATACCTATTACAAAGTTAACAGCCTTGACTATGGATTTAGTAAGAAAGAAAACCTTATTGGAACCTTGGTGGATATACCCCGGGAAGAATGTAGCTTAGTCAGACCACGGGATGTGTATGTCATCGCACAGTGGCGGCACCAGACGAAGGTTCCTACGGACATCCTGGAGCCACCTTACATGTGCCGAGGAGGGCCACCGAGGGGGTTTTGCCCCAAGAGGCCGGGTATCTTTAGAAAATTTCCCCCCCCCCCCCCCGTGAAAAAAAAAATGGTGGATATACACTTTAATTTATATATAAATAAACATATTAATTGATTCATTTTTTCGACAGCCTTTACATTTAAAAAGTGTGGTCGTCATCTGAACCAATGGACTGCTGGACAAGGGTCTCTCCTAATGAATTCCACTGGGCCCGATATTGCGTCATCGGTCTACCTGATGGGAGGTCTGCCGACGCGGGGTTTCCGGTGCGAGGCCGCCATTCTAGCATCTTCGGGCCTCAACGTCCATCGGTTCTACGAACTATGTGCCCTGCCCATTACCACTTCAGCTTTGCAATTCGGTAGGCTACGTCGGTGGCTTTAGTTCTCCTACGGATCTGCTCATTTCTGATTTGATCACGTAGAAAAACCCCGAGCATAGTCCTTTCCATTGCCCGCTGAGTGACTCTGAGTCTTCTTACTAGATGGATAATGTCCCGTAGTTATCCGAACGCTGCCCATCCGAGTTGGATTCGGTGGCGATTGACCTCTTTTTCAAAATTGGACCTACCTGATTGGATCTTGTGTCCCAGGTAGATGTACTCGTCTACAACTTCAAGTGCTGAGTACTCAACGATGACCGGGTGGGACGAAACATGGATATTTGACATGATTTTTATCTTATCCATGTTTATTTTAAGGCCCATCTGTAGAGACACTCTGCAGAGGTCATTTCAAGAGGGTGGTATAAAGCCCTTACTTTGTTGTATATATCTTTGGATATGTTTTTAAGAATCATTTTCGCCAAATTACAGCTGCTGCCTTTTGATTTTTATTATATACACGGTATTATAATATTTATTACATTTTTCATATCCGCCTCTAAAAAGAAGGAGATACTTGAAAGAAAAAATAATAATTTACCTATACAAATATTAGAAAACAGAAGACTTTGTTCCAATGCGTATATCTCAGCAACTACTGGATAGAATTGGAAAAATCTTTTAGTTGTGAATAGCCCATTTATCGAGGAAGACGACAAGACACATAAAATTATGGTAAGACCAATAAGATAGGAGCATCAATGAAAAATGATGCAAAAAAGGGGGAAATTGCTCCTTTTGTAAGCTTCTAGTACGCTGCGTAAAACATTTAAAGTTACAAAACAATTATGTACGACGAAATTGTAGCTAAAACGTAGTAAAAAAAAAAATTATAGTATATTTTTATCTTTTATTGCTGAGTCACTATAACAGATTTTATGGTAATCAAATATTTATTTACGCACTAAAAAAGAAGTCATAGGATACCTCATCCTTTTAGAGGGAACTCTTTCTGACGAACAAATTAATGACGATGCAAAACAAGAGATTTTGATCTGAAAAATCTCGCTTATGTATAATGTAACTAAGCTTTTTGCTGGAGTCTTCTCAGTAGAATCAACTTATCAAACCGGTGATATATTTGTTACCAACGTTCAAAGTAATGATGACACAGAAGAGCTTTTAACTAACGCTTTGACTGTTTCCAGTCGAAAGAGGTGTTCGACAGGGAAGTGTTGCGTCACCATGGCTATTCAACCTATTCATGGTTAACTGTTTGACAGATTTAAAAGAAAGTATGTATGGGTTAAGAATGAATGAATAACTCATCAAATGTTTACTCTACGATGATGATCAAGTAATACTTGCATCATCCGCTAATGAGCTACAGATGGTAAATATTATGAATGAAGCTTTGAAAGGAAAAGGAATGAAAGTGAATGTAAACAAAACGAAAGTTATGCTTTTTGAACGAGATGAGTCTTTGATGAATGGCAATATTTTGATACATGGGGAGTCAGTGGAAGATGTGAAAGAATTTGTATATTTGGGATCTTAATTTACAAAAGATGGAACACGTGAAAAAGCGAATGCTGGGAATATGGTAAATGGTGCATTGCACGCCTTATGGTGGCTTAAATGTTGGTGCCAACACATATGTTTGGTAGTGCAAGCAGAAGCACAAAAGTAACATAAATGCGGTAGCGATGTGAGCGTTGAGTATGAGAGAATTGAAACTGAGTAAAACGTTGTGGTATAAAAGAAGACGTAGTGACTAAAGTTGAGAAAGGTATGCTTAGATGAATAGAAGCGGAGGAGATATGCAAGGATACCGTGTCCGCCTACTCTGTACGGTAACAATATCGCTTCCTTAGTTGACGAGAGCCTCACAGTGTTTGGAATTGTTTCTGATTAAAAACCACGTTTAAAAGAGTAAATACGGAGCCTCTTGCTGGAGTCGTCTCAGTAAAACCAAATCTCCGAATCAATAACAGATTTTTTACCAACAGAGAAACTAACGACGATTTAGAATGACGTGAGGCTCCTGTGCCATTCAATACCTAAGAAATGCATGCGGATAATGTGCCTAAACTAGTATTCAGTTTTAAAATGGCAGATTTAATAGAAATAGTGCCATTGTGGAGCAGTCCGCGGTCCCAGATCGCGCCATTGACTTCTGTTTCCAATTTGCCGGTCGCGGCCATACATCAGCGGCGGCACGCGGCGCGGCCCCAACTTAATACGCTCACGTTTGATATTTTTTCCACCCATTATGCATTCTTCTAAGCCAATGCTTTTGGTAAATACTAGGCTATTTGTTTAACTCGGAAACCGATTTGTTTTGATACAAAAATTGATCGCAATAACCAAAGTTCGAAGACATTTGGACGAGTTTCTCCTTTTTATATTCACGCCAAAATACCAACTAAAACCCAAGCGATACTCTCCAAGTCCTTTAGCAGAACACCAGAGAATATGTAGACGCAATCTACCCTGGTACTCCCAAAGATTCCGCTGGATTAAAATTAATACGAAGTCAGGGGATGTGTAAATCTACGCCTCCTACCTCCCAACCTCCTGAGCCAAACAAGAGGAGCGTCAATAGCGCTCTCCTACTGTCTGTCATATGCCACCTTCAGCAAAATAACAGTTTCACAGGAGGCCTTCCATGCCACATTAATAGATGCGTTAAACACCCTGAGCAATCTGCTAGAGTGTGCTGGACTGACAACTACTATCTCCTGTCCAAACCTCTTGAAAACTCAGTTAAAATTTAAAATGGTTATTTATTATTAAGCTCCAGAAGTCAGATAGCTCGGATCCATTTAAATTGTAAACAGTGAACCAGTATTTGTATACTTCGATTTATTTTGGATAATAAGGTGTGCTGACTTCAATTTACTTGTAAAAGCCAAGCGAATGAATTGCTGTATTCTAAATGGAAACAAATACGAATTATAGTGATGATGGTAAAAAAGGACCGGCTGAGTTCGTTGTGGGTTCTTTCCGAACAGAGCGCTAAGAAACCCATGTGTTAGACTATAGATAGTTGGGTGACAATACTGATAGTTCTACGAATTGCGAATCTGAAGTGGCAATGGGCGGGGCACAAGGTGGACCGATGATATAAGGAGGTTCGCTGGTAGCTGCTGGAGCCAGGCGACGCAAGATCGGGCCTTGTGGACTTCATTACGTGAGACCTATGTCCAGCAGTGGACGTCCATCGGTTGAAGCGACGACGACGACGACGGCTGATAGTTCTGAAATGTTGGGAGTGCTTCTGTGAGCACTTCTGTGCCGTATCCCTATTAAAAATTATCGTGGTGCCTGCGACGTTCGCGACATCAGAAACCCAAGGGGAACCTGGACGTTCCAGAGTTTTGATGAGTGGCTTGGTTTTTAACTTAAGACATACTGAACACATGTTTCTTATCGAACCAGCATTTTAAACTCCTAGGCCTATCGTATAGCCCACAATTAGAATTTATACGATTTAGCAGTATTTCTCTTTAAAAAAATGTAATACCACGAAGCAGCTGGAAATCCACAAAATTGTTCCGCCCGTTGAAGTTACCTCGTATTGCATAACATTTCATAATGTTGCACAATGATTTTGGTATTTTTAAGTGTTGCCACGATATTATACACTGCTGATATTTTAGAGCTAGTGTTGTCTGCCAATTATCTATAGTCTAACACATGGAACTTTCTCGAATAAAAAATGTTTATATTTCGTCTTTAATCTATATAAAACTAACTCGATAATATTAAAAACAACAATTTCGCTATCCTTTACGTACTATGCCTACCTGTCTAACATCTGATGTTCGTCAAGTCGCTTGTCATTTGTTTTTGACATTTGACATTGACAACTATCAATTTCTGAACGCAACTATTAACATTTGATGGAATTTGGGCGTTGGTCACGTTTCATTGGTTACAAATCGTTTTTGTAATACTGGATTTTTGTTTATTGATAAAAATGAGATTGTTATTGAAAATATTTGATCAATTCGTGTTGAGTTATGAAGAAAAACGTAGCCTGGGGTCAGTACGTAACAGTTCTCAAACATTTGTCGTGGGTAGTGGACACAGCAAGTCGACATCGTTTGTCAACTGCGATGACAAATGCCCCCTTGTAATTGAATCGGAGAGTTGGCAATGCTTTATTGGGGCATGGATTTGTTTGGCATTCTAACAAATCTATACTCATATTGTAAATATAACGAAAAACCATAAACAAAACCAACCTAAAACGCCATTAACGACCGTTGTCATAGTAACAAATGCCATGGTACATAGTATAGTACCTGAGAATGGAAGTAGGCTACTTTTTAATACAAAAAATTTGTAAAAGTTGCGACAGTACCTCTTTTTACTTTTTAAAGGCTGATTTACGCACCCCAACTAAACAGTCATCGATTGGGAGTGTGGAACTCACTAGACAAAACCAGAATATCCACTAAAACCTTTAGTGAGAGGCCAGAGGCTCAGAGAAAACATACCACTCTGGCACCCCGGATTCGTTTGCCTTCAGAACAGTATTAAATATAAAATAGAGGAAGGAGGGGGACAAAACCCCGCCCCCGTCCTCCAGGCCTTCTTCGTCGGCGAGCAGAGAAATCCGCGGCGTCTTCCCTTTCCCTGCTTAGCATCTCCTGCAAAATGATCGACTCGAATGACCTTTGACCTCAAAGGGCTAGACAGGCTGTGCATGCAGGGGTGTTGGTGCCAACACTTAAGTATGGTGGTAAAAGTTGGGTATGCCAGAAGAATCACAAAAGTAAAATAAATGCGGTAGAGATGAGAGCGTTGAGAAGTATGAGTGGATTAAAACTGAGTGACAGAGTAAGAAATAGTGTGATAAGAGAAGATGTAGTGACTGGAGAAAATGAATGAAAGGAGACTGAAAAAGGATTTATGAGTCAGAAGTGAATGGGAAAGTTGGAAGGGGAAGACCAGGACATTTGAAATAGGGGTGAGGTCAAGAGTACTCTAAACCGACGAACTTGTATGAAAGGTTTAATGAGAATGAAAGAAACGAAGGTGTACAATTTTGATGTAAAACACTCAATATCAAATATATATTCTTACATATAAAACAAATTCCTCCGCCGCGGTTGCGCCTGTGTGTGTGTGTGTGTGTGTGTGTGTGTGTGTGTGTGTGTGTGTGTGTGTGTGTGTGTGTGTGTGTGTGTGTGTGTGTGTGTGTGTGTGNACTGAAAGTTGACCCGTTTCGCTGTTGACTCCAGCGATTTCCCGTCCCGTTTCAAACTTCACTGATTGCTATGAAATTTTACGCATATTAAGCTGCACAATTTTGATGTAAAACACTCAATTTCAAATATATATTCTTACATATATAACAAATTCCTCCGCCGCGGTTGCGCCTGTGTGTGTGTGTATGTGTGTGTGCGTGTGTGTGTGTGTGTGTGTAATGTGATTTTACAACTTTATAATTGTTTTGCTTCCGAACACCTTCTAAAACAGCTATTGTATCAGATGTAATGTGATTGTTATGGTTTATAATATTTTTTTGTTTCTTTCCCATCTACGTATATATATGTCGGAGAATAAGAGTGAAAACGGAGAAGCACAAAGCACAGAGGCGTAGGGTTCTCTGCCGACATCATCATTAATGGGATCCATTATTTAATTTCTTATTCTGTGGGCGTTCGTGGGTATTGTTGGTGCAATCAAACACTTTGATAATTAACTCAGATTATAATGTTCAACCACTTAATGTTCCCGATATCAATTTACACAAACTCATTAACAATAATAGCTAGGAAAGCGACAGTTTCAACAGTCGACCACTCCAGCCGACCGCCACTCGAGAACTGCCGAGAGACGGGCCGGACTGCCACTTATTGACTCTGCCCCCACGCCGATACACAGATGGCGCCAGCGTTCCACAGACTATTACACACGAACCAGCGATCCACAGACTTGCACTCCGACATATATATTTGCGAGTCTGTGTATGTGAATGTGTTTGCTTGTGTTTCAGGTGTGTGTGTGTGTGCGTATGTGCATGCGTGTATTACACATAAAACTACCCTTGTATTAAATATAACATGATTTTTCAAGTTAATGTTTTTTTGTTTCCTACCTGCATAGTGTGTGTCTGTATAAAACTGCTATTATATCAGATGTGATGTGATTTTTAAGGTATTTTTTATATTTATTTGTTTTCCCAACACCTCATACACACACACATTGTAATGTTAAATTAACTCAGATTATAATGTCCAATCACTATATATTCTCGATAACAATTTACACAAATACAAACAATGATACCTAGGAACGCGACAGTTTCAACAGTCGACCGCACCGGCGGACCGTCATCCGAAAACTCGAGAGACGCGCGCCGGATTGTCACAATTGAATTTCCCACGCCGATAGATAAATGGCGCCAGCGTATAAATTGTTATCGGGAATATTAAGTGATTGGACATTATAATCTGAGTTAATTAATAAAGTATTTGATTGCACCAACATTACCCACCATATGGAGATTAAATTATAGATGCCACCATCGATGATCTCGATGGAGAATCCTACGCTACTATGCTTTATGCTTCCTCTCTTTTATTCTATATATATATGTCGGAGTGAGGTAGTCTGTAGAGCGCTGGCGCCATCTATCTGTCGGCGTGGGACAGAGTTGTGTGTCGTGAGCCGGCGGCGGACTCGCTAGTTCTCGGATGACGGTCTGCCAGAGCGAGTCGACTATTGAAACTACATTGACATTACCCACTATACCCATACTGTGGGCGTTCGTCGGTAATGTTGGTACAATCAAACACTTTATTAATTACCTCGTATTATGTTATATATATGTATATATGTATGTTGTATATATGTATATATGTATGTTGTATATATGTATATATGTATATATGTATGTTTTAGAAATGTAAATTAATAAATTCAAAGTCTTTGTTAAAAGAAAGTTGATAGAAAAAACGTATTATAAGTTGCAAGAGTACTTAGACGATAGAAACGCCTGGGAGTGAACGAATTGCTCTAATTTTAATTAAAATATAGTAAACTAATATGTTATTGTAATGATGATGGTAAAAAAAATACCCGACTGAGTTTGTTGTGGGTTCTTCTCGGATGAGGGCGCGAAGGAACCCTCGCAACTTTAGACTTTAAGCCTATTTTGAGTACCATCATCAGACGTTTATTAGAATCAGAGTGTGGGTAAAAAAAAATATAATTTGACGATTCAAAAGTGCTGTAATATGCCTACTTGAATAAAGATAATTTGATTTTGATTTTTGATTTAATGTTCCCGATATCAATTTACACAAACTCATTAACACTAATAGCTAGGAACGCGACAGTTTCATAAGTCGACCGCACGAAAAACTGCCGAGAAACGCGCGCCGGGCTGCCACTTATTGACTCTGTCCCACGCCGATAGACAGATGGCGCCAGCGTTCCACAGACTATTGAACTCCGACATATATATATATGTGTGTTTGTGTATGTGTGTGCGTGTGTGGATGTAGCTCCTCTTGTATTAGATTAATAAGGTTTATTAGAAGTAGGTTTATAATAAATATGTCGTCTACTACCCGTGCAAAGCTGGGCCAGGTCGGTAGTATGATATACTGATCCCGAGCGCGGTGTTGGTATGCAGCGCCCCACTGGACGTTCAAATTGCCGTGGCTGCTTCATTACAGACCGTTTGCTACTTCACGAATGAAACAGAGGAAATGAACGCTTTCTATGGCCGGGGTATTAACCTCATTGTAAATTTCATTGTTAACCGACCACTTGTATACGATATTTATAGCTTTAACTGGCTTTCCCCTTCGTTGCTAATTTCGTTAGAAAAGCTATATATGTCGATGATTTTAAAGATGTTACAAACAGTATTCTTTAACCTAACTTTGCAGTGTTACTGTCTGTAACACCACCTGGAAAAGGTTTACAGTAAAAAACAAACTTAAGAAAAGAAAAAAAACGGGTGCCAATGCCGTACTTTCGTCCCGTGGTGCGTATACTCTTCATCAGACTGAGATCGAAGTTTTGATGACGAATTTCAAATACAAACTTTGTTATAGCCCGAAGATAAGTTTATATGTGCAATCAAAAACGTAATCAATTTTGACATATAAAAGAAGCTCACATGCGTCGAAAATTTGAAGCACATCATTAAATTACACATTTATTAATTGGAAGGTAATGTGTCACTTTCCTCAGTCAAAAAAGCACCGAAAGTAGGAGCTTTCGATACAGATACTTAGAAATAATCATTTTTATAAAATTACAGATATTAGAGAGGGCGCCTCTGCGCTGCTCTATGACTATAGAGCAATATAGTCTATAGATTATCGGTATCTGTAGTGGTAAGAAGCCGAGCCGAGTTGTCAACCGCGAGGCGTTTCGAACGGGTGAGAAAGAAGCCGATCTCGTGGGTTTTTGCCTTGATTCTCGTGGGTGTTTGCCTTGATTTGTCGGGAAAGTGCGGTAATTCACGCGTTTTGGTTTGGTGCTGGTTAGACGTAGCGTTTTGAAGCCCTATCGTAGTCCCACGACGAAAGAACCAGCGTCGCCGACAGCAGCTTTCCGCGACGCTTTAGCAGGTTACAGACAAATTCCACCCACACACTTACAAATACACATCCCAGTTTCATTCATCTGCCAGGGCTCGTCGCCGTCGAGGAGATCGGCGCCTGGAGACCATGTAGGTAAACAAATCATCTTAGCAGCTGTTAGACCCCTGTGGAATCTTTCCTTAACCTCCTCCTCCTGCCGACAACAGTAATCGAGTTTACCTTCACCACTATGGGCCCTGGTGATCCTTGGCAGCCTCTAATGACAGGGTCATTTGATAATTATGGAAAATTTATTCAAAAAGGTTATTTTTCAATATGAAACACAATTTATACAGGAAAATTTAAAGCCTTGTAAGAAGTGGCCGAGCTTTCATAGCTATTGTATGTCGATGATTATAAATATAAAAACAGAGGACTTTGAAACTTTTTAATGAAATAATTCGGACAAGGCCTCCCAAAGTAGTAAAACGTAGACACAGTTTGTCCCCTACTTAACGTGAAGCTGTCAAAATTTGCATAAAATCATCCAAACGGGGCCAAAAGCTTCGAACTTTTGACTGCTCTTTGAAAGCTCTCTCAACGGAATAGGCAATAAATTGACGGGCACAATTTTTTAATAACCATTCTAGTAATAAAAAAAAACAAAATTAAAATCTTCAATAGGCTTAGATTATCTTCAATCGTAACATCTGTCTGTTTGTAATGAATCTACCAACATATCAGAACGTTGACTTTACTGACTAGTTTCGATATGTTTTGATAACATTGACATAATTACCTATTAAAAATCTCAAAAACTTCTGAACAGATTTTAATGCTGTTTTCATTTATAAATAGAGCGATTCTTAAGGAAGGTTTATTTATATAATATGTTAAGGTTTTCTGAAAATTGATTGAAATATTGCCTTAACTGGTGGAAGTGTCGGAAAAATCAAGCGGTTTTAAGAGCTTTCATCGAAAATTCCTAATCCATTAGAGATATAACAAAACAATGTATAGTGGGATAGTTCCTCTTTTATAAATCTACAAAAACGTCTCAAGTGCTATATACCTATCTTTTAGATATAGCTCAATATTTCCATTTCAATTTCAAAAAAGTTAAGATATAAAATGCGCACAAAGAAAGACTAGTTTTATATAATAAAACATTAATTTATATATGTATATATGTAATTGGATTCAAATCCAATCTTTTCTATCATTTAAATAGTCCTCAACGGTATAACTTATGCAAAGTTAACTGTAAGATTACTTTTGGTATTAAATTATACACAAAATAGTGTAGGTAAAGCTTAAAAGGGACAGTTTATAATTAATTTATTATTAACTTATACATAATATAATATAGATTCGTCTTCTTATTCTATAATATCTCAAACTCTAATGCTAAAAGGAATAATATATCTATTTGGCCTTTACTTTTTAACGTGAATAAGTCTTTAAAATCCCATCTATAGGGAGGCAGGAAAAAAAACGGATCACAAAATCGGGGGATAGAGTTTGGTGTTATAGCTTCATATCTATCATCACTATCCGAAATTCAATTACAGCAATGGATAGCTAAAGGATCAAAGAATTTATAACGCTAATAAGGACTGTGACACATCGCGTGCGGCGAAGGGGGAAGCCCCATCGTTTTGAAGGTCATTCCGCGAGATTCTTATAACTTTCGACTCGGTGTAGCTACGATGTTCATTCAAGTTTCATTCGTCAGTTCTCATCAAATTCTATCGATTAACATAAATACTTGTTCGCGACTTTTCCCTTTAATTTATAAATAATACAGCGTAAATAATATTGTTAAGCATCGTTCGTTTTTATATAGTATATTTTGTTTCAACTTAGAGTCTCTATAGATATTTATAACTTTGTATATAGAAATGTTTGTAGCTATAGCGTATATACATATTTGTCATTTCTAAGAATAAAGTTGTTTGTGTAATTAATGTAATCCCTGTGATTGGTGAGAAATAGAACGCCAATCATAGGATCTATATTTTATCCAATAAATTAACAAACACCGTCGTTTGCTTGTCACAATAGTGCACGTTTGTCAGTCGCAAATATCGTATAATAGATTGCCAATGTCGGTAAACAATATTCCTGCTGAAGCAACAGTTCGTACTTAAATACTCGTCTGGTGACAAGTAGACGGCGGAGCGTTGGAATGAAGAATCTGGTGGCATTTTCATTTATCCTGAACCGGCAAGTCTTCGCAAGAGTGTGCTCGCATACTAATGACGTATTCAAAACAGTATAATATTAATAGGGGTGTAAATACTTAAAAAAACAATTATATAATGTGATAATTCTGTTTACATCTCAAGCAATGACTAATGACTAGTTTAATAACGACGGACCTCTATATTTTCGTAAAGAAGGTTATCTGCGGTTTCACATAAATATTATAAGGACACATCACCACTGAGGTTACAATTTTCGTAGGAACACAATTCTTTTTTATAAACTTAAAATCTTATAGAACGCGCAAGACGGTTGTATTAATTTTTATACGATTTTGTTAGATTGACGATGAAATCTGATTAGTAACGAATTTACCCATATCTCCACGGGATGAACTACGCGAGTAACACGTCTGGGAACCGATAGTACTTAAGTAATGATGTATTTAATACGCTCACTACCTTTACACTCCTAATTAAGTCAGCTTCCTCGAGGTTGTCTCTAAGAAATCGCTTTAAAGCGATAAGACCGCCTTTTATTCGTCACTAATCTATACTTTTAAGTCACTTTTATTAATTTTTTAAATGTGGTTTATAAATATGTCTCGTTGACTAAGGGAGTGCGAGAGTTACAGTCGTCACACAACCAATGGACATCCACTGCTGAATATAAGTTTCACTTAATGATGCCCACAAGGTCTGATCTTGCCCTCTCTTTATATAATCGACCTTCTGGTGTGTCTGCTTACAGTGCTCCATCCAATTCAGGTTCGCCATTCCACCTTTAGACCCGTTTGTTCGATCTTTCGGACTCGGTGCGCCCATTGTCCATGCTGTTTCTCCATTAATAAGTCTATGCGACTTTGGTTCTTCTACGGATCTCCTCATTTTTTTGGCTGTAAAAGCGCACACTTGAATATTTGTTGAATTGAATTGCACAATCTTCTTTGTGCCCCAAGCAGTGAATTGTGCGAGTATTGTATCAACCTCTGCCACAAGATTGTGCCTGCACTCCTGTAATTGCGTGCGAGAGCTGTGCATGGGCTATTGTAATTAGCGTCTCCCGTACTATCATCTGCATAGCAATGAATATTACTAATTTGTAACATATCATTGATAAACAGAATGAATAGTGTAGGTGACAGCACCGATCCCTGCGGTACACCAGCATTTACGGGCTTAGCATCAAAACAGAAACCGTCGACAAAAGTATATGCAACTCTGAGCTTTCAAATGAGGCGGGAGAGAAACAAATACACTGTTCCAAGACTTTCCTCTTCAGGCACTGGAGGATTTGTAACTTCCTAAACGCACATCGGAAATAGATTGACCTCTTCTTGAAATTGGACCTACCTAACTGTTCAAATTTTCAGATATATAAACTCTTCTACAATTTAGAGTGTTGAGTTCTTAAGTGGATGAGGGTAATATGAATATAAGACATAATTTCCATCCTACTCTTGTTCCTTTTTATAACCTCTGCTAAGGTCATCTCTCAAGATATGTGCTTTCATGACCACGTGATTTGGATACCGTAGAAGAGTGATGTTCTTGCCATTTTTTTTTTGTTGCTGGGTAATGCATTTACGTACCCCGCCTGTGATACAGACGGGAGTGTGGGAGTCGCCGGTAGTACTAGAATACCCACTAAAACCCAGCGGAGCCCTCGTCATTTGGGAATGGAAGTACCAGAGGTTCGTTGTGGCATTTCATTCTGGCCCCTCCGAATGAAGCCGGCTCAAGTTCTTGCCATTGATGTGAATGCCCAATTCCTTCCACTCTCCAAGTTCTTATGAGACTAGCTCTCGTCTAGATATCTTTAAAATCTCTGTCTAATTGGTTCATGGTGAATGGCAATCCAGTTATCTCCAAGATGAAGTGGTTCTAGCTATTTTATATCTTCGCTTTAGTAGGTTTAAGACCTTAAAACAGCTTCCATACGATGCGATAGTGACGTCAACGGTTCATTCTTAATTATCGATAACCTACCGACGGGTCACGACTTCCTATCGACAATAGATTTAACGACGCTGGAAGGAAATGACATTTCACTTCAACAAACAACAAGGCTTCAAAATAAAAATTTGTAACGGGTTACGTGAGTAATTGTCTACGAAACAATGGCGTTTAACCAACAATTAAATCCGTGGACTGTTAATTGTTGACTGAGAACGATGTGGTATAAAAGAAGAAGCAGTGACTAAAATTGAGAAAGGTATGCTTAGATGGTTTGGACATGTAGAGAGAATGAATGAAAGGAGACTGATTAAAATGATTTATGAGTTAAGAGTGAATGGCGAAGTTGGAAAGGGAAGATCAGGGCGAACGATCCTTTCCAAATCCAGGGTATTTGAAGTAAGGGCCAGGTCAAGAGTACTCTAAACTAACGAACTTGTATGAAAGGTTTAATGAGAATAAAAGAAGCGAAGGATATATGCAAAGATCATGGCTAGTGGAAGGACCTACCCCCCTGGGAATGAGGCCCGATGCTATGAACATATGTATGTACTAATCTACGCTTTAAAATCGAGAGAGGTTATGTTTCAACCTTTTTCAGTGGAGCACCAGATAGAGACAATCTGCTCAGGTACTCCGGATGACTCCTAGGAAACCCGGGAAGGCGATAAGAACGCATACCTTCGCTTTTTTGAAAAGAGGATCATACACAGCGTCTTTCTTCTACATCGCAGTTGCACTAAATAAAGAGTATTTACTCTATTACTCCAGATGAGTCCTTGGAAACTTAGGAAGGTTATTACAGAAGTGCAAAACCTCCTGCCTCACAATGTCCTTGCAACGGGGAAGAGGAGCATCTACAGCGTTCTCTCTCTGCCTCTAATCTTCTTTCTCTTCTATACTGTGTGCAGTTTAATCCTAAAGCACCTGTTTCAAGCTCCTCGACTTTGGAACTCAATGCCTATCAATATATAATTTGCTCAGTTTATTCTAAAATATGGTAAAAGAGTAATTCCTGTCCAAGAAAATGGATTAATTGATACTCATTTCATTAATTATTATGAGTATTATTAATATTAGTTGTAAATAGATTTAGTACACCTTTCTTTGCTTCTTTATGTGACGTTTTAAGCATTTTTGATTGCGTGGAAGAGATCGATATTTCCGCGATAAGGCTGCCAATTGTACGTTTTATATCCTAGCTGTATTGCTTTTCATGTATTGGGTGTACAATAAAGAGTATTGTATTGTATTTGCCGCTTTCAGCGAAATAATAGTCTCTTTTTTCCCCTTTAACCAACGAGACCAATAGTCTCAAAGGGCTAGACTGGCAGTCCATGCTGGAGTGTTGGTGCCAACACTTACGTATGGTAGTGAAAGTTGGGTATGGCAGAAGAATCACAAAAGTAAAACAAATGCGGTAGAGATGAGAGCGTTGAGAAGCATGAGTGGATTAAAACTGAGTGACAGAGTGAGAAATAGTGTGATAAGAGAACGTTTAAAAAAAGACATAGTGACTAAAATTGAGAAAGATATGCTTAGATGGTTTGGGCACATAAAGAGAGTGAATGAAAGGAGACTAACAAAAAGGATTTATGAGTCAAGGTCAAGAGTGAATGCGAAAGTTGGAAGGGGAAGACCGAGGCGAACGTTCCTGGACCAAATCCAGGACATTTTAAATAACGGCCAGGTCAAGAGTACTCTAAACCGACGAACTTGTATGAAAGATTTAATGAGATTGAAAGAAGCGAAGGAGATATGCAAGGATCGTGGCAAGTGGAAGGATGTTGTCTCTGCCTACCCCTATGGGAAT
>JACTOM010000935.1:4927158-4949711 GCA_015832385.1 Elymnias hypermnestra | reverse complement strand
AAAACCTATATTTGACGATTCTAAAGTGAACAAATACCTACATATGAGGATTGAACTGAGCACTCTATTATTTAACAACTTTCAAGTGAACAAAAACCTATATTTGACGATTCTAAAGTGAACAAATACCTACATATGAGGATTGAACTGAGCACTCTATTATTTAACATCTTTCAAGTGAACAAAAACCTATATTTGACGATTCTAAAGTGAACAAATACCTACATATGAGGATTGAAACTGAGCACTCTATTATTTAACATCTTTCAAGTGAACAAAAACCTATATTTGACGATTCTAAAGTGAACAAATACCTACATATGAGGATTGAAACTGAGCACTCTATTATTTAACATCTTTCAAGTGAACAAAAACCTATATTTGACGATTCTAAAGTGAACAAATACCTACATATGAGGATTAAAACTGAGCCCTCTATTATTTAACAACTTTAAAGTGAACAGAAACTTATCCTTGGGGGTTGAAAAGTATACAAAACCTATACTTGACGATTCCTAGTATTTGTTATCGTAAAAATAACATAGAGGATAAAGGATTTAAACATGATATCCATATAACGTAGAAATAGTATCGTATAGTTATAATTTATGACGTGGACGAGTGTAATTGAGTTAATGAAGAGGAATTTCTTAATTAGTGGTGTACGTACGAGGCATGGGCACACGTTCTGTACCGAAACGGGTTAATTACGACCGATAACTCTTTAATTAACCTGCCTAATAACAGAGTATTTGCATACGAGCCAGTGTACTAATACCAATTAGGGATTAATGAAATTGATCGAAAATATTGCTATATAATTGAATTGCTTTCCATACATGTTAATGCTTTAAATATTGATAGTGTACTCACAGAAGAAGCGAAACTTCTCTGGCTAATATTGAATGCTATAATAAATTCATCTTATGTATAAAGATTTCCTGTATGTAGAATGAAATATATCTATACTAATTTGTTGGTTATAAATCTATACTATGTTGTGTGTTTGAACGCGCTTATCTCTGAAACTACTAGTCGGATTTGAGAAATTCTTTCACTGTTAGATAGTTTATTTATCTAGGAATGCTATAGACTATACATCATCACGCTAGGACCAGCAGGAGTGGCGCACCAATGAATAATATTTCGAAACCTGGGTTTTTTTTACCGTTTCAGAACTTCCGCTGGTACTCGTAAACCGTTAGAGTTTAGCAAAAAATATGTATGACAGAATTGGACCCCTTTAAAAGTTCTAAATAAAAGTCCGTGACAGCATATATCTATCTTTTAAGATTGGCTCTCTATAATCTTTTTTATCAGTACAGTAAAGACCCAAATGACGCACTCAAACATATGTACCTCGCGTAAACGTAACGAAAATATATTCCTACCTTCATATAAGAAGTTTCACTTCAATAATATAATGAGAGTGTATATAAATTATTTTTATTTACTGACTAACTGAGCCGCCCAACTTCGTCTACTTCACCTAAGAGACAGTATTAGAAAGAACAAATTTAATTTCCATAAAACAGGTTATAACGAGTTAACCTTAGGAGATAGATAAATGCTATCAAAGACTTTTTGTTACAATATTTCATGAGGAACAACTCCGTCATACATAATTATTGTGTAACTTTAACCGTTTACACAGTACACGTAACGGAAGCAGTCAGAGGGTATTTATTTTCCCCAGATATTGCAACATTTCTTACTGATGCTCCGTTCCTATTGATCGTAGCTTGATGTTGTATAGCCTATAGTCTTCCTTATTAAACTGGCTATGAAACACTCAAACAAATTTTTCAATTCCAAGCAGTAGTTTTAGAGATAAACGCCTACAAACGCACTAACAAATTCTTCAGTTAATTGAAGAAAATATTTGAGTATTAGATGTCTTGGGTTTGATTTCCATAAGCGTCCATAAAACTCTATTTCTTTATTCGTCTAGATTTGTAATTTGCATTTAAAGCTATGAATCACACATTTTAAACAAAGCAATCACACATTTTACTTGTGATCAAACAACACTGACTGTCTTACGAAGATTTTACTGTGTTTTCGTAATAATATGACGTTATTTAGCCTCGATAAATTGACTATTTATTAAAATACGATGGGGCTATCTAATCTTTGAAACAATTGGATAGATTTTGACATGAATTTCAACGACACAGAGTTGACTTTATACTAAAAAGATATCCGAAATTGCACGAGCAATACCGCAGGCAAAATACAGTATATAATACTTTTGATTTGTCTTGATAGCTAGAGAATTTTATGAGCATACCAAAAATTAACAGCAATATCGTCACAAAACAAACAAAACGTCAAAGCACGTCATTTGTCACGCCACTAAAGGTTATCTGAACATAATGAGGGGACCGCAGCCAAGATATCTTTCTAATTAGTTTATAGCAATAAATAAAAGTTTAAATGTCTGTTTGTCGTGACATAATAATAGCTACTTCCTTAAAGCACTGCGAAATCTTTAATTCAATTTTAACCTTAAAGCTACACATAGATCAATGGAAAGGAGTGACATTAAACTAAACAATAAAATAAGAAACATCGACGTAAGGAAAGTACAAACTTGACAGATATACTTTTGCAAATCGACAAACAAAATGGAGATAATCATGATGAAATGATGGTCAGGAAAGTGGAGTAAAAGAGTCATAGAAAGGTACCCAAGATATGGCAAAAGAAGGAGAAGAAGACATTGAAAACATTTGTGTTTTTTATATTTATGTTTGTAACGTTTTCACACCAAAACTACTGGACAGATTTCGAAAATTATTTCACCATTAGAAAGAAGCATTTTCACTGAGCGACATACGACTAATTTTTTTCTAAAAAAAAATTAGGGATCCCTAAGAAAAATGCATCGCGCGCACTGCGGAAACTAATAAACATTTCAACTTTAAAATTATTTATCGTAGAATAACTTGTTAAGTTACTTAAATATACTTGTTTTATATATGTCGGAGAATAAGAGAGAACCGAGAAGCATAAAGCAGAGGGTTCTCCGCCGACATCGTTATTAATTGGATCCATTATTTAATTTCTTATTCTGTGGGCGTTCATAGGTATTGTTGGTGTAATCAAACACTTTATTAATTAACTCGGTTTATAATGTTCAATCACTTAAGGTTCCCGATATCAATTTGCACAAACTCATTAACATTAATAACTAAGAACGCGACAGTTCCAACAGTAGATTACTCCGGTCGAGCGCTACTCGGCAACTGCCGAGTGACTCCCGCCGGAATGCCACCATTGACTCTGTCCACGCCGATAGATGGCGCCAGCGTTCCACAGAAATCTGCCTTCCGACATATATATATATATATATATATATATATATATATATATATATAGTTTAAATTATTGTCGGAAATAATAAATACAATACCTACCTACAATTTGGCCCGAGAAAGTGAAATAAAGAAACTAATATTTATTAAAAAGGCATATCTAAACTGCCTCATTGGTATAGTGGTTACCATGTTCGACTACAGACATGAGGTCCTGGGTTCGAGTCCCGGGTCGGGCCAATTCAAAAATCAATATTGAGTTTTCTATTAAAATTTTCTCAATATTTGCCCGAAGTTGGGAAATTGGCGGTGTGATCCACCCCCGTGCCTCAGAGAGCACGTTAAGCCGTCGGTCCTGCGCCTGATCTCTCTCCGGTCGTGTCGGATTCCCGTCACATCGGACTATGAGAGTGAAGGAATAGAGAGTGCACTTGTGTACTATGCCTGCCAATCCGCAGTGGAGCAGCGTGGTGGGTCTATGCTCTAAAAACCCTTGCTCATCGGAGTGAGGAGGCCTGTGCCCAGTAGTGGGACGTTAATGGGCTGCTACTTAACTTAACTTAAACTGTATGTTTGTAACGTTTTCACACTGAAATTACTGGACCGATTTCAAAAATCTGCACCATTAGAATGCTGCATTTTCACTATTACTTTAAAAAGAAAAATAGGGATCCCTAGTAAAAATTTATTATTATAACCCAAGGTGTGAAACAAAAAATCTGTCATCGCGTGCAATGCGAAAACTATTAAAGATATAACAAAAAAATGTTCTACAATATTATAAAACGTATTAATATCTACAAAAAAGTCTGTAATACCATATGTCTAACTACTGTAGTTATGCCACTATAACTACTCTTTTGTATTTTAAAAGTTAATAAAGGTACAGTGACTATTCAAACCATATTATTCATATCTCTGTATTAATTCTTATACTATTAAATGTTATTTTATGAAAGACCGTTTCAGTATCTGTAAAACAGTTTTTAAATTATTAAAATCGGACATTCCATTCAAAAGATATAACGAATTTAAAAATCTCAATCTAAAGCAAAATTGCAGCGACTATAACTGGGCCTGCGATTGGTGAGTTGTCATATTCCAAGGATACCAACATTACCCACAGATATATTTATATACGTTGTACAGTAAAATCTGTATATTAATTAGATTATGAATGTAATTGTGTATGTAATAATGTGAAAGGAAGTAATTAAAAACTAAGTGAAATAAATTTTTTACTGTAACGAAAATAAATCTAGTCAGACTTTTAATTATTACTAATTTCTAAACGACGAGACGAACGTCAAACGTTTGACAGATAGAAAAAGTTTGGTAAAGCGAAATTGTTGTCTTTAAATTCCAAGTATTGTTTTCCATGTTACTTTTAAACCTTCTAGAAATAATGCAAAACCAAAATCAGATGTAGATGCGACTGCCACAATATTTACTATGGTTTTTATTTATTTGAATCTGTGTGACGTGCAGAAACTTTGTGTCTATATGACGTGTAAGGCACGAGACAGCGAACAGCGTTCATAATTAAATAAGTAACAAGAGGAAGCTCCACCGCCGCCTGAAAAACAAGCCCGCCAACCTAATTACTGGTGACCTTCAATCAGGGCTGCCACCAATACAAAACAAAACAAAAATGTTATCACCGAAAAGTTTTTATATCAGTCAAATTTATTTACGCACTACTAAATTTATAAGTCAATAAATTTCAAGTGCATGCGTACAAAGTACACATGTCAGAAAATGAAACTTCTTTGGCACAAACTAATTTTTAAGTCATGTTTATATTTATAAAATCTAAAACTTTAAAGTGTCGAAAATTTATACAAATTGTGAAGTAAGTGTACTGTAGCCCAGGGGTCGGCAACCTGCCGCCCGAGGACCGCTAGTTGGCTACCCCTAATCTAATAAACATCTTCACAGAATAAATCCACTTTGTAAAGTGTACTGTAGCCCAGGGGTCGTCAACCTGCGGCCCGAAGTCCGCTAGTTGGCTACCACTGATCTAATAAACAACTTCACAGAATAAATCCACTTTGTAAAGTAAGTGTACTGTAGTCCAGGGGTCGTCAAGCTGCGGCCCGAAGACCGCTAGTTGGCTACCACTGATCTAATAAATATCTTCACAAAATAACTCCACTTTGTGAAGTAAGTCTACTGTAGCCCAGGGGTCGTCAACCTGCGGCCCGAAGTCCACTAGTTGGCTACCACTGATCTAATAAACAACTTCACAGAATAAATCCACTTTGTAAAGTAAGTGTACTGTAGCCCAGACGTCGTCAACCCGAGACCTGCGGACCGCTAGTTGGCAACCACTGATCTAATAAACAAGTACCCCGAATAAATCTACTTCGTGAAGTGTACTGTAGCCCAGGGGTCGTCGACCTGCCGTCAGCATGCCGCTAATTGGCCTGATCCAAGCATACCCTTGATCTAAGCATGACGCAAAGAGAAGAGATCGATAATGTAAAATAGCATATATATTTCTCTCTCATTGTTGGCCATTTGTGTCTCTTTCCTGTCGTTTTTTCCGTTGCATTTGGTTTCAAATCACGATTCTAAATAAGTTTATTTTGCACGCACACCGGCAGCGCCGACGTGCGATCGTTGACCCGAGCGTCAGATGGTTTTGTTTCGGTGTTGGTTTTTTTTTTAGGCAAGTGGTGTATTTTTATGACAGTATCGTTTCATTTAGCTGTACTAACATGATGGAGCGTAAATTCTATTAAAAGTTTTACAAACATGACTTTTTTTAACAGGACCGATTTTTTCTAAGTCCTATCATCAAAGGTGTCATTAGGACTATCATGACTCTTCGTTTTCAAGAGCGTGTGTGAAGTTTCATTTTTCGATAAGTTTCGATATGAAACGTCATTCCCATACATTTTTAAAGCGTTAGCAATCATCGAAAGTGACTTGTCTACGGGCCTAGGTCCAAAGCACAGCGTCTATCCAATTGCAACGTGGTGTGTGACAGGGAGATTTTTACTAGGGCGTTAGAAGACACCTTCAAGCTTTTGGGCTAGAACTGGACTCAAATCAAATCAAAATATCTTTATTCAAGTAGGCATATTACAGCACTTGTGAATCGTCAAATTTTTTTTTTTCTTTGTTTTCCACACTTTAATTCTAATGTACGTCTGATGATGATACTCCAGAACAACTTAAAATCTAAAGTTACGAGGGTTCCTTCGCGCCCTGATCCGAGAAGAGCCCACAACAAACTCAGTCGGGTATTCTGTTTTTTTTGTTATCATCATCATTACAATATCATATTAGTTTAATATATTTCAATTCAAATTAGAGCAGTTCGTTCACTCCCACGCGTTTCTATCGTCTAAGTACTCTTGCAACTTATAATACGATTTTTCTATCAACTTTCTTTTAACAAAGACTTTGAATTTATTAATTGACATTTCTAAAACGTCTTGTGGGAGTTTATTATAGAAACGTATACAGTTACCCTTAAATGAGTTGTTAATCTTATGCAGCCTACTAGAATTTATAACAAGTTTGTTTTGGTTTCGTAAGTTATATGATGTACATTCACTCTTTTTATTAAAAGAGTCAATGTTTTTATGTACATACAACAAGTTTTCTAATATATATACGCAGTGAACTGTCATTATGTTAACTGCCTTGAATTTGTTTCTTAGCGACTCTCTTGGACCCATATTGTAAATCGCACGAACGGCCCTTTTCTGCAGCACAAATATTGCATCTATATCAGCAGCATTACCCCAAAGTAGAATACCGTATGACATAATGCTGTGAAAATAGCTGAAATATTCGCCAAGAATATTAACAGCGAGTACATCACTCACTTGCGGTTTGCCGATGACACAGTCGTAATGGCAGATACTCATTTCGTACATCCATGGTTGTCCTACCGCTGTTGAGAACTGAGCACTCGAAGTTGTGGACGAGTACATCTACCTGGGACACACGATCCTATTAGGTAGGTCCAACTTCGAAAAAGAGATCCTAGATTTCATCTAGTCGTAAATAAATCTATCCAAAAGCTGCCAACCCTATAAACGGGACACTTGTTTCAGGGACTAATTTGTTTGCAGAAGACATGAGGCGGGCCAATTAGCGCGACGTAACCAGTTCATTTTATTGCCAATGACGGCACTAAAAATATTAATATTGAAGCTTTTAAAGGGCTATTTAAACATCTAACTTTCTAGTCTACTAGTCTACTTATAACTAACCTAACCTAACCTGCGCAATTGCATCTGCGAAACATAACAACAAATTTGATTACCTATTATAAAACAGATTATAGCAAGTCAACCTTAAAAGATAGATATATACTATCTGTGATTTTTTTGTACATTATTTAAAGAGGAACAATTGCTTCCTAAATAATTTTTATTTAACTGTAACAGTTTACGTAGTGTACACAACAGAAGTTATTAAAACGAGAAATTTTCCCCGTTTTTGCAACATTTTTCATTGTAGTTCCGCTCCTATCAGTTACATCGTTATGTTGTATAGCCTATAGTCTTCCTCGACAAACAGGCTATCCAATACTATAATAATTATTCAATTCGAAGCAGTAGTTCCTGAGATAAACACGTTAAAACAAACTCTTTAATTTTATATCTTTCAGTTCCGTATCAGTGTTTCATTTTTAAATCGAGAATTCCTTAAGTAGCAGATTTACTGTCAACTAAGTTATCTACTGTTTGTTCGCGTTAAGAATGCAGTGAACTTTTCAAATTACAAGGACAAGTTATAAAAGATTTGATTGGTTAGGAGGCGGAGCTAGAATAATGACTCACTGCATTATTAACGTGAACAAACTGTAAGCAACAAGTAACTGTCCTCTAAGTCCCAGATTGAAGAGTATCCAGATAAAGTTGCGAATATTATCTAGTATAATTATAGATTTATCATTAACACAATACACTGGACAAAATATTATAATCCTAGCTGTAATTAATATTAGACGCCATAGCACTGGAGCAATCAGTGTTGATTAATTTGTACTAACAGAGCCGTTAATTAAACCAGCTTTATTAATTAGCCCAAATGAATTAATGGATATGCACATCCTGCCTTTTATAAAGTTATTAACATATATTATTTGTGTGTAATATTGCTATAACTTTCGTACTTATTTCATTTCCAAAGAATTCCAATTCACTTTTGAATCGTCAAATCTTTTCATCTTCTCAACTGATTTTAATACAGTTTACAGCAATAGATAGAGTGATCCAAGAAGATTATTTATATGTATAATACATATATATTATAGTACAGAAAAACCGAAAAATACAAAAAAAAGTAATGCGATGTATTGAACATATTTTTGTGCGCTTTAATTGCAAACGCTGGCTAATCCTTAATAGATAGATAAAACTAATGTACCACGGAATTGTATATCTTAAAAAGATCTATAAAAAGGTCCCAGATAGTAAATATTTATCTCTAAAGGAGAACCCATAGTAAGCATTTTTATCTTTTACATATCACAATAAAATATGTGTTATTTACCAAGCTATTTTATACAATACATTATTAGTTATTATCTAATTATATACATTACATATGTTGTATATTTCATGTAGATTAAAACTGTCTTAAAAAGCCTGTCATTAAAATGGATATCTTAGAAGATATCAGCGGTTTAAAAAGCGGCGGCCTGAATGCTTTTAATAGATGAGCATTTGTTATAGAATCGTATTGTCACATTTAAATTAATTTATTAATGTTATTTGGCTTGCTGGTACTCATTATCGATTCGTAACGTAATCGCAGAAATCGTTATTAAAATAACGTGAGCTAATTCGTTATAAGCAGTCATTACCGTCTAGATAAGCAATAAAATGTCGTCCCTTAATTGCGCGGGTAATTATGAGAGAGCCGTGTTTATAATTAAAACGAATGAAGCATTGCTACACTCCTCTTTGGTCTAGTCGTATAGGTCTAGATACGGTTGTAAAAACTACCATCCAAAAGAGATAAGCTGCTGCAGCCTATTAACGAACCAATGCTTGATACTGGTCTCCTCTTTCATAAGGGAGATGGTTTTTAGAGCAAAAAGCCGCCACACTGCTCTGCAAATTGACTAGCTATAAATAAAAGATAAGTAGCAGCATAATAACGTCTCACTGCTGGATACAGACCTCCTCAGTGGACGAGAGGAATCGCCTATTTGCCATGAGTATGGTGGCACACCATATCGTGGCAGAATGCCCAGTGTGGGGACGTCAGCGGCGACTTCTGGTGTCACTGATCAGGGTTGACCTCTCGTTGGGCTGCATAGTAAGTGCTATGGTCGCCAGCGAAGCAGGGTGTAGCGCCGTAGCCTCCTTTTTCGAGACCATTATCTCGTTGAAGGAGGCCCGCGGGAGAGAGCAGAAGTTGGCACCTGACTATGCGCTATGGCTATGCGCACCTCCACCCACAGCCTTGAACCTCGATTCAACTTCATCCGGAACACCATATAGGATTGTGCAAGCGAGCCGCTGGTGTCCCACTTTAGGATGACGAGGGTTCGCTGGGTTATAGAGGGTATTCTGCTTGACAGTGAGTCCCACGCCTGACTGGGCGGGGCGCATATCACAAAATCTTAATCAAATACTCTTTCTTCAAGTAATTTTTACTACTCGTTTGAATCACCAAGTCTCTCAACCACCGGTTCGAAAGATTGTTACTTCTACAGTCATTTATTGATCTTTTATGTAGTAATTTATAAAAAGAAAAAATATTTCTCAATTGTTAGTCCCTATTTCCTTCTGTCAAGGCATCACGCGTGATTGACTGGAATAAATTCATTATTCTTACAAACATAACGTTTGTTAAAATTAAGAAATTTTCGTCAAATATTGGAAAATTTAAGAAGATTTAAGCAAATTAGTAACTTTTCTAATGTAACCGCCTTAGTCCTTTTGACAACAAAAAACTTTTTTAACTGTAACCTTATCGCGTTTGACATAATTGTCAGCCATTGACAGAATACGTGCTGCATATGATTAAGTGACCTATTATGTATTACCGTATACATTTCTGTATTAATCGTCGCAGCAGTTGCATATGCAGTGTTGGAATACCAACAAAATTTTATTAACGGATGTAACACGTGATTAGGTCAAGACGATGAACAGTGTTTTTTATCCCAAATCGCCGATTTACCAGGAATTATAAATACTAAAAAGAATTTTAAAAAAGTAAGTAGCAGCCCATTAACGTCCCACTGCTGGGCACAGTCCTCTTCACTCCGAGAAGCGAGGGTTTTTAGAGCAACGTGGTGGGTCTACCACCACGCTGCTTCACTGCCGATTGGCAGGCATAGTACACAAGTGCACTCTCTATTCCTTCACTCTCATAGTCCGATGTGACGGGATTCCGACACGACCGGAGAGAGATCAGGCGCAAGACCGACGGCTTAACGTGCTCTCCGAGGCACGGGGGTGGATCACACCGCCAACTTCCTAACTTCGTGCAAATATGGAGAAAATCTGAATAGAAAACTCAATATCTATTTCGAATTGGTCCGACGCGGGACTCGAGCCCAGGACCTCATGCTAACAACTAGATCAATGAGGCAGTTCTTTATCAAAAAGAATTTTACTGTTATAAAATTGTACTACGAAACAAGAACAAACATTGACATAATCAAGTTCTTCTTAAAAACTATGTAAAACCTACATACTAATTATTATAACCTATTCCGATACATTACAGTATGAAGGTTAAGCAATTTTAATATTTACAAACACCATGTGGCATTTTAATCACAATTTGTCATTTGAGATTTGAATAAATTATTTGTATTAATTTTCGACACTTATTATTTTAATGACAATTAAATTCCTAACATATCTTACTTTTCCCCCTCCCTCAAATTATCGTTAATCTAATGTTTTAGATTTGTATAAAAATAAACAGGACTTAAATATTAATTTGCCAAAGAAGTTTCACTTCTGACATGTGTACTTCGTATGCACGCACTTGTTAACTTTCATTTATTAATTACACCAATTAGAATTCAATATTGTCGATGAAATAGGGATTTTATTTGTGTATAGCTCGTAAAGTAGTTGCTGCGGTCGCCTCTGGACCTAGTCCTACAGTCCTCTTTGGTGTAGTGATGTAGCTAATGAGCCACTTGCTAATTAGAGAAGGAACAAGCGGATACGCCATTCTAATTGGCTTTTGGGAGCATGTCGCGTACCAACTTATACTTCAGAAGACCTTTGAAGCATCACTACATTTGGCTCATCTAATCACTGATCTTGTATTTTGTATTAAATGATAATTTATTATAAGAAATTTAATAACTATTCGATAAATAAGGAAGTTTTACCTTTTTCATGAAAGGTTTTTCTGTCTTAAGGAACATGCTTTCCTCCGTGGATGTTATCAAAGTCCTCTAAGGCTTTGTTGGTTCTCTGTTTATTCGTGATTAACTCAGAAACCACAGAACAGATTTTCATCGATTTTTGAAGCATTTTATATATATTATAACGTTTTATGTAAACTAATTGTACACGCACGCGATAACACATTATTTGTTTCACGCCTTGGCTTACATTAATGCATTTTTCTTAAGGATCCCTATTTTTTTTAATAAATTGATAAAGCCTATGTCACTCAGTAAAAATACAGCTTTCTAATAGTGAAAAAAGTTATGAAATCGGTCCAGTAGAAAACGTTACAAACATATATACAAAAACACAAATGTTTCCTCTTTATTATATTAGTTTTGATGTGGCATTTTAATAAATATTAATTTTTATTTCACTTCCTCGGACCAAATTATAAATAGGTTTTGTATTTATTATTTGCGACAATAATTTAAACTATATATGTATATATAAAACAAGTATATTTAATTAACTTCACGAGTTATTCCACGATAAATAATTATAAAGTTGAAAGCTATTTTGTAACATTTATATTCTTTGTGTTATTTGGAATAATTGATATTTTATTACGTAATATTTAACAATAAAAAAAACAGTAGTATTTAGATGAAATTTCACTGGATTCCGCGAAACAAATTTTAAAGTAAACAAACCTTGACATCGCCACTAAAATTTTTAATGGTTGTTTTTATCAATTAATAATACAATTTTTTTTATAAATAACATTACAAATAAAACTATTTACTTTTTCAATATTTTTCAAGATATTTCACTTAATTTCGTGAAACAAGTCATACATTGAAATAGATTTTGTAACAATTTTACATTTACTTGTGAAATTTTTATTTTTACTAAAAATAATTTTTAAAATTATATTTGGGATAATTTATGTATCTAAATCATTAGATTGCTCACTTGCTTTGAATTACTTAAAAAACACACAAAAAGGTCTAGATAATGTTTTAAATTTCATTAATATTATTTTTTCGTTCATTGTAATTTCGCTTTGTGGTTGTTTTTATTGGAAGCTTTATTAGCTTATGTTTTATAAATTAAATAGTTTTATGTGAAATTTATAAATATTTTTAGTAAATTTTACAAATTATTTAGGAAGTAATAAACTTCAACTTTAATTGAATTGCACAAATTCGATAACAACATTAATATATTGTCATCATCATTAAATTTCAATAAATCAAATACTAATAACAATAAGTAATAAAAAACTAGTTATATAATACCGCATCAAAATAATTTCTTTACTCTATGACGTCGAGGTCATTGACAATATTATTCATTAGCTATAAGACACACGACACCGCACTAATTAAGGGATATTACATTTTTCTTTTATATTATCTTCATCTACCTATATCAAATTTCATTCCTGTTTATATTATATTAATTATATATTATTTTACATATTACTTTATAACTCTAATCTCAACAGAAACAATATTATAAAAGTGCAAAAATAGGCAATTAATTTGGTGAGAAAACACTGTTTTTTATTTTATTGCTAACTTGTTTTCAATATTATTTAATGATAAGTGGTAATACAGATTAAATAAAGCCTAAAATAACAGGTAATTTACCTATCATGGTATATAACAACTGTTTTATAGCTATATTGAAACTAATAATGTACTAAAAATGGCGTATAATTTGATGTAAAAACGTTGTTTATTCTTTTGTTTTGGGCTTGTCTTTAATCTCATTTGATGGCAAGTGATAATACAGTAAATAACAGGTCATTAAAACAGCTGGTAAGAATAACACATTGAGTTATGCTACGTAAAATGGATAAGTCTTTGTTACTAAATAGTATCGTATTGGAGGGAAATACTTTTGATTCTTTGATAGTAAGTTATTAACTAGTTATCACCGAAACCTATCAGTCTAGACTCAATTTAAATAATAAAATATCCTCAATTTAGATCTAATGAAATACTCGAAAATATGAAAACCTTTTCGAAAGGCTTAAGGGAGAACGTTGTAAAGACCAATTCCGATATCCCGATCATAAAAGTTCTTTTTTTAATAAAAGTGTATTCGTGATGGCTATTAAAATTTTTAATAAATTACCCAAAGATATAAGGGAATATGCCTCACAATTTAAAAATTGTATAAAATTTAAAAATTCTGTCAAATCTTTTCTAATCAATAAAACTTTCTACTCCGTTGATGACTATTTAAAGGGAAATTAGCAATAAGTAATAATAAGTTACTATATTTATACTATATTTATTTATACTGTATTTAATAAGAGGTAATTTAATATATAAGTTTACTTTAATAACATCATTTAATAGTAGTAATTTTAATTGAAAATTGGTTCGATATAATGTGATTAGGGTTAATTCTAATAAAATTGTAATTATTGGATTAATAATGTAAATACCTTTCCTTAGATATACTAAAACCTATAATTTCGCAAACTTAAATAAGTAGAATATGAGGACTATGTTTACCATATTCAGCGAATAAATGTTTTGAGTTTGGAGTTTTATTTATATTAAACGTTACAAAGTAGCTAAATAATTAGAGGGAATATGCTATGATTCTTTGCTAGTAAGTTATTAACTAGTTCTCATCGAAGCATATCAATCTGGACTCAAAGTTAATAATAAAATATCGTAAATTTAAATAACCCTGTTACATATCGAACCTCTGCCAATAAAATACTCATAAGTTAATATAAAGTTGCTAAAGAGTATCGTTTTGGAGCGAAAAGGCTTTGATTCTTTGCTAGTAAGTTATTAATCCGTTTAGATTCGAATTAAAAACTATAATACCCTAAATATGCCTTATTAAGGACCTCTGCTAATGAAATACTCGAAAATATTTATATTACGGCATTCGAAAATAAAAAGAAACGTCTTATGGTGTTTCTAAATGGCATCGTATTGGAAAGAAACAGCTTTGATTCTTTGCTAATAAGTTATTAACCAGTTAGATCCAGTTTAGATTCAAATTAAAAACTATGACATCCTAAATTTATCCCATTAAAAAGTTGCTTTAAGTTTCTCGCTTTTGATATTGTATTCGCAGTCCCTTTCATAAAGTACCCTAAGCAATTATATCCGCAGTCAAAGGGAGAGGGATAATTACTTTACATTACCTCTATTTCTCAATAGTTTCACAAAAAAACAACAAGCCACTGTGGAGATCATTAAGCGGACTCTTCAAAGCTGTCGCCGTATTACACTAATTGACGCAATTAGAGGGATTGCCGAACAGAAATAAAAGCTCACCTTCATGAAACTCCGGTGCCGCCAATTAGTCTAGCTGGTAATTAGCCTCTTCAGTACAGCCTCTAGTCTTTATACACACAACTCACAGCACAATCAAATAGTGTACATAATAAGAAAGTTAACAGTTTGTTTGTCACCGCACCGAAAAGTTTTTTCGCGATCGGATTTAACAAAACGTGATATAACTAGAGACGTATTAACGCCACCGCGGTCGGGGAGCGAATGAGCGAGAATCTAAAGGCGGGGAGTACCCCCTTCCTTTTCTCGTGCGAAAGCTTCAGTTATAGAGAAGCTTTTTCAATGTGGAATTGTTTGTGAGTTGCGACGTTACGGTTTTGTAACGACGCTTAACACTGTAAGTGGGCAGATTGCATTTAGGCCTAAATAAAACTGATACTGAATCCAATTATTGCCGGTTTGTATTATTATTTTTATATTATAATAAATAAATGAAATGAATGTATTCTGTGCATTCATTTTATTTATTTATTAACCCATTATTAGTTCTATTTGCATAAGTGTATTATTGTATAAATATTTGTATTTTACTTTACTTCTTAAAACCAAAGGTTATTAGAAATAAGATGCCTTTTGTACAATTGTTTATATTATACTTGTAATGTGCAATAATGATCATAAATAAATTAAATTACATTATTTATCTCCTGTTAATAGGATGTTTAGGCAGTTCAATATATTATCTCATTTTGTTCTTAATATTTTGTATACTTCATATTGTTTTGTTACATAATTTAGGTATAAAATTGAACTTATGTTAATATTATGTACAATAAAATGGATACATTTAAGAATGTTCAATATCAATGTTTAAGATAAAATTATTGTTCTTATTCTTTTTAATTGCCTTTTATAGACATTGTATTTTTCATAAAATAACTCCAATATATTGTATCTCCTTGACTGGTTTTGGTGTATTTAGTTACAATGTAGTTTTTAATATATTATATATTGTTAATTATATTTATAGTTATTACATTAAAAATATTTTATTTACAAATGCCTTACATTTTTATTACACGACTATATGTGTTTATTTGTTAAATATACAACGTATTTTCATATAAATTACGATCGTTTTAAGTGTTATTTTCCCTAAAAAGGATAAACATAGCAAAGTAGTTAGAATTTCAAAAATATTCATTTATTACTTACTGACATATAGATCTTTAGTCCTTTGATGCAAAATTCCATGGACTTCGCCATATTTCTACAGAATAGGGAACTGCAGCTCTTATACAAAACTAGCTGTTCCCTGCGGTGTTACTTGCGAAGTTTTCTATTACCTGGAAATGTAATTAAGTTCGTCATTTTTCTAAACGAAATTTCAATCTTAAACATTCTCAAATTCACTTGAAAACACTACAATTTGCAACAAAATCGATCCAGCCGTTTCAGAAAAGGTCAGAAGGATTTGAAGAATTATAATTTAAAAAATAAGAACAAAACCATTCAGTGTCAATGTCTCCTCTATACTTTAATAATTTTTCATAAACATTTAGTATATTTCATTGGAAACTATTTTATCTTTCATCAAAACCTTGAAGCCTTTTTCTAGGTCCAATTTCCTAATAATTAATGTCTATATAACAAAACGTATTCCTTAAGTTTAACCCTTAATTTTCTCTAGGAACTAAAAGTAATCATTTTTGTCAGAAAAGCTACTAAATATTGACAAATTTAAATACAAAACGACAGTTTATATCAAGAGTTTATTGGAAAAAGGTATTCAAAATGAATTCATTTAAAATACTTTTATCCGCCGACGGTTTTATAACAAATTCATTTATTAATTTTATCAACACTTATTCCATTTATTTTCTTTTATTCCATTTTTATATTTCTACTTTCTTAAGAGCAACAACATATTGACAGATTTGTACAAGAGGACATTTATCTATATATTGAATTTATTGCAAAAGTATATTCAAAACGAATTCATTTCAAATACTTTTTTCCACCGACGCTTTAATATCCAATTATTCATTTATTATATTTATCAACATTTATTACATTTATTTTCGAAATGTTGAAGCATTTTGATAGGTCCACTTTCTTAACTATTACTATCAGATAGAGCAACACAATATTATCAGATTTATATTAGAAAACATTTAACTATGTATTTAGAATTATTACAAAAGAATATTCAAAATTAAGTCATTTTCAATACTTTTTTTCGCTGACGGTTTAATAACCAAGCATTCATCTCTTCTTTTTCTTCCAATTTCTTTTTCTTCCATTATTACTATCAGATGGAGCAACACAATATAGTGAGATTTATCTAAGAGAACATTTATCTATCTATATGTATAGAATTTATTAAAAAAGAATATTCAAAATTAATTAATAGCTGGCGTTTTAATAACCAAGAATTCATTTATTACATTTATCAACGTTAGTTACATTTATTTTCTCTATCTTCGAAATTTTCGAATACAACGAATAAACCTACTCCTTATCAGTTAGCTTTAACACTTAACTTATTTATTAAGTCACAAGAAAATTTTGACTGTAAGTAAAAAAAAGTAAGTAGCAGCCCATTAACGTCCCACTACTGGGCACAGGCGTCCTCCCTCATATGAGAGAGGGTTTTTAGAGCATAGACCCACCACGCTGCTTCACTGCGGATTGGCAGGCATAATACACAAGTGCACTTTCCATTCCTTCACTCTCACAGTCCGGTGTGACGGAAATCCGACACTCACGGAGAGAGATCAGCCGCAGGACCGACAGCTTAACTTGCTCTCCGAGGCACGGGGGTGGATCACACCGCCAACTTCTCAACTTCTGGCAAATATTGAGAAAATCTTAATAGAAAACTCAATATTGATTTTGAACTGGCCCGACCCGGGAGTCGAACCCAGGACCTCAAGTCTGTAGTCGAACATGCTAACCACTAGACCAATGAGGCAGTTCCACTAGACCAATGAGGCAATTTTGATTGATTCATATAGAATTGATTGCAAAAAGATATTCAAAGCGAATTCATTTTGAACACTTTCTGCTGCCGATGGTTTTATTACATTTAATTAATTTATTAACTATTGTTACATTTATTTTGGATGCAAATATTATTAAAAATAATCACATAATCAGATACAATACCGGTTTTAACTTTGTATAACTTGAATCAGTAATATAAATAATTATAAAATTGGATTTGTTTCAATGTTTAAAGCAACTCCATTTCTCATTCCTTCAAAGAGTGCCTTATTTTTATATCCCGAAAGAAATAAATGGTTTCCATTAAAGCTTTAATCCTCTAATTTTCATATATAAAAGCATATTTTCGCGAGAAACATTGGTATATGTCCATCTCTCAAATTCGGTCTGTGTTTATAACTAAATTTATTAAGTGGTTTTTGCCCAAAATACTGTAGGTACTGATGATTAACTTTCACATTTTTATACACGTTATACTACACTTTACAATGATGCATTGTTGGATATTAAAATTAAAATTCAAAGCGTCGAACAACCCCTTTGTAACCCCCGTCTTGTTATCCATCTTACCTTACTTATTCCTGTATTAAATCAATTAAGCTACAAAAAAAGGGGTTTCATAAAAAAATGATTTATTACAAGAGACAACAATACTTGTAATTAATATCTCAAGTAACTTGTTGCAACCGGTTATATGTTAAAAAGTTTTTGAAGGTACTTTCATAATTCATTTCAATTTAGGCAAGAACTTTATAAAGATATGTTGTTTCATAGCAAAGTACTTCTTGGTTACATCTTTGGAAAGTGTTTTCAAATAGCAAAGAGCTTATCGTCCTTTCTCAGGTTATAAACTATTTATATACCAAATTTCATTAAAATCTGTACAGTAGTTTTGTTATAAAACCGCAACAGACAGACTGAGTTGATATCGCATTTATAATATTAGTAAAGATTGCTATTTTACATCATTTAAAGTAAAATTTTAACGAACTTTGAACACCATATTGGTTTATATTGAATCAACAGCATTATAAATAAGTTCCAAGCTTCTAGCTTTAAAACTGACGATATTTCTATGCTTTAAATCCATTTTTTCGCATTAAAAAGTAGCCTATGTCCTTTCTGAAGCTCTAGACTATCAGTGTGTCAAATTTCATTGAAATTGGTTCAGTAATTTTGTTGTAAAACCTTCACAGACAGACTGAGGTCCTTTCGCATTTATGATATTAGGAACGATTGTTATTTTACACTCTTTAAGATAATTTTTTTACGAACATTGAATGCCATATCTGCTTAAATTGAATCAACAGCCCAAAAAGTAAGTTTCAAGCGTCTAGCTTCAAAACTGACGATATTTCTATCCTTTAAATCCATTTTTTTAAATTAAAAAATAGCTTATACCCTTTCTGAAGATCTAGACTATCAGTGTATCAAATTTCATTGAAATTGGTTCAGTAATTTTGTTGTAAAACCGCGACAGACAGACTGAGCTCCTTTCGCATTTATGATATTAGGAACGATTGTGATTATACACTCTTTAAGGTAATTTTTTTTACGAACATTGAATGCCATATCTGCTTAAATTGAATCAACAGCCCAAAAAGTAAGTTTCAAGCGTCTAGCTTCAAAACTGACGATATTTCTATCCTTTAAATCCATTTTTTTTAATTAAAAAATAGCTTATACCCTTTCTGAAGCTCTAGACTATCAGTGTATCAAATATCATTGAAATTGTTTCAGTAATTTTGTTGTAAATCCGCGACAGACAGACTGAGCTCCTTTCGTATTTATGATATTAGGAACGATTGTTATTTTACACTCTTTATGATAATTTTTTTACGAACATTGAATGCCATATCTGTTTAAATTGAATCAACAGACTAAAAAGTAAGTTTCAGGCATCTAGCTTTAAAACTGACGGTATTTCCATCCCTTAAATCCATTTTTTCGCATTAAAAAGTAGCCTATGTCGTTTCTGAAGCTCTAGACTATCAGTGTATCAAATTTCAATGAAATTGGTTCAGTAGTTTCGTTATGAAAGCGGGACAAACAGATAGAGATACATTTGCATTTATAATATTAGTGAGGATTGTTATTTTTTTACGAATATTGAATAAAATATTTGTTTATACTGAATCAACAGCCTAAAAAGTAAGTTTCAAGCGTCTAGCTTTAAAACTGACGATATTTTTATCCCTTAAATCCATTTTTTTGCATTAAAAAGTAGCTTATACCCTTTCTGAAGCTCTAGACTATCAGTGTATCAAATTTCATTTAAATTGCTTCAGTAGTTTTGTCGTGAATGTACTTTTCCTTGTGGAATCGCTTGCGTAGTTCTTCATCCAGTGGAAAGATGAGGAAATACTTTATATTAAACCATTCTTATATAAAGATATTGAAGAATTAACCTATTTGAAGATTTTCTCAATCTAATAATCTGTTTATTCTAACCTAAATTAAATTGTCTGTCTATTTCTAATATTATTAACGAAATGCGAAAGTATTTTTGATTCTAATATTGTAAAATGCGAACGTAACTATATTTGTTTCTCATTAATATTATAAAGACGACTATAAACTCTTTCTGTATCTAATATTATAAGGATGAAAGCACCTCTGTTTGTCTCTGATGTTATAAAGACAAAAGTAACTCTATTATCATTACTAAGAAAGTAGCTATCTGCAATATTTTATAGAGAAAATTGACTTTGTCTAGCTCTATTATTATTGTTTCCAAAGTAACTCTATCTGTATCTAATAATATAATTACAAAATTACTTTATCTATCTATTATATAATTAATACGAAATTTGCTTTGTATGTCTTTAATATTATAAGATGCGAAAATAACTCGGTCTATCTTTAATATTATTATTACGAAATCGACTGTGTAATATTCCAAAATATAAAAGTAACTCATTATGTTTCTTATATTATTATCAAGAAAGCGACTGTGGTTGTAATATTATTAAATGCAAAAGTAGCTCTGTAAGTCTAATGTTGTTATTACGAAAGTGACTTTGTTTGTAATATTATAACGCGCGAAAGTAACTCGGTCTGTCTCTAATATTGTTATTACGAAAGCAATTGTATCTTTAATATCATAAAACGCGAATGTAACTCGGAATGTCTCTAATTTTATTATAACGAAAGTAATTGTATATGGAATATTATAAAATGCGAAAGTAACTCGATATGTCTCTAATATTATTATTACCAAATCAATTGTATCTGGAATATTATAATATATGTTATTACGAAAGCCACACTGTCTGAAATATTATAAAATACGAAAGTAGCTCGGTCCGTCTTTAATATTATTATTACGAAATTGACTTTGTAATATTCCTAAATACAAAAGTAACTCGATATGTTCCTTATATTGTTATCAAGAATGCAATTGTATCTGGAATATTATAAACTGCGAAAATAACTCGGTCTGTCTTTAATATTATTATTACGAAAGCGACTGTGTTTTAAATAATATAAAATGAAAATGTTACTCGGGTTGTCTCTAATATTATAAAATACAGATACAGATTTATATATATGTCGGAGAATAAGAGAGTACCGAGAAGCATAAAGCACAGGGGCGTAGGTTTCTCCGCCGACATCAGAAGTTTTTATTAATTGGATCCATCATTTAATTTGTTATTCTGTGGGCGTTCATGGGTTTTGTTGGTGCAATCAAACACTTTATTAATTAACTCGGTTTATAATGTTCAATCACTTAATGTTCCCGATATCAATTTACACAAACTCATTAACACTAATAGCTAGGAACGCGACAGTTTCAATAGTCGACCACTCCGGCCGACCGCCGCTCGAGAACTGCCGAGAGACGGGCCGGACTGCCACTTATTGACTCTGCCCCACACACGGACCAGCGATCCACAGACTCTTGCACTCCGACATGTATATATTTCATATAACAATTGACTATTGCTGCGTTCGTTCTTCGTAAACTAAATATATGAATTAAAAGCCTAATTGTCCCTTCAATTATTGTCAATTGTAGTGGAAATAAAACCAGAATATACGCCTATTGAGTGACACAGTGGTATTTGATTTGCTATTAGCCGTAGAATGGTTCAATTGAAGCGTACACGCCGTGAATACGCAAAATTCCTAAATAAATCGGAAGGAACGCCTTGCGTTTCTGTATCAATCAATCCCATTCAATACAACCCCGATGGAAATTAGGGTTGGCGACGTTTTTTATCGATAATTAACGGTAGAAATTTATTCATTTCAAACTTTGTACCATATTGATTCATTTATTAAATTGTTATATCTACATAATGTATTTCGTAGTAAGTAAGTAGTAGCCCTTTAACGTCCCACTGCTGGGCACAGGCCTCCTCACTCCGAGGAGCGAGGGTATTTAGAGCATAGACCCACCATGCTGCTCCACTGCTAATTGGCAGGCATAGTACACAAGTGCACTCTCTATTCCTTCACTCTCATAGTCCGATGTGACGGGAATCCGAGACGACCGGAGAGAGGTCAGGCGCAGGACCGACGGCTTAACGTGCTCTCCGAGGCACGGGGGTGGATCACACCGCCAACTTCCCAACTTCGGGCAAATATTGAGAAAATCTTAATAGAAAACTCAATATCGATTT
>JACTOM010000935.1:4912986-4926929 GCA_015832385.1 Elymnias hypermnestra | reverse complement strand
ACGCTGCTCCACTGTGGAATGGCAGGCATAGTACACAACTCCACTCTCTATTCCTCCACTCTCATAGTCCGATGTGACGGAAATCCGAAAAGATCGGAGAGAGATCAGGCGCAGGTCAGACGGCTTAACATGCTCTCAGAGGCACGGGGGTAAGATGTGTATAAGAGACAGGGGGCGCGAAGGAACCCTCGTAACTTTAGATTTTAAGTCGTTCTGGAGTATCATCATCAGACGTACATTAGAATTAGAGTGTGGAAAAGAAAAGAAAAAAAAAATATTTGACGATTCAAAAGTGCTGTAATTGAATAAAGATATTTTGATTTGATTTGATTATAACTCCTTGGTTGAATTATTTTTACGACGCTTCCAACAATTATCGTATCGTTCAACCAATTTACATAAAACCTTGACAAATTATATAGATAAACTTTCCTCAAGAATCGCTCTTATGTATTGAATTAAAAAACATGAGCATCTGTTAAGTAGTTTTTGAGTTTTACTCGAACAAACAGGATGACGCGCCAACGGACTTGATTTTATAATATGCCAATTTTGTAACTTGAATATTTTATAGAAAGCAAAGACATTATTATAGCCAATTTCCTCACGGACAGCATTGTTAGTAGATTGTAGATATAGACTAGCTGTTCACCTTGTAGTACCCGCGTAGTTCACGATCCCGTGGAAATATAGAGAAATTCGTCCATAACAAAGTCTTCTTTGCGATAGAATACCGCATTGCAAGTCTATGTAAATAGTTTTGGAGATGTCCAGTAAGTGATTGATTACCCTAATATGAACCAATCCCGTGGGAATATGGGTTAGTACCTTCATAGTAAAGATGGTAAATTTAATAAATAAGATCCAAGCTATTATTAATTAAAATGAAAACCTTAACACATTGATTTGTGAAGAAGAAGAACAGTTGCTGTTAGTGGATAACAGTAACTGCTATTGTATAACAGTAACATTGTTATATGAAAATGTACTTTGTCTCAAAGTTTGAAGGTTCTATTTACAATAGAACATATCGAATTATTAACTGTCATCTTTAGTTCAGTCAATGTGAATAGTTTTGGATATCTCAGTACGTGATAGTTTCGCTCATATAAACTTCGATCCCGTGGGAATATGGAGAAGTTCGTTTATATTAAGAGTCTACATCAAATAAGGAATATGTATGCCAAATTTCAAGTTGATCAGGTGTACAATTTTAAAGATTTCGTGCTGTTTCCGTGAGTATATTACATACAGAATGAATTGGAATGATACAGACCAATTTCTGTGCCAGTTTTTATCATTTATAACTTATATTTTACTTTACATTTCGATTTGGGTTTTATGTTATATATTTCCATATCATTAAGGATTATTCCTCCTCATATTTTTATAGTAATTCTGCAATTTGCGGAGACGATTTCAACAAATTAATGATCGTTAAAATTACTCCAGTCGTTACTGTGTTATAAATGGCATAATAAACACGACTTTGTTTTACAGTGATTAGATATTTTACGACATAAAAGCACAATTTCTTACTCTACGTAAAAGTCTTATCGATAAATCAAACGAACAACACTAAGCACAAATAAAGACACACCGACGCATATTTCTATACGCGATTAATTCAACGCTCTTGATGTTTAAAACAATTTTGTTTCCCTATAGACTTTTATTCACACTGGTTGTTCTTTGGTGTTACTCGCGTTATTCGCGATTTTGTGGGCTTATGGGTATATCTGTATTTACGACCTCTAATAGTGTAAACCATTGCTTTTCTAAGGGTGTTTGGGGCACATTGGTTAAGTGGTTTTAAACTCTAAATCAGACATAAGTGCAAACGATCTATTTCGACCACTGGTTATAACGTATAGTGTGGAATTTAAGAAGACTAATCACATATGTACAGTGCCGACACCATCAGTTTAAAGCACAATAGCCCTCGACAATGGACTAAAACGGCCCACAATGGAGCCGCTTACCCCACAATGCTCGCCGGTCAGTCCCTTGAAAAAAGCCCCGATAAGGGTGATTAATTGGCTTAAGTCGAATTCAATGAAAGCTGACTCAGTAACGCCTTATTTAACGAATAGCCAAGATATCATTCTTTATAAAATATTAAGGAGACTTTTTAAATTAAACCCACTTCTTTATTATTTTACTTAACAGCCAACCCGCGCGATTTCGCGACGATAGACATATACCATCAAGGAGTTTTTCATAGAACTTTTTAACATAAAAGCTTCCAAAATAAATTTGATTATTAACAAAAAAGGTTATAGTGAGGTAACCTTAAAAGATACACATATACCATCATGGACGTTTTTATAGACCCTTTTAGAGGAAAAATTCCGTTATGTATCATCGTTACGTCACTTTAATTGTTTACGCATCGGAGGCAATAAGAGCGCATAAATCAAATTTTATTTTCAACAAAAAAGGTTATAGTGAGTTAACCGTTGAAGATAGATATATACCATTGAATACTTTTTTATAGAACCTTAAAAGAGGAACAATACCGTAATATGTAATTGTTATGTTACTTTAACCGTTTGCGCATCGGAGTCAATAAGAGCGCACAAATCCAATTTGATTATCAACGAAAAAGGTTATAATGAGATAACCTTAAAAGATAGACATATACTATCAAGGAGTTTTTCATAGAACTTTTTAGCAGGAACAATTATATTATATGTGATAAATTTGTAACTTTAACCGTTTACATAGCGCACGTAATAAAAGCTTTCAAAATAAATTTGATTATTAACAAAAAAGGTTATAGTGAGTTAACCTTAAAAGATAGACATATACCATCATGGACTTTTTTACAGAACTTTTTTAGAGGAATAATTCTGTGATATATCATTGTTACGTTACTTTAACTGTTTACGCAGTGCAGACAATAGAAGGGAGCAAAACAATTTTAATTATCAACAAAAAAGGTTATAGTGAGTTAACCTTAAGAGAGAGACATATATCATCATAGACTTTTTTATAGAACTTTTTTAGAGGAAAATTCCGTAATTTGTAATTGTTATGTAACTTTAACCGTTTACGCATCGCAGGTAATAAGAGCGTACAAATCAAGTTCGATTATCAACAAAAAAGTTATAGTGACTTAAGCTTAAAAGATAGACATATACCATCAAGGACATATATATAGAACTATTCAAGAGATACAATTCTATCATACATGATTTTTGCATTAGTTTAATCGTTTACGAAGTACACGTAATAGAAGCTAACAAAAAAATTAATTATAATATAAAGAGTTCTATTGAAATAACCTTAAAAGATAGCTATGTACGATTTATGCCTTTTTTAGAAGTTGTTATGAGAAATAATTTTATCATACATGATTTTTACGTAATTTCAATCGTTTACGGAGCACATGCAACAAAAGGTGAAAAAACTAATAAAATCCCCCGGTTTTTGCAACATTTTCAATTGATACGCCATTCCTGTTGTTTTTTAAATAAATGGGCTATCCAAAAATAAAAATTCCAATCAGTAGTTTCGGGGATTACCACGTTCAAACAAATAGATTCACTTTTTAAAATGAGTATGGTTTTTGATAATTTTATAAAAAAATAACTTTAACTAACTAATATTTGTTATTATTTTCATAAGACGACTGATGATGGTAGGAAACAATAACCTAAAATCGCATTGTTACGATTCGATCAAAAAATAAACAATAAACAACGCATTTTGACCTCGTCGTTGTATTTTTTTTCTATAACACTATAGATTAGGACAAAACAAAATTAATCTCACAATTTCGTTATATTATTTTCACAGATTTTAGTGAATAATTGCTCAAAACGTGCAATCTAACCTACAAAACCTAATTATCATTTGTAAAAATTTAATTTTGTCCAAATCGAATTATGCGTAACACTTACCTTATTGCGTAATTTATTATTGTTAGGAAAAAAAGCGAGGCCGGTGACTTATTGTAGCGTGAAATTGTTTACCTCCATTTTGAAATTATTAAGTAAAACACGGATAAGACAGTTTCTGCTTAGATTCAAACGTAAAACACGTACATATCTAAATGTCACACGCACTAGGCTTGTTGAAAAAATAGCGATACATCGATACATCGATAATATTTTTTCGATGTATCGATATTTTTATGCGATATTTAAGATTTTGATATATCGATATCAAATCCCAAGTATCGAAAAGGTATAAAAATCGATATTTTTACAGACAACCAATAGACATTTTTAAATTTTAAGATTTGAACAATTAATACTCCCTTCTTTTTTTAAAATTAGATATTGATTTTTTTTATTTTTGGTCGACTTAATATGCTGTTTTATAAATTGGTTTTAAGTTGGCAATTCAGTCCGTCAATTTGAACCTTAACTGCCCTTTCGTTTTGTTGACATTACTGACTTATGTTTTATAACCTAAACACATGCTTATTATAAGGTTATGCAGATAATCAATCGATAATCGATTGAAATTTATGTATATTGATTAATATTTATCTCGAGATGTAAGATAACTGAATTAGCTTAAGCCAAGTAAACTAACTTTTAGAGTTTAAATATTCTTTGTTAAATCATACCGATATATCGATATTTTTTAACAAAAATATTAATATCGATATGATACATATCGATATTTTTTGATTTGACTTTATTACATTTCCGACATCCCTAACACGCACGTCCACAGAATACTAAAAAACTGACGCGATCTGTGAGACGTTAATACAATTACACCGCGTCTTATTATTACTCTGTACAAAAATGATACTAATTTATACAATAGATTATATGACAAATAATACATGATTATGTATAGTAAAACGTATTTATCAGTTTATTTATTTAAGTTAAAACAATTTTATTTTTAAATTTAATATGGTTTTAAGGTAACGGATGAAATTATTGACTAAAAGACAGATAGGAGCGTTTTTAATACAGATTCAAATGCTACATGTGTATATAAATGTTACACGTACGCCTACAGAGCATGAAAAAAACTTACGCTAGCTGTTATAAGTTCCGAAAACTACGCCTCGCCTCATTACTCTGTACAATTACAGCGCCATTTTATACAATGACAAAGAAAACATAATTATAGATGAAAAAACGTATTTTACTTTAAAACAATTTTATTATCCTTTATAGTATAATACAATTAAAAAAGTAATGAATGAAATAACTAAATAAAAGACGGAAAGAAGCCTTTTCTACATAGAGTCAAACGTTAAATATGTATATTAATGTTACACGTATGTCTAAAGAGCACTAAAAAAGTAGCGCTGCGTTTTAGACTTTATAAGAACTTCACGGCGTCTCATTACTCTGTACAACAATGTCCCTATTTTATACAATAGAATAAATGACAGATAAAATATGATTATGGACTTGATAATGTATTCAATATATTTTATTTAAGTTAGAACAATTGCAACGATTTTGAAGTGAAACTTCTTAGGCGCATGAAGATAACTTTTTTATGGATTAGCGTCAGGAATTTGTGCAGCGTTTTTATAGTATTCCGATTTAAGGTTAGGTAGTTTTAATATTTACAAATAACATGAGGCTTTTTTATAAGCCAATCGTCATTTAATAATATAATATACTATTTTTATTGAACTCTAAATTTAATTAATAATTTCTAATATTGAAAAAAAAAAGACGTCGCATTTTTATTTACAATTCATCATTTGAAATTTCAGTAAATTATTTGTATTAATTTTCGACACTTTTAATATTTTAATAACATTTAAATTCGTCAAATTCCCGACAACTTCCTTTTTCCCTACCTCTAAGTCTCGAAGAGTTAAAAAGTTTGCCAAAGAAGTCTCACTTCTGACATGTGTACTTTGGGCGTATGTACTTTTAACTTTTTTTATCTAGAATTTATTAAGTAAAAGACAGATACAAGCCTTTTCTATATAGATTCAAATGTTAGGTGTGAATATTAATGTTACACGTACGTCTACAGAGCACTAAGAAAGTGGCGCTGCCTTTTAGACGTTATAAGGACTTCGCCTCATTACTCTGTACAATAATGACGTCAAATTTTAAAGTGTATTTGAGATATATCAAAATAGCTGATTTGACTTCCTTCTCAACTGTTTTTAAACGAGAAAATTGATTTCCTTCTCAAGTATATTTAACTAAGAAAATATACCAAGTTTAAAGACTTATTTGTAGTAACAAGGTGTCAGAACAGCAACAGAACTTTTTTGCCAATAACAAATATCGCAATAAGCCACGAAATTAGATTTACTCTATTCTAACCGATCTCATTATATTTAAAATGTTCTTGTTCTAATTTCTACTGACCTTGTATTTTTTGTGGAGTTTTTGCTTAATTAGCAGCTTACTTTTGTCGCCTTCGAAGGTGTATCGCAGTTTCAGATATGTTTTACAGATTGTTTGGATAACAACTTCACCTGCTTTGGATTTTGATCATTTTTTTAAATAAACTTTACGTGGACCTATACCTAAATTGAAAAGTTTGGTTTAAAGCGTTTATCTTAGGAACTACTGCTTTGAATTTAAAAAATTGTTATAGTTTTGGATAGACTATTTATCTAGGAAGACTATAAGCTATATAACATCTTGTTACTTAAAATAGAAGCGAAGCTACGATGAAAAATCTTCCAAAAACGGGTAAAAATAACTCCTATTGAAGTTTGAGTTGCATGCGCTGCGTAAACTGTTAAAATTACGCAAAAATCTTGTATTAAGTAATTGTTGCTCTTAAAAAGTTCTATAAAAAAGTCTAAGGTAGCATATATCTATCTTTTAAGGCTGACTCTTTATAACCTTTAAGCAGTTTTCATGCGACGCTGACAAAGTTACACAGATCAGCTGGTCATATAGATATATACAGAGCAATACTTCTTCCTTTTATAGGTACTCTAAATCCAAATAGAAGCGTAGCCTTGCACTTTTAAGTGAATTAAAACCTATTTTAAAGGTAATAAACAAAATTTATGAAGTGTAAAGTTCAATTCAATCGTTTGCATAGTATTATAAGAAATCACGAGTCTGTGAGTTTATTAATACATATTATATAACTGACAAATCGTGGTCTTTAAGATAATAAAAATAGTAAGTTAAAATATACTTCATTTTTCGTCAGAAGTCATTATAAATATAAGCAACTGGAGTACACATAGTTTATAGTTCAAGTCATTCGTTTCTATAGTTTTAAGAGAAAATCTAAAGACACATTTTACTGATCTATTATTTATTTGTTTTATGTAATGACCTACTTAAATATGAAACTAAACAAATGTAACACGTGAGTTTATTGTCTTCCGTTAAGATGCGCAGACTGCCGGCGGAAGGCGATGGCTGCCGACGAGAGGCGCTCGTGTAGAGATGTTCTCGGAATTTTGACGAAGAAAGAAAAGGGGCAGTGGGTAGAAAAAAGGGATACCTAGCCAGACAGGGGGCTTGTCTATTGTTATCTGCTAAAGTGTTAACTANTTTATTGTGTGAAAATCCAAGTCCTGCGCAATACACGTGTGTTGGAGAAGACACTATGGAAGCGAGACGAGTTTATAATATTGAATATACAACTAACAAACGGTGGTCTTTAAGATAATTAATGCACCAAATTAAAATAAACTCAATTCTCCGTCAGGAGGCATGTTATTAAACAACTGGAGTAAACAAAATTTGAATAAGTAACGCGAAGTTAGCAGAAGGGCCGCTTTACATGCCATCATTTGCTTATTACGGGGCCCGCGGTGCTTCACTGATTTTAAGATAAACGATAAATTATTCACATAACAAATGCTCGGCGAAATGTGTACTAAATTTAATAACATCGTGGTCTTTTTTTACACAAAACGAACTTAAAATGGCTCCTATCTGGTTAATTATCATTATCTTTAAACAACTTCAAAAAAGAATTTACTACGCTGGTATAAAGTATACAATTTTGATAATTTAGTTAAATTTGCGGTTAAAAAATATATTAAAGTGTTTTTTTTTAATTTCTCTATTTCTTTGTTCTCGGCTGGACAAATTGCTGATTTATATACTATTTAGGCTGCTTTTATTTTCCCAAAAATTAATCAGGAATTAACAATGAAAAAAGCAAATGTTCTAATATATTCGGCAAATTAGATTAATACAAAGTATTTACCAAGTCTTTTCCAATTATGAATCATTTTTTGAAGTTAAATTTGAAAAAATACTTCTTCTTCTTTTAATAATTCAGGTGTGACAAGGCTCACACAATTTCTCCAGTGTCACGTTAATTAGAGAAGGCGCATAGGAGATTGTACGGTTTTTGTGATTGTAAACCAAAATTTTGATAATCTACAAATAGTTGACACCTTAGTCATTAACCACCACCATAAAAAAAAAATTAACAACTGAGTACTATTACATTAAATACATTTAATAAGTTGTTGCACGTACCCCATCAACACAACAACTATGCCCTTAATTCCATAACGTCTTTCACTAACTTACAACAAATATTATTCACAACTTGACTTATTCTATCTATTTAAAGAATCCTTAAAAAAGGAGATAATCAAAATTCATAGAATTAACAAAATGAAATGACCAAACCTAATACTGGGGATATTGGCCTTGGTTATTATACACATATTCTAAACCACATACGCATACCAGCTTTTCTTCGTTTTTTTTATAAAACAGGTACTAATTCTTCTTACATTACTAAATCCCACCAAAAAACACAAATACAATCACTAATTCTTACATACTCACACACACACTCACTAACAACACAGCGAATATCTTAGTTTTTTCTTTTCATTGTTTCCTAATTCTTACTTCCTAATCTACTCTGTTATTGTGAACATAATTTAATAATTTGTGTAATCCGTAATTGCCTTATTTTAAGTATATTAATTATTCTATGTAACAATTTGTTAAAACGCTGTTAGGTTACCAATAAATAAATAAATAAGTTAATAAAAACACAGTACACACACTACCATAAACACAAACGCATACAGAGTATATATGCGTGTTTGTCATTCGCTGTCAATAATGTCAAATGTCACAAGGTTATATTTAAAAAGTTTGTATTGTCAAAAGGACTAAGGAGGTTACATTAGAAAAGTCACTATAGTGGTAGGTATAAGTTTACTCAAAATTTCTGACGTTTATTAATTTTTTTTCCATTCGAACCTTTTCAGTAGGTTTTTATTTAAATAAAGAATTTAAATTAATTAAGTGAAATTTCTGTATCTCTATTGTAATTATTTTATAAAAGTTCAGGTATGTTTTATGATTTTTGTGTCAGAAATTGAATTCATATGTGAGTTCACACGTGACACCAACTTAGTTCGCTTGAGAGATTCAAGTAGACATTAGCATACTTTGTGACACGATGGCACTCGAATAAAGGAAACGCTCACTACCCATAAAAGGTATATATCGTCGCTGAAAAATTAACACGTAGTAACCCGTAAAATATTGTTCTAATAAAACCTAATTAGTACAAAAGTTATATTGTTTTTATTTATATGAAAGTTTTATTTTCTGATCATAAATTTATACATCGTTAAAAGCAAAATCACCATAAAAAATATCTAAGATATACACGAAAAACCATGTATACTTTACACCACTCAACTGAAATACAACGTAACTCTCTTTCTGTTTTCACCACCTCTTAACTTCCGTTTCCTCTCACTTTTCGTATCGCTCTCGTCAGGCATTCACTAAATAAAAAAATAAATAATCATTTATTTGGGATAAACTAACTATAAACTAGCTTACTCCTCAAGTCAAGCGTGCATAAAGAAGTTTTCTTTCAATAAAAACACGGAAATACTTAATAAATGGTAATGAACATAAGGCTATATACACTATATACCGATGCTCGAGAGATATGGCGGATTGTTTAATTGAATAGGAAAAGAAACGATGAAGCGACGCTTCGCCACGGCCTGCATCGGTTTACGGTTATCATAAAAATGATAATAACTGTCAAATTGAAAATGAAATCTCCCCTTATCCCTTACCTGGATGGATATGTCTCGTATGCTTCTGATTATACCAAACAAAACGACNCATTTATTTGGGATAAACTAACTATAAACTAGCTTACTCCTCAAGTCAAGCGTGCATAAAGAAGTTTTCTTTCAATAAAAACACAGAAATACTTAATAAATGGTAGTGAACATAACGCTATATACACTATATACAGATGCTCGAGAGATATGGCGGATTGTTTAATCGAATAGGAAAAGAAACGATGAAGCGACGCTTCGCCACGGCCTGCATCGGTTCACGGTTATCATAAAAATGATAATAACTGTCAAATTTATTGGTCTGCATCAACCTAGATCTTCCGGTATGGCAGCAAAATAGAATCACAAACTGACTAATGTAAGATTCTTTAAAACCAATCACCCAATAGAGTTAAAATCCGGCTGACATAGACTTAATAAGAACGAATTTCTCCATTTTTACCCAGTAAAGCATTTAGGGTCCTATCCCCATCTTCAGCAAGCTTCCGTTCTCAATCTCTTACCTATGACGCTGTATAAGGCCGAAACTATATCCTCCTAAATGTATGTCGGTCATGATGTCCAATCTCGTGTAGAGTTTATCATTTGCGCGGGTGATATTATTTCCAGAGAGTTATAACGATCAGATCTATACCATATAGTGTCATAGACGTCAGCAACACTCCTGGCGGATGATCCCTCAGGGTAGAAGTTCTCACGGCTGCTTACAAGTACAGAGCAGCTGTAAGAACCAGAGGAAAATCACCAGACGCTGACGAGATAAGGAGGGTCAGGGTTCTAGCTAGCCTTGACTCAAAGATTGAATGAGGAATTCGGGTCCTCAGAAGCGGGCGGGGTCATAGTAGGGGCATTTCGACCTCATCTGGACAAATGGCTGGGCTGAGAGCACGGATCGCTCTCCTGCAGGTTGGTACAGGTGCTTATCAAATCTTCCGCAAATACCTGTACCAAACTGTTGGCTGTAAGCCGTCAGCCAGCTCGCACGAGTTTGGACACAACTCACCACACTGTGGCAGAATGTTCCGCCTGGGGACCTCAGCGAGTCATTATGACGTCAGTGATCGGCACAGACCTCTCACTGGCAAGTATTATAGGTGCAATACTCATCAGCGAGCAGGCCTGGAGAGCGATTGCCTCGGTGTTGGATGTAGGGGAGTAGGAAACAGGAGGCGGAAGTTTATACAACTCCTCCTCCTGCAGAAAATCTGTGAGCTGGCTGTAACCGGGGCCAGAGAGGAATGCCTCAACGAACCTATGGCTCTCCACTCATGGTTGATGGCGGTCCCGCTGGGTTTTAGTGGGTCACACTCCCGACCTTCGGGTGGCTGAAATGCATTTCCCAGCGACAAAAAAGGTGATATTATATAACTTATTAATCCGACTGTCACGGAAAGCGATCCGGTGTAGGACTGATTGTCCTAACGTGGAGCTACATAACACAGAGCAAATACTGAGAATTTCTTAACAGAAAAGCCAATAGAATTTATTATTTGACCACAACTAAGACTCAAATCCAGGACCTCATAATGTGTAGTCACACAAGCTTGCCACTAGACAAATACGAAAGAAATTACGAAAGTAGTAAGTGGGTCTAAACCTTAGCTCGTCATTACCACACTTTGTTAAGCGAGGAAAGGTGCCACTTTAATTTATGCAAATTTCTCTCTCCCCGTTTTCTTTGCGAAGGCTTAACAAGGGAAGGCTAAGTATCAGCAAGTGAGGATTATATTGAATCCGTTTAAGACAATTTGAAGGCAGAATTTTGTTAACATAATTTTTAAGGCTTTTATTTCTTTTTCCATACTCTGTAGGACTTTGTTGTCTTCTTGAGATATTTTAGGCGTTTTATGGTGAATATTATTTTATATTAAATTACATTTTAATATTTATTAATAGTCTAACAATAGCCTGTTATTTAACCGCGATACTCAGACCAACAAGCATTACTTTACGACGATATAAAATGCTGACCGCAAATAAAATATTTCTGATGTTATTTTGCGGTCGACACTATTTCTATTTAGGTTATAATAAACAAAGATCTTTTAGAGTGGAACATTTAACATTATTTTATTATCTACTAGCTGTTTCCTGCGGTTTCACCCATGTCATTCCCGATCCCGTGGTAATATGAGGAAACCCGTATTTAGTGGGTTACATTATGAACTCGTCAAAAGTGAGTGAGTCAGTTTAGGGTTCTAAAACTATCTTCATATTATAGCCTTTCGTTTAATTTACAATATTTTTTATACTAATCCCTTCAAACTTTGCTGAATTATTGTATATTCTTACCTATTATAAAACAAATTCCGCCGCATCTATATGCCTAGGTAATGAACGTAAAACTCCAAAACCACTGAACTGATTTTCATGCGGTTTTTACCCATGTATAGAGTGATTCAAGAGAAAGTTTTATGTTTATAATTTATCTAGGTTATTTGTAAATTTATTGAAATACAGCTTTAATTGTTGGAAGGGTCGGAAATCAATGCGCCGTGAAGTTTTCATTGAAAACACTGCCTAATCTTTTAGAGATACAACAATACTATGTATATCAAAATAAATCCTCTATTACAGATCTACAAGAAAGTCTCGGGTAGCATATATTTATCTTTCAAGGATAACTCAGAATATCCTTTATATTTTCTGCAAAAGTATTGACGTATTGCTGTATACATCGTGAATGGTACTACTTATAACTTAAGCCTTAAAGGTACTTTAGGCATTCCATGTACAATATTACGATATTTTACATAATATTTACTTTATTATATTTAATTTGGATAAATATCTTAAGAGAAATCCCAAAACATATGCGAAAATAGATTTAACGCATCAAACTGATGATATACTTCCAAAAACAAAACATGTAGATATAATATGCTATATTTCTAGTAATTTATAATTAAAGTATACTTTTTAATATAATAGATATATAGTAATATAGAGAATTAAATAGATAATAAACGAGAAAGGATTTCAGAAGTTCCTTGTGCCTTAGACTATGTCATCACTTCCCATCAGGTGAGATTGCAGTTAAAACAGTTTCTTTATTTAAGAGAAACTTAATGATGAACTTCTTTTGAACACGTCTCATCACCAGGCCATCTAACTTTCACAAAGCTACCTTTATAAAGGTTAATTCATGCAAAATCTAAACGCAACGAATCAACATTATCATCGGGGATTAATTATATATTCTTACCCCCATTTTAACCACCGCATGGGAAGAGTAAACACCGGGGAACATGTATTGTATACCATATTTGTCAAACAACAAAACATTTTAATCTAAACCGTAGAGAATCTTGTTGTCAATTTAACACAATATTTGTAAAGCAACTTTTCTGCTCTTTTTACAACTCGCCTTTATTTTCATTATTTGGAAGCTTAACTAAACATTTATTGTATTAAACTAATTCCATATTTCCATATTCCACGGTATTACGAGAGAACGGCTAACCCAATTTCGATAATTCTTCAAAACTAATACGAAGAAAAACTAACAGAGTTGCGAAGAACATTAAGTAAACTTAACCAACATAGTAACATTTGTAATGTGGCCTATTTTGTGCATTTGATAATATAAACATATCTAATGTAACCTCTTTTGTGCTTTTAATAATATAAACTTATCTGATGTAACCTATTTTAGGCTTTTGATAATATAAACTTATCTGATGTAACCTATTTTAGGCTTTTGATAATATAAACTTATCTAGTGTAACCTCTTTTGTGCTCTTGATAATATAAACTTTTCTAATGTAACCTCTTTTGTGCTATTGATAATATAAACTTATCTAAAGTAACCTCTTTTGTGCTTTTGATAATATAAACTTTTCTAATGTAACTTCTTTTGTGCTTTTGATAATATAAACTTATCTGATGTAACCTCTTTTATGCTTTTGATAATATAAACTTATCTGATGTAACCTCTTTT
>JACTOM010000935.1:4807062-4905639 GCA_015832385.1 Elymnias hypermnestra | reverse complement strand
GAGCCAATCGATATGTTTAGGTCCTCAGCAACTTCTCTAACGGTGATTCGACGATTGGCCAATACCATTTTCTCCACTTCATTAATTTTTTCGTCTGTTGTTGAAGTGCTCGGGCGTCCGGCACGCTCTTCGTCGTTCACATCTTCTCGGCCTTCTGAGAACATTTTGTACCACCGATAAACGTTGCTTCGGTCCAAGGTAGCTTCTCCGTATGCCACAGTCAACATTCGGAATGCATCCGCGCACTTAATTTCGTTTTTCACACAAAATTTGATACAGGTTCTTTGATCCATTTTTTTGAATAGGTAAAAATCGAAGACGATCCAAAACACGTGCAAGCAAAGCAGCTGTCAACAATTAAATGAACATTCAAAATGGCCGAGCTTGTCGGCATAAGTGAGAGACATGAGTACCAACATAACGCCACAAAAAATTCGAAATTCGAATATACGTAACCCGCGAAAATTCAAAATTCGCGATACTTTTTGAACACACCTCGTATATATGCTACTAGCTGTTGACCGTGGTGTTGCCCGCTTAGTTTTCCATAGAGAAATCTGTAGGAGTCTAACCCCTTTCCCTCTATTACCCCAGGAATACGAAGAGATATATTTCCACCAGTTCTAAGGTGAAAAGTTTGAGATACCACTCCATTTATACTTCGATCCCATTGGAATATAGAAAATCCCGTTCTTAGTAATAGTCTACGTTGTGAAAAGAGTATATCCGCCTAACTTCCAGTCAATCAGACTGATAGTTTAAAAGATTTCATACTAAGTTCGTGAGTGGTCGTATTTATATCATTTGTATTTTTGTTTAAATTCCAATTTATTTCTTACCGTTTATTTTAAAAGTTATTTCACTATTTATTACGGAAATTTAACAAATTAATGTAACCATTCTCCTGTTATGAATGGTGTAAAAAACACGACTTTACGGCTAAGTTTAGGTTTCAAAACGCCTGTTCAAATTAAACAAGCAAAAACTTAGTTCCTTGTGTTAGATTATGGATAGCTCTGAAATGTTGCAAGTTATTGAGTGGTACAGTGGTATATTGGTCTAGTGGTTAGCATGTTCGACTGACAGACATGAGGTCCTGGGTTCGAGTCCCGGGTCGGGCCAATTCAAAAACCAATATTGAGTTTTCTATTAAGATTTTCTCAATATTTGCCCGAAGTTGGGAAGTTGGCGGTGTGATCCACCCCCGTGCCTCGGAGAGCAAGTTAAGCCGTCGGTCCTGCGCCTGATCTCTCTCCAGTCGTGTCGGATTCCCGTCACATCGGACTATGAGAGTGAAGGAATAGAAAGTGAAGGAGCAGCGTGGTGGGTGGTCTATGCTCTAAAAACCCTTGCTCCCCGCAGTGAGGAGGCCTGTGCCCAGCAGTGGGACGTTAATGGGCTGCTACTTACTTACTTTTTTATAGTGGCAAAACTTAAAATACCAGTGGCATTGTGCAGTATCACGAAATGTTATGCAATGCGAGGTAACATTAACAACTTGCACTATACTATTAATTACTTCACTATTTGAATTTGTACAATTTAGCACTACTTCTCTTAAAACAACTACTTCACTAGGCACAGCTTTTTTTCTCGCTGGGAAATGCTTTTATGCACTGACCCCGACCGTGTGTCAGGAGTGTGGGACTCGGCGAACAAGCAGACCTCGCAATACCCACTAAAACCCAGCGGAACCCTCTTCATCCTTGAATGAAGCACCAGGGGTTCAACTTGCGCATTCATCCCTGGAAAGACTATCTCAACAAAATTGTCCGTTCGTTAATGTTACCTCGCATTGCATAACATTCTATTTCGTTTTTGGAATAACGCCTGATTTCACCAACTTCCTCTAAAATTTATGTGTGCATTTAAAGGGTAGTTAAAAGGGATTGTTTCTATAGCTAAGGTGTCCCCTAACTATGTAATGCTTTAAAGAGCTTTGGTAAAATAAAGCTATCACATACTGTATTAAAATGATTTTAACTTGACAGTAGTGATGGAATTAAACCCCAATTATAGTTTTGAAAAACATTTCGTACACGTGAGTTGTTAAATAAATTGCGTTCCATTTCTATTGTGATGCGAATGGCGCGGGAAACGTTCGTTCAATTAAAAACGGAACGTGAAGAACATTGGATTGAATTGAACGACTTAGAAATTATGCAGCGTGAACGCATCACTTACAAATTATGACAAAAGGAATGGCGTCGAGTGTAAAAAATAATTGAAATTCGTGGGAATTGAACAATAATGAGCGGCGTAAAAAACTCCCGCCGTACAATATTGTAAGAGGGACGTGATTAAGTTTGGGGGCTTAATATCCGGCGGTAGGCGCAAGACATAAAATGCAGTTCGGTTGCCGATCAGGGTTGGCAACAGCTTTGTTTACGAAATTATTCTTACAGTGATATATAAATTAAACGCATACATGTTAATTAATGGATGACATTATGAAAGCGATAAAAGGTATGACATCAGGTAAGGCTGCTGGGTATGACATAGTGTCACTCGAGACGCTGAAAGCTGGCCGCGGTATTGTGGCAGCTCAGCTGTACTGCCTTTTCAATATATGTTGGGAGAAAGGTCCTAAGAGATTGGTAAAGGTAAGTAAGGTAAGTAGCAGCCCATTAACGTCCCACAGCTGGGCACAGGCCTCCTCACTCATATGAGAGAGGGTTTTTAGAGCATAGACCCACCACGCTGCTCCACTGCGGATTGGCAGGCATAGTACACAAGTGTACTCTCTATTCCTTCACTCTCATAGCCCGATGTGACGGTAATTCGACACAACCGGAGAGAGATCAGGCGCAGGACCGACGGCTTAACGTGCTCTCCGAGGCACGGGGGTGGATCACACCGCCGACTTCCCAACTTCGGGCTAATATTGAGAAAATCTTAATAGAAAACTCAATATCCATCATGCCTCATTGGTCTAGTGGTTAGCATGTTCGACTACAGACATGAGGTCCTGGGTTCGAGTCCCGGGTCGGGCCAATTCAAAAGAGATTGGAGCAAGGCCGTAATAATAAGTCCCTCTATATAAAGGAAAAGGGTCACAGCAGGAGAGCAAAAATTACTGCGGTATCAGCCGCAGTGTCGTCGGTAAATTGTATCCAAAGATATTGATTGATAGGGTGATTAATGAAACTGATGCGAAAATATGCGGGATTGACAGAAGAGGAATGGGATGTACAGATCAGGACTTTTCTTTACGCTGCATAACTGAAAAATGTTTGGCTAAACAACAAAAAGTTTATTGCGCTTATGATCGAGTGGTGAGGAATGAGCTGTGGTCAACGTTATCAACGTATGGGGTGAGCGGTAATCTGATTCAAGCATTGAAGTCTCTCTATGAGGATTCTTGTGTCAGAATAAATAGGGTGTACACGGAGTGGTTTCCTGTCGAAAAAGGGGTTCGACAGGGATGTATTGCGTCACCTTGGCTTTTCAACCTATTCATGAATAACTGTTTGACAGATTTAAAAGAAAGTATGTTTACTCTACGCCGATGATCAAGTAATACCTGCGTCATCCACTAATGAGCTACAGGAGATGGTAAATATTATGAATGCAGCTTTGAAAAGGAAAGAAATGAAAGTGAATGTAAACAAAACGAATGATATGCTTTCTGAAAGAGATGAATCTATGATGAATCAATGAGAGCGTTGAGAAGTACGATTGGGTCAACCCAATCGTACTTCTCAACGCTCTCATGGTGTAAGAAACAATGTGATAAGAGAATAATGTGGTATAAAAGAAGAGGAAGTGACTAAAATTGAGAAAAGTATGCTCAGATGGTTTGGGCACGTAGAGAGAATGAATGACAGGAGACTGACATGATAAAGGATTTATGAATGGGAAAGTTGGAAGGGGAAGACCAGAAGAATGTTCCTGGACCAAATTTAATTAAGGGTCAGGGCGAGAGTCCTCTAAGCCAACGAACTTGTATAAAAGGTTTAATAAGAATGAAAGAAGCGAAGGAGATATGCATTGATCGTGGCGAGTGGAAGGACTTGGCCTCTGCCTATCCCAAAGGGAATGAGGCGTGATGCTATGTATGTATATACATCAACACCTGTTATTTCACCTACACTTTATCAAAATTTTGAAAAAATAATTTATGAAATATATTTTATGAAAAATAGTACATTAAATAATGAATGGCAAATTAAAATGCCACATGTAATTTGTAAATATTAAAACTACCCAACCTTCAGACGAATTAGCATAAAAAACGCTGCGTATCTTCGTGACGCTCATCATCGCATTTCATCCGTAAAAATTTTACCTTCATGCACCTAAAGAAGTTTCATTTCAATAAATCCTTTACAGTTAATTAATATCAAAACAAAAGCACCAGTTACATCATATTCAAACAGAAATATTTATCAAGACATATTAGATTAATAAGTCGAGGAAATATGTTACATTTTATTTTATTTTTATTATAAAACTAGCAATGCCCCGCGGTTTCACCCACGTAGATACCGATCTCGTGGCATTTAAAATTCGTTATATCTTTTGAATGCAATGTCCGATTTTATTAATTTAACAAGTATTTTACAGGCATTGAAACGATTTTTAATAAATATATGTGGTAAAATAAAATAGAGGGGCGTAGGGTTCTCCGACGGCATCGTTTTTAGTGGCATCCATAATTTCACCTCCATACTGTGGGCTTTGGTGGGTAATGTTGGTGCAATCAAACACTTTTTAAATACTTGGGCCACGTTCTGACCCCTAACCTGAAAGATGATGCTGACATGGAACGCGAGCGTAGGGCGTTGTCAATCAGGGCAAATATGATCGTCCGCAGGTTTGCTCGGTGTACGGTGCCAGTAAAAATATCACTTTTTAAAGCTTACTGCACCTCATTCTACACGAGTAGCCTGTGGGTCGATTATACTAAAAAACAGTACAGCGCCCTACGCGTGCAATATAATAATGCATTTAGGATGCTGATGGGACTGCCCCGATTCTGCAGTGCTTCAGGTATATTCACCGACGCGCGTGTGGATTGCTTCTATGCAACCATGCGTAAGCGGTGTACATCCCTGTTGCGAAGAATCCGGACCAGTTCCAACAGCGTCTTGAGTGTGTTTGCTGCCAGGGTCGACTGTCAGTACTTGAACCACTGCTCATTGGTTCATGTGCTGACAAGTCGGACCGGAAATAGATTTAAGTAGCCATAACTGTATTACTAACACCTAGTTTTTAATTTCATCGATGTACTGACCGCTAATACGGTTGAAATAAAAGATTTTTATTTTTATTCTATTTATTAATTAACTCAGATTATAATGTGCAAATGCAAACAATGATAGCTAGGAACGCGACAGTTTCAATAGTCGACCACTCTGGTGGACCGTCACCCGAGAACTGGAGAGACGCGCGTCGGACTGTCGATGCCGGTATATAATATGATTAATACATAAATATCAATTATTATGGTCGGCACATTTACTAATTTTTAAAATTATAAAAAGTAGTTATAATGGCGTAACTACAATAGTTGGACATATGATATGCTGGACTTTTTTATAGATATTAACACCTTCTATAATACTGTAGAACATTATTTTGTTCTATCACCAATACTTTAATTTAGATTCTAATGGTGAAAAAAAAAATTCAAAATCGGTCTAGTAGTATTTGTGTGAAAACGTTACAAACATACGTACATACAAAAACACATATGTAATATAGATGAGTTTAATAATTTATAGTTAAATTAAAACTATGTGTTGTACAACCCTACTAATTTGCCACATCAACTGGCCAGTAGCGAATAGACAACGACCGAAACATTAGGGACCGGTATCGGAACTACAAAATACCACACAATACGCTGCCAGGGCAACTTGAACCTTAAATCTAAGCGATAAGAGATAAAATAACTTGTATATATTTATTTGCAATGTATTTAGCAAGGGAGGAACGTGTGTATGACGTTATAAAATAAAATTGAAGCCACAAGGGCGCTCGCGGGATCTAATTAAATGATAAGTACGATTCGAGATTAATGCGATGTACTGAGGAGATCTCAGAATAGGATCCTTAATGTCTGACGGCCTCTAGGTCATTTAATAATGAACTAATTAAAAATATATCGCGAAATCTGTACAATACAATACGTACAAACAAGATTTGATACTGCTAAAGACATGTTCGTTACCATTTCGTTTATTCTAGGCCACCAGGGTGACGAAGCCACCAGGGATTCGGAAGATTGATTACCAGGAAGAAACTCAAAAGTAACTCTTTTAACAATCAGTGTACTTTAACAATATCATACATATAAATTGGTTGCAATGGTTTTGCATTCATACACTCATTCACCCCTTCATTCGTTCTTTCTTCCATTCGTATAATTTTAATTAAATATGGCCAGTTTAGGTACTCTTTTGAATTTATTATTTATTATTTTTCATTCATAAATACCATCAAGTCATTCATTCGATCCTTCTTACCCTCATTCGTTCATATTCCTTTATTTATTTCCACAATAGCTAATATTCTTAATTAAATAATAAAGCTTGGAAATGTAACCACATTATTAGTTCATTCATTCATTTATAGGCTTATAAAAGATCAATACCTCGACGATTAATGCAAATCTCAAATGAGAGATTTATAACATATAATATAACTAATATTTTTTGTGGTCAAAGAATTTATTCCCTTAATAAATTAAAATAAAATCGCTTATTTATTGATTCATACATTCATTTATTCCTTATTTCATTCACTCATCTATTCGTTAGTTCTTTCCTTTAATCATTCGTTCATTTATTCAATACATTGGACACTTGAATATTTATGTTATTTATTGATCTATACTGTTATTTATTCCTACTCCCATTCACTCATCTTTCATTCATTTATTCGTTCGTTTATTTAATACATTGGCCACTTAAATATTTATGTTATTTATTGATTTATACAGTTATTTATTCCTACTCCCATTCACTCATCTTTTATTAATTTATTCGTTCGATCTTTCCTTTATTCATTCGTTCGTTTATTCAATACATTGGACACTTGAATATTTATTATTTATTGATTCATACATTCATTTATTCCGACTCTCATTCACTCATGCATTCGTTAGTTCTTTCCATTGTTTATTTTCTCCTTTAAACAATACATAAATGCATGCACAGTTATTTTATTTGTTCATTCATACATTCTTTCCTTCCTACTCTCATTCACTCATCTTTCCTTTATTTATCCGTTGGTTTAATCAATACCTCGGTACTTGAATATTTATGTTGTTTATTGATTTATACAGTCATATATTCCTACTCTCATTCACTCATGTATTCGTTCGTAGTTTAATGCATTCATTTGTTCCAACTTGAACTAAAATAATTCTGTAACGTATTGGGTCGTTAGTTTATTCGTACATTCATTCGCTTTTTCAATCGTTCATTCTTTAGGCTTTATATAGCCTTTAAGTAGTAACATATCTACGATCAATGCTAATCTGAAACAAGGGATCTATAACAAATATCACTGGCAAATAAATTATACTTAAATACGTGATTTATCATTGATCCCAGTTTCTCACGGAATTAAACAGCTAGTTAGAATAATCTTTATTTATTCTGCGGTCGAAATCAAAGCCACAGTTAATGGAGTGTAATCCCAAATTCATATTAACACCAGCATAATGTTTAGGGGACGGAATCGCAGCGTCATTGCGTGGCATAACAGTTATCTTTAACACAATAAGAGTTGCTCGAGGACTTTGCATATAATACAATACTATCTCTTGTCCATTGTGACCCTCGCGTAGTTTTCAATCCCGTGGAAAAATGGAGATATCCGTTCTAAGTGGACGTTTTAATCGCAATATACGTATAGAGAATAGAATCAGGCGAATAGTTTGGAAGATCTTGCAGGTAGCGATCATTTTTCGCTTATTTATTCCGATCCCGCGAGAATACGTAGATAACCATTCTTAGTGAGCGTCTATGTCACGAAAGGAATACGTATACCGAATTTCAAGTCACTCGGGCGAATAGTTTTGAAGATATAGAAATAAGGGATAGATTTTCGCTTATGTATCCTCAGGTCTTGGGTTTTTTAGGGAACCCCGTTCCTTGTGAGCGTCCACGTCACGAAAGGACGAAGTATAGCGAATCTTAAGTCAATCGGGCATATAGTTTTGAAGACCTCATAGTAAATGATCGTTTTTCACAATTATCTCGCAATTCGGTAGGATTATGGAGAAACCTGTTCCTAGTGAGCGTCTACGTCACGAAAGAAATAAGCCTCTCGCATTTCAAGTCAATCGGGCGAATAATTTTGAAGATATAATAATAAGTGATAGTTTTTCGCTTACACGAATATATTCAGATCCTCTGAAAATATAGGAAAATGCGTTCCTAGTGAGCGACTACGTCACGAAAGAAATACGTCTATCGAATTTCAAGTCAATCGGGCGAATAGTTTTGAAGATATAATAATAAGTGATAGTTTTTCGCTTATATATCCAGATACTGTAGGAATATGCGGCAACCCCGTTCCTAGTGAACGTCTACGTCAAGAAAGGAATAAGTATACCGAATGTTAAATCAATCCGGTTAATAGTTTAGAAGATATAGTCATAAAACACTGTTACTATATCTTCAAAACTATTCGCCCGATTGAATTAAAATTCGCTATACTTCGCGAAAAACTATCACTATAGTTTTTCGAATTTTTATCCCGATCTCATTGGAATATGGGGAAACCCGTTGCTAGTGAGCGTTTACGTTGCTACAGGAGCAACTGTGCCAAATTTCCAGTCAATATGACCTGTAGTTTTGAAGATATCGAGACAAGTGTGTGAGTGCTTTTATATACATATACATGTATATTTATAGCACAACTAACGTCTGCTTCTGACTTCGTCTACGTTCGAGTCCAAGTGTTATTGGTGGAGCAAAAGATCGTGAGGAAACCTGCATATTCCAGGTGCAATTCCCAGGTATGTATAATCTACCAATCCGTAGTATCGCAGCGTGTTGGGTCTATGCTCTAAAAACCGTTTTTCCCATAAATGTGGGGGCTTTTGCCCAGCTGTGGGATGTCAATGGGCTACTACTTAGCATTATGGCTCCAAAATAAATGGGAGATTATATTCTACATAAATAGTAGTGATTGGTGATGCTATAAGTATGGAAACGTGTCACAATTGATCGCTCTTTGAAGTACCCATAGACTTAACAATATTCAGAACATACTAATAAATATTACTTTGATCTATGTTTGTACGCAAAACTCAAAAATTACTGAACAGATTTTTATACGGTTTTCACTAATAGATAGAATAGTTTTTCAAGAACTTTTATATATATAATTTGATACGATTTTGTGTAAACTGGATGAAATATCACGGAAAACATTGGAAGTGTCGGAAAAAATTTTGCTTTCATGGAGTTTTCGTAGAAAACTCTGCCTAAACCCTTAGGGGTATAACAAAATAATTTATGGTGGGATAATTCCTCTTTTACTGATGTACAGAAAAGTCTAAGATAGCATGAATCTATCGGAGTCCAAGAATCTGTGGATCGCTGGTCCGTGTGTAATAGTCTGTGGAACGCTGGCACCATCTGTGCATCGGAGTGGGGGCAAAGAGTCAATAAGTGGCAGTCCGGCGCGTCTCTCAGCAGTTCTCGAGTGGCGGTCGACCGGATCAGTCGACTATTTAAACTGTCGCGTTCCTGGCTATTATTGTGAATAAGTTTGTGTAAATTGATATCGCAAACATTAAGTGATTGAACATTGTAGTCCGAGTTGGTTAACAAAGTGTTGCACCAACATTACCCACGAACGCCCACAGAATAAGAAATTAAATAATGGATCCCATTAATGACGATGTCGCCGGAGAATCCTACGCCCCTGTGCTTTATGCTTCTTCATTTCTCTCTTATTCTCCGACATCTATCATCTATCTCTTAAGGATAACTCACTATATCTATTTTATTATTACAAGTAATTGCTAAGTTATACAGTCAGATACTGGTAGTATTCCTTGTTAATTTCATTTCCTTAATACCGTATATTCTTTTACAATCATTCTTTCATATTAGATTAACGTAATCAAGCAGAAGTTATCAATGTTGTCATCTGTGAACCCTTTCGATACAATTAAACTATATTATCACTGGTTTACTAAATAAAAGACTTGCTGACTTCTTCTTATTTCCAGGAAATATTCTTTTTCGAACTGTGTTTAGCTGTTAGCCCTACTGGCTTTTACAGCGTAACCGGGAGGAGGAAGGAAATATTCTTAGCATGGTCTCTCTATATTTAGTAAATGCGGCTGACAAACGTTACTTATTTAGCGAGTATGCGCGCTATAGATGTATCTTTATTATTCAGTAGAATATTATTATTTACATTACATTTTGTCTGTATCTATCTAACTATCCTCTTTATATTATAATTAAAATAAGTTTTCACTCAAGTATTTTTATATTATTCTTGGGTGTTTGTTTAATGCTCTTCCGGAAATTGTCTGGAGTTTCATTACAACTTCCGTTTGAAGTGTTTTAACGACGACTGTGATTGGTGGAGTTATTCTTTTTCGATTGGGGAGTTATGAAAGAGGGATAGTTGGTGGTGCCACCTGAGAGGGGGATACATTATGTTTGAAGCACGATAAGAGTAACTGCTGGGCATAGGTCTTACTAATAGGAGAGAAGAGTAACACGTGAGATATAACTTTGAAGAATCGGAAAAATAATATAGCGCTTTAGAAGAACAACACACAGCATTCACTTTAACCATGTACACCTCTTTTATATTCTACTTTTCTCTCCAATGCAACCAACATCACCACGCCAACGCATCATCAGAAGTCAATATACTTCATGTGTTACCATATCATTATTTTTTCTACTATTGTTGAGATTAATAACACATATTCTTTTATTCATAAGTATAATTCTATTAGTCCTTATTTATATCCGGCCTCGCTGGCGCAGTGGTGCGAGTATTCGCTTTGCTAGCGGAGGTCCCGGGTTCGATCCCCGGTAGGACGAATTTAGGAAATTGTATTTTCTAATTTGTCTGAGTCTGGACTGGTGGGAGGCTTCGGCCGTGGCTAGTTACCACCCTACCAGCAAAAACGTACCGCCAAACAAAGAAATTTGTGTTCCGGTACGATGCTGTGTAGAAACCGTAAGGGGTATATCGCCTCTTAACAGATTAGCGCGCTTCCATCTTAGACTGTATCATCACTTACCATCAGGTGAGATCACAGTCAAGCGCTAATCTGTCAGCAATAAAAAAAAAATCCACATTTCTATCAAACATTAATACTTTCTTAAAACTCCACTAGTACAATTTATATCAAAACTACAGCTCTCTTTTATATTCTACCTTTGTCTCCAATGCAACCAACATCACTACGCCAACGCCTCAACGGAAGTCAATATAACTTCGTATATTACAATACTATTACTTATTTTGCTAAAGTTACTGGCACTTTAACAGACGTAGGTTTGATATGCTATACGATCGAAGTCAGGGAGAACTGTTAGTGTTCTTTTTAATAGATTGTACCTTCTGTTTGATGGTTAATAGCAGTATCGTCGTATAAATGATATGAAATGCGTACACGCGCCGCGCACGCGTCCTCGCGGTTTATCAAAGAGTGCAGTCCGCGCGTGCGTACCACTTCGTCCCGAGGCTTTTGTTGCTCTCCACAGTCATTTATAGGTCAAATCCCATTGTCAAAAACCATTAAATTATGCCTGGATTACTATAACGATATGACAAACGCATGAGAACTCATATCTCTTAACTAATACTAATGTAGAAGCGTCTTTTAGGTCTTGCACGCATCTTAACATCGATTACATTTTGTACACCTTAGATCTTTTAAACTATTTAACGGATTTCAATACAGTTTCCAATAAATGATAGAGTGATTCAAAAGGAAGATTTATATGTATAATACATATATATTATAGTAAAGAAAAACTGGAATAATTCAAATATTCAATCTGTAATTTGATGTAATAAACATATATGTGGGCTTTAAACGCAAACGCTGGCTAAACCCTACGAGATAAATCGAATTAATGTGCTACAGAATTGTAAATCATAAAAAGATCGATAAAAAAGTCTGCGATAGTATATGTTTATCTCTAAAGAATAACCCACAGTAAACATTTTCATCATTTGCATATTACAAATAATATGCGTTTGTTACCAAGCTATTATATACAACACAGTATTGTTCGTTATTCATTTAAATACATAACATACGTTGTATAGATCATGCAGATCAAAACTGTCTGTAACAGCATCTCATAAAAATAGATATTTTAGAAGATATCAGTGATTTAAAAAGCGAAGGTACAACGGCTTACGGTTACATAAGCACCATATAGACATCGCTGTACCTGTATTTTATTGTAAGATATTATATTATAATATGATGCGAGTTCTTCTTAGAACAGAACGTGAAGAAACCCTTGTATTTTAGTTAGGGATTTAGTGGAGTGATTATTTTTTCGAGTGGGAAGTTTTACAAGGAGGGATAATCGATGGTAGCACAAAGGAATTTACATAAATTAGTTTATTATGTACGAAAGAGGCACCTTCTGATGGATTTCAAAAAGGAGTAACATCAACCCAGCTAACGTAACTATCTCCTTAAGTTTATTTTAAATAGATCCGCACTGTCCGAGACCTCGCGGTCGAATGCCTCGAAATTACGCATGTTATTGCGTTTTTGCAATAACTATAATGTTATTATAGCTGTTACTGGTATAATATAAGTGATTTGTTACTGAAGAGTTATTATGAGACTACATGTTGAATGGTTTACATATTCATTACTTTCATTAAATATGTACTTTTAAAATTACTGAAAACCTCGTGGAAGATAAGTATGTGAAAAATATGTTAGGTTATAATAGGATTTTATTTCTAAATCTAGTACCCAACCAAGTAACAAATAAAATCCGCTATAGCATGTTATTTAACCCGCTTCTCAATTCTCTTGACATATATCAAATAAGAATGGCCGTCTTTATAACAAATATTCTCAACTGATTTCTAAAATATGTGCCACGAAGTAGGGAGTGTGAAACTCGCCGGCAAGGCCAGAATGCCCACTAAAAACCAGCGACACACACCTCACCCTGAATTGGGTATGTCAGAGGCTCCTTTGCGCATTCACACTAACACTCCCGGATGAAAATGTTCAAGGAGGAAACAAGATGCGTTCGTAATGACACCTCCTGCCGCCCAGCCTCCTCCTCTGAAGGAGAGCAGCATCTGCTGCAGTTTCCCGTTCTCGCCCTATTGCCTCCTTCAAAGAAATGACGGCTTCGCAGAAAGAGGCAACTGCATTCCATCCTATCTCAAAGTCGAGCATGGCGCCCACTATACTTGGCAGTGAGAAATCCGCTCCGATGAGGGACACTGCCACAGGTATTCTGCCACAGCGTGGGCCGCCTAAAGGTAAGTACTGGCACCAGCCTAAAGGTAAGCGATCCGTGCTGCCTAGCTGCCATTGTTCGAGGCGAGGAGGAATCGCCTACACCGTGACCACACCCACACATAATATGTGGATGCTATCACACTTTTTCTAGTTGAAGTTATAATAATACAAGCTCACTTTATTTTTAAATATTGACAATAACTGAATAACTCTATTTTGGATTGTAGTTATTTTCGTTAGTTGTTATTCTATCAATAAAGTAGCAAATAACAGATATGTTAGTTATTTATGTCATGGTTTGTGACAGTTGTGTTTCTTGCAATATTAAAGTACTTAGAATTATAATTTGAAGAGGTTATGAGCTGTGATCTTTGTCACATTGTAAGTAGAAGTACAATCCCTATTTCTAACCTCTGAGTCTTCACGACCATGATTAATTAAAGACAATTAGATACAGTTATAAATCGACGGTACATCATTGGCTGTTCTCCCCGGGGTGTCATCAATAACTAATTTATAGCTGTTCTTACAACCGATATATTATGTTACACTGAAAGCGTAGATGTTGCCAAAACATATTCTCATTGCCATTATTATCAGTGAAAAGTGAAATAAATACTATTATTATCAGTGCAAGAGGTAATTGAACGAAAAATAAAATAAAATACCTTGAGCAAAACATATGACGTCGGCGTCGACGCCATTTTCGACGACAACTGACATTTTGAGTGTTGCCATTATTTAAAATATATTTTCTGCTAAATCTTTTGTATGTTACCAACATACTAAAAGCAAACTCACGTGTTTTTTTTTAAATTAGTAGTTCGTCATACTTGTCAATTGAGGCTTAGTTTCTACTTATGCAAAGTTTACGATTGGTATATTTGGTAAGGTTGTACTAGGATTGTACCCTCCAAATAAATTAGAAATACAATTTCCTAAATTCCAGCCAAGTCCTACCATTGAGCTATCGAGGCCTTCAAAGCCTATTTGAAGAAACTAATATTATTTGATTATCCCTTCGATTGTCCAATTGATTAGATGTATGCGTTTGCTCCGCGGGTCGAATGACGCTAAAATGGCTCTTGATACTTAAATGTTCATGAAAGACTACGTCATTTTTAGAGCTAGAAGCATGAAACTTATTTTTCAGGCTATTGATTTGATATAAGTAAATATGACATTAAAAGTTTTTGGTGTACAATAACAATACATAAAACCGCATTCTATGAGCATTCCTTTACTGTGCAGGCGGCAAAATTGTGGAATGCACTACCACGCAAAATCCAAGAAGCAAAATCATTGCTGGCATTTAAAAAGATGCTAAATGAACATTTTCTTTTGAAGACTAAAGTTTAGACGATTTATGTATTATTTTATGTATAATTTAGATATATTTTAAATATATGTAAGTTTATTATTTTATAAGCTATATATATTCTTATATTTTCATGTTATATGTGTATTAATATGTAAATATTAATATGTATGTATATGCCATTGCCCATCAGGTTCGATACTCACTGCTTTTTAAACCCAAAGATTGTCTGGAAGAAATCGCTGTTTAGCGATAAGACCGCCTTTTGTACATTTATTTATTAGTAAGTTAATATGTTAAATTGTTATTTATTGATGTGCAATAAAAATTATACAAACAAACAACCTTTTACCTATATTAAAAAATAACTTTCTCTCGAAATTTCACCCCAAAACTACTGAACCTAAATGAAATCAGGTACACAAATAGTCTAGAGCCTGAGTAAGGACAATAACCTCTCTAAAGTAAATTAAAGTATTTATACATAGGTCCTGTTTGGAAAATAATTACTCAAGAAGCATTTGAGATCCATATTTTCGTAACTGCATTGTTAGACGTGCGATACGTATTAAAAAGCAATAAATTCACGCAGATCGGATTTATATTGAAATACGTAAAGTCTAACACACGCTGGTACAGTTGTGAGGAAAGTTTTAAGTATAGAAACGAACGATCAATCACCAACAATGGGAGCGAGGTGCACCCTCGAGGAAAAAACTTGAACGGATGTAGCTGATTTATTGGTGGAGTTGGAATTATCGCCATTTGCAATTCTTGCCGCGGGTTAGCAAACAACCCGGCGGTAACGACTTCGGAGACCAGCCCGGTGCTTACAACTTACATATTTCTGTCGTGTCCTAAATCTCATAAAGGTATTTGCAGCTTATCTAATAAAATTCTGAAAAAACTCTACTGTGATTCTGATAAAACTCTAAATAAATCCAATAAGACTTGAGAGAATCCTACCAGAAAAGATGTACCGGTATGATGCTCTATTTGTTCCACAATTATAAAGGTTTCTTAATTGACCCCCAAACTAGGAATGCCCGTGTCTTGGGGATCACACCCTACCCGTTACATTCTAAGAACATTGTATATGACAGAAGAAGACGTATCTACTTGTTGCTAAAGCAGTTGGATAGTTAAATAAATAGAAATTTAAACTAAGAGACGTTTCTATGACAAGCGTGTAAAAGGCGGTCTTATAGCTACAAGCAGTTTGTTCCAGAGATAGATAAATCAGTTTTAGTTTAAAAACATTCAAGGTATTTGTGTATAAAATATCTACATATATGTGAAAGGAATCTATAAATATATATTGAACATATATGTAACGAGACGGCAATAACTCGTTAAAAGCACGTGCGTCGATATAGGGGTGCTATGAAAGGAGCCGAGAGCGCCTGTTCGGGACGCATTCTTAGTGACTGGGGCGTGGCACAGACCGTCTTTTTGATAACCAGTACTGCTATGATATATTAAACAGACTTCTGCTCTTGACATATAGGCAAACTCATTATCATTATTAATTGTATTGTGTAGTTAATTATTGTCATCGTCGTCGTCGTCGTTTCAACCGATGGACGTCCACTGCTGGACATAGGTCTCACGTAATGCCGTCCACAAGGTCCGATCTTGCGCCGCCTGGCTCCAGCGGCTACCGGAGACCCTCTTTATGTCGTCGGTCCACTTTGTGGGGGGTCTACTTTCGGCCCCCAACGTCTACCGGTCCTTTCGACTATATGCCCCGCCCATTGGCACTTCAGGTTCGCGATTCGCAGGACTATGTCGGTGACTCTGGTTCTACTACGGCTTTCTTCATTTCTGATTTGATCACGTAAAGAAACTCCTAGCATAGCCCTCTCCATCGCACGCTGAGTGACTCTGAGCTTCCGCGTAAGCCCATAGTCTCATGATTACAATATTGTAACACGTGAGGAAGGAAGGAAGGTGATGACTACCGACGAGAGGCACTCGTGTGGAGATGTTCGCGGCTTTTGAAGAAAGAAGAGAGGCAGTGGGTAGTTTAAAAAGAGATACGTAGCTGGATTGGTCCTTGTCTATTGTTATCAGCAAACATGTTAACTAGTGTAATACTGTGATAGTAAAATACAAATTTATATTAACTCTTCGAGTGTTTATATTTTCTTCTTTGTAACAATATATTAGTAATAATGGTAACTTTTAAATGCTAGTTTGAATAAATGTTTTGGTGTGTGCGCTGCTGAGTGTGTGTGAGTATATGTCTGCATGCTTATGTGTGTGCGAAATATATTCGTTATGTTATGGAAACCATAACAGGTCAATTACCATTGGGTAGATTAGCGCGATTTTATCTTAGACTGTATTATCCCTTACTATAAGGTGTAATCACAGTCAAGCAATAAAGAAATTCTAAAAGTAAGTAGTAGTCCGTTAACGTCCCACTGCTGGGCACAGGCCTCCTCACTCATATGAGAGAGGGGTTTTAGAACATAGACCCACCACGGTGCTCCACTGTGGATTGGCATAGTACACAAGTGCACTTTCTATTCCTTCACTCTCATAGTCCAATGTGACGATAATCCGACACGATCGGAGAGAGATCAGGCGCAGGACCGACGGCTCTCCGTGGCACGGGAGTCGATCATACCGCCAACTTCCCAACTTCAGGCAAATATTGAGAAAATCTTAATAGAAAACTCAATATTGATTTTTTAATTGACCCGACCTGGGATTCGAACCCAGAACCTCTGTAGTCGAACATGCTAACCACTAGACCAATAAAGCAGTTAATTCTAAAAATTGCCCTTGGAATCACAGAAATGCCTATTCTGTGTGTAAAACTCAAATAAAAATTCAATGGTATGAAAAAACCTCATTAAATTCTAAGAAAAAACAAAAATATATAAATATGAAATTAAATATCGTATTTGATTTTAATAAATTTCTGAGGTATTATTATTATTTATTCTTTTGTAATCAAACAAAAATAATCTTATAAAATTCTGGTATAAATCTAATCGGATTCTATTAAAACTCAAAGTATTCTGATGGAATAAAAACAAGGTTATAATGACATTAAATGATTGTAACATAGCTTCCTGTCAATACTTATCGAAATATCAAAATTAAATTCCAATATATCTGATAGTAAAACTGCCTCATTGGTCTAGTGGTTAGCATGTTCGACTTCAGACATGAGGACATGAGGTTCGAGTCCCGGGTCGGGCCAATTCAAAAATCAATATTGAGTTTTCTATCTAAGATTTTCTCAATATTTGCCCGAAGTTGGGAAGTTGGCGGTGTGATCCACCCACGTGCCTCGGAGAGCACGTTAAGCCGTCGATCCTGCGCCTGATCTCTCTCCGGTCGTGTCGGGTTCCCCTCACACCGGATTATGAGAGTGAAGGAATAGAGAGCGCACTTGTGTACTATGCCTGCCAATCCGCAGTGGAGCAGCGTGGTGGGACTATGCTCTTAAACCCTCTCTCATATGAGTGAGGAGGCCTATGCCCAGCAGTGGGATGTTAATGGGCTGCTACTTAATGTGATACAGATACCAATATACATGTTGACAAAATTTAAAATGGCAACACGGGGGCCTGTTTGGGGTTATTTACATATTACTTCTCTATATTCTAACAATGGCTTGATCATAAAGCCTACGATGCTGACAGGCTAGCCTTTTTGACAAAATAGACCTATTATCCTTTAAAGATCTACACAGCATCCTTCCGAAATACAAACGTCTTAATTATCGTGAAGGTTATTTCAAATTTATCTAATGAAATTCTGATACAACTCTAATGAAATTCTGACAAAATTCTAATGAAATTCTGACAAAACTCTAATGAAATTCTGACAAAACTCAAATGAAATTATATTCCAATTGCATCCTTACTGATAATATAAATGTAATAGATAATAACCAGGTTATGTTACGAAATGATGTCTACGTAACAGAAAAGCAGTTTCTGCCATTTTGACAAGTCTTTTTTGATAGTAACTAGCCACGGCCGAAGCCAACAAGTCCAGCTTTATAACCAGTCCATTAATAGATAATTATATCCATTTATTGAGGCCAAATTCCACCGTCATTCTGTCTGATTAAAACGGATGTCCCTTCCCCCGTTTACCCGAGTAAAGCAGTCCTCGATGCGTCAAATGATGACACCCTCGGGACTTAAACCAGCTGTACCTCTGTTTTCTCGGTTTTATATTTGGGTAAGAAAATGGCTTTTATTTAGGGCTATACTATTTTTTTATTGTAATCTCACCTCATGGTAATTTATGCAGCGTAAGACGCAATCTAACCTTATTTACTGGAACGTAAATCTTATGCTTTACAGCACGTTTTTGATGGTAGGCTTGTAACAAACCATGGGCGAAGTCTCTCACTCTCAGCTTAATTAGGAGAGTAAAAAGTCATTAAGTTTTAAATATAAAGGCCTATTGTGCTCGTGCTTTTCATTATTGATGGTTTTGTTTGTTATAAAAGCAAATACAAATACCCTGCAATGGAATGTTAAATTTAAAAGCTTATTATATCATTAACCCAACAAACGATACAGATGTTAGTGCAAATGACACCCCCGTATAATCACGGGATAGTTTCACACCATCAAGTCTACTTGAGGGTCCATAATCACCAGTCTTACGATCCTCGGCCCTCAAACAGCTATACAGCAGTCGGGAGCGTTAACGACGACGTTACGGACCCCTTGTATGGCCTCAGGACGATTATCTTAAAGTTAACCTTGTCGTTACGTGCCTTATTTGCGGTTAGTCAGTCAGTGAACGGTTTAGATTAGGTTAAGGTCACACTACAAGGGAAATTGTAACGTCATCTATATTAAATCCAAATTCTTAAGTGACGGAGGGGGGTGGGGTGGCAGACGGCTTAATATTGCCGCCTGCTTCCCCTTTTTCGAAGGTTTGAGTAGGTTTCATCTGAAATATCAGTGCAGACAGTGAGTCCAAACATGGACGGATGGACACTGGATGGACCTGTATACTCCAACCAGTGTGCGTAAAAGTATTTCCCAGAAACTTAAAAGAACTATATTCAAAAGTGCACTAAAAGAGGGGGGGAGTTCATGAACCTTTGAGGATAGGGTACATCCGTTTGGTGTCCATCACTCAGAACAAGGGTGTTTTACTGTTACTGAGCTGTATACTCTATCCAGCGTGCGTAAAAGCATCTCGCAGCTACAAAAATAAAACTATATCCAAAAGTGGCTCAATTTCCCCTTTTTTGAACCTTTTAATCGGAATGATCCGTGGCCCCAGAGCTGAAGGTGTCAACGAATATTTGGCAGCCATTACTCAGAACATGAGGCTTCCTTTAGGTTTTAGTGCGTATTCTGGTGAACATAAGAGTCCCAAACTCCTTGATGGTGCTGTATACATCATCCAGTGTACGTAAAAACATCTCCTAGCAACAAAAAAGAACTGTATTTCAAAGGGGGGAGGGTGTTAGGTGGCTCAATTTTGCCGCCTGCTTCTCCTTTCCTGAACTTTTAAGTAAGATGCATTAGGGGTGCCAGAGCTAAAGGCGTCAGGCTTACTTTGTGTTTCTGTGGGTATTCTGGTTAACGGTGATCCCCTCCTCCTCCCCTCCTCCTAGATGGAGCTGTAGACTACATAGCTACATAGATTTTGAATCGTGATATTTTGGTTTCATATTATTGAAGTGAAACTTGTTTACCCACGCTTTCAAATCAAATCAAATCAAAATATCTTTATTCAAGTAGGCATATTACAGCACTTTTGAATCGTCAAATTTTTGTTTTTTCTTTTCCTTTCCACACTCTAATTCTAATGTACGTCTGATGATGATACTCCAGAACGACTTAAAATCTAAAGTTACGAGGGTTCCTTCGCGCCCCGATCCGAGAAGAGCCCACAACAAACTCAGTCGGGTATTCTGTTTTTTTTGTTATCATCATCATTACAATATCATGTTAGTTTAATATATTTCAATTCAAATTAGAGCAGTTCGTTCACTCCCACGCGTTTCTATCGTCTAAGTACTCTTGCAACTTATAATACGATTTTTCTATCAACTTTCTTTTAACAAAGACTTTGAATTTATTAATTGACATTTCTAAAACGTCTTGTGGGAGTTTATTATAGAAACGTATACAGTTACCCTTAAATGAGTTGTTAATTTTATGCAGCCTACTAGAATTTACAACAAGTTTGTTTTTGTTTCGTAAGTTATATGATATACATTCACTCTTTTTATTAAAAGAGTCAATGTTTTTGTGTACGTACAACAAGTTTTCTAATATATATACGCAGTGAACTGTCATTATGTTAACTGCCTTGAATTTGTTTCTTAGCGACTCTCTTGGACCCATATTGTAAATCGCACGAACGGCCCTTTTCTGCAGCACAAATATTGCATCTATATCAGCAGCATTTCCCCAAAGTAGAATACCGTATGACATAATGCTGTGAAAATATCTGAAATATACCAGTCTGGCAGTATCAACATCTGTCAGACGACGAATTCTTTTAACAGCGTAAGCCGCGGAGCTGAGCCTATTCGATAGACACTTATACTTTATTTGGGAAGTAAGCCGATGACGAGAGTGTTACGTAAAATGTGATAGTGAAGATAAAAATAAGAGTTACGTTCGTTTATCATTGTAAGGGCAAGAGAGCTGTTCGAGCACACATTTACTTTCCCTCTTTCTCTCATAGCCAGTGCATATTTTGACGACCTCGCTGGCGCAGTGGTGCGAGTATTCGCTTTGCTAGCGGAGGTCCCGGGTTCGATCCCCGGTAGGACGAATTTAGGAAATTGTATTTTCTAATTTGTCTGAGTCTGGACTGGTGGGAGGCTTCGGCCGTGGCTAGTTACCACCCTACCAGCAAAAACGTACCGCCAAACAAAGAGATTTGTGTTCCGGTACGATGCTGTGTAGAAACCGTAAGGGGTATATCGCCTCTTAACAGATTAGCGCGCTTCCATCTTAGACTGTATCATCACTTACCATCAGGTGAGATCACAGTCAAGCGCTAATCTGTCAGCAATAAAAAAATATATATTGGTTTGATAAACCCACACAAGGTTTTTAAAATAAACTGTTGTTAACAATAACAGATTATTTTTAAGTGATAAGAGAGACAGAGGAAGAACATATTTAGTTAGCATAAAAAAAGTTATACTGAACCAACCTCAAAAGATAGATATAAATCGTTGTAGACATTTTTATAGAATTTTTAAAGAGGAATCATTCTGTCATACATGATTTTTGTGTAACTTTTACTGTTCTCGCAACTCGCGCAGCGGAAGCTCTTAAAGGAAAATACTCTGATTTTGAAATATTCTTCATCTCATTTTGGTGATAGCGTAATGATATATAGCCCATAGCCTTCCTTAATAAATGGACCTTCCAGTGGTTTCTAAGATAAGCGCGTTCAAGCAAGCAAGTTATTTGTAAGACTAGCTTGATCTTATGCAGCAGAAAATATGCAGGCATAATATACACTAGTACTCATGCAAGTCGCTAGTTAAGTATAAAAGGAAATACTAAAAACATATTAAAACGAACCGTCTGTACCCAGCCGTAAGCTTTACAGTGACCAGTGTATGGAAAGAGATGCGACTCCAATGGGTGCTTAGAGTCTGCAAAGCTATTTGTCTATTATTGGACTTTTACGGTCACTTCCCACTGGTGTAATGCTGCCTAGGCCATTGTCTAAACTAAATCAACCCCGAAATTTTCTTATTTTGCTATATATAGCAAATATTGTGGATCGATTAATTTGGGGATTTATTTCTTAAAAATACATACATAGCATCACGCCTCATTCCCATAGGGGTAGACAGAGACAACGTCCTTCCACTTGCCACGATCCTTGCATATCTCCTTCGCTTCTTCCCATCCAACTTTCCCATTCACTCCTGACTCATAAATCCTTTTTGTCAGTCTCCATTCATTCATTCTCTCTACGTGCCCAAACCATCTAAGCACATCTTTCTCAATTTTAGTCCCTACGTCTTCTTTTATACCACAACGTTCTCTTATCACACTATTTCTTACACTGTCACTCAGTTTTAATCCACTCATCTCAACACTGTCATCTCTACCGCATCTGCCATACCCAACTCTCACTACCATACATAAGTGTTGTGTAACACTACTGCATGCACAGCCAGTCTGGCCCTTTGAGACAACATCTGGCTATTCATAAAGACGTAAAGCACCATTTACCATATTCCCAGCATTCACTCTCCTTTCAATATCACTTTCACATGTTCCATCGTTTGTAAATTTAGATCCCAAGTATGCAAATTCTTTCACCTCTTCCACTTGTTCCCCATCTATCAAAATATTGCCATTCATCATAGATTCATCTCTTTCAAAAAGCATAATTGCGTTCTCGGCATTAATTTAATTGAACAGTAAAATACCTATGCTAGGTAGGTGGACTTCGGGATGGCTGCTATTTCGTGACGGATATCTTCTTTCAAATAAGCCAGTAGAGTCGGTATATTGGCGTAAATTTTGCAATGAAGATATCCCCATAGGAAAAAGTCCTTAGGGGTTAAATCGGGAGTGCGTGGAGGCCAATTTATGTCACGTCTGGATCAATTTGTCTGACAAAATTTCATAAACACGTGAAAGAGACATATCGCCATGGGTTACAGCCAAGAAGATGTCTAACATCTCCACATAACGCTCTGAATTCACTGTAACTGCAAACCCCCTTTCGTCTTCAGAAAAGTAAGAGCTGATAATCCCTCGACAATATCGCAGCCCATTCGGTCACTTTAAGCCAATGTAGGGGTTTCTGTTTGCGTTTCGGATTCGTTGCACTCCGGCAGCGGCTGTACTGCTTATTCACGTGGCCTTTAAGATGAAAATGAACTTCATCCGATAACAAAATGTTGGTAAACGTTGAAAATCGCTCAATAACCTGATTTACACAATTAAGCCTCTTGGGCTTTAGTTGTTGCACCAATTTAATTCCCAAGAGCCAGGCTACCGATTGACATAGCCCCCGCGCCTCTCAGATACGTTGCGTTCACGCAGTAAGCTACATAAATATAAAATTTCTTTTAAGACTAATAGTCTAATTACAAACTGATAGATATTAGCCTTTAAATCACGTATAACTTATAATCTAAAGTTCCGAGGATTCCTTTGCACCCTGTTATAACAATATAACATAACAAACTCAGTCGGGTATCCTAAATTTTACTATCAGCATTACAATATAGTACTAATTTATTATATTTAGATTATAGCAATTCATTCTCTCCTACGGCTTCTTATCATCTAAGTAATACTAAGGAATAAGTATCTTGTGTGTCTTTTAATTTATTGAGTGTTATTCAGGTTGTTCGCGCCATCTGGCGCGAAGCCTTGGTACTTTGGAAACGGCATACTCGCGCCATCTGCCAGCTTTCCGACGTACTAATGCACTGGTTATCGGGAGGCATCCGTATACGACACGAGAGGGCGCCTCCGCGCTGCTCTATGAGCATAGAGCAATATAGTCTATAGATCATCTGTAGTCTTTGGGAGTCGAGAACGAATTATCAACCGCGAGGCGTTTCGAACGGGCGAGAAATAATCCGATCTCGTGGGTTTTTGCCTTGGTTTTGTCGGGAAAGTGGGGTAATTCCACGCGTTATTTGGTTGTAGGGCCAGTGAAGTAGTCCGTCGCGTTTTGGAGGCTCGTAGCCCTCTAGTGAAGCGGGGCGGGTCAGCGTGGTTAGAGGTCATCTTCGCCCACGCGGAGCCGCAGTTGGACTTTCCTGTGTGTAGTTGGAGTTGGAAAAGAAAAACGGCGTCGTCCAAAGCAGCTAGCACCGCGACGCCTTGGCAAAGACAAATTCCACAAACACACACACATACAATACATATCCCACGTGAACAGCCACCTGGCAGAGCCGTCGCTGTCGAGGAGATCGGTGCCGGGAGACCAGGTAGGTGCATAATTCACTCATATCTGCTCGACACCTAGGTGGATTCTACCCTTAAGGGTATTCCCATTCTCCTCTCGCTGTCTCGGGGACCGATTCGACCTGGACTTTTATGTGCCGGGTCCAGGGTCGAATCCATGCCAGGGTCACGGTCGGCGTGAACACAGGTGTTTAAGACCTTAGAGTACCAGGACAACACAACACATTTTCTAATGTTATCTATTTTTTCACCATTACAAAACTGCATTTTCATTGAGCAACATAGGCTATATTACTTTTAATGACAATAATCAAACTATATTATTCATACCTCTCTATTAATCCTATTTATTGAAGGCCGTTTCAACATCTGTAAAATACTTTTGAAATTATTAAAATCGGACATTCCATTCAAAAAAATATCGCGAAAATAAGAAAATATAACCAATGTTAAATTAAAATAACGAAAAATAAGGCACAGACGTTTTTATTACAAGTTTGGCGCATTTTCAACAACCCTAACATGATCTTCTCCTTGAGCAACGTCTCTGTTTATTATAGGAACTGCTCGCTCCAAAAGCTTACGCTCAAAAGCGCTCATTGGAAAACTAGAGCATGTCTCTATAATACCAAGAGAACCAACCTTCGTAGGGCCTGCGAAGAATCTAGTTCCAAAATGTGGATTAGCGGTATAAGTATTAACTATAACATAACCTCCGTATAACGCTTCAACTATCTTCTCCACAAACTCGTTAATAGACCAAGCCACAGCCAAAGTCGCTGAATCATTACCTAATTTATGATTCAATACCTCTGTGCCACATTTTTTTACTAACCGTGTCAAGGTATCAGCTTGACTAGGCTTAACACCATGATGGCTAGGAGATATATTCGAAAACAAAGGTATTATAGTATCATCTGAATGTCCTCCAATCACAGGCACGTGAATATGTCTTGGATTCACATTCAAGGTTTTAGCAAGTAAAGCCCTTGCTCTAGCAGTATCTATATGGGTTATACCAAAAACCTTGAACGGACTATAAGCATTGTAATGAAATAACAGAGCACTTGCAAATGGGACTATGGAGTTAATAGGGTTTGTTGACAATGCCACAAAAGCATCAGGGTTTAAATAGGCTATAGATTTGCATAACTTCTGGACGGATAAGGCGTTGGTTGCCAACATTTGCTCTCGAGTGTAACCAAGTTTACGAGGGATCCTGGAAACCATCAGCACTAGATGAGCATATCGGATAGCGTCGCTTAAACATGTATCACCGCAAAAGGCACTGACTGCTGGACCACCTGGTATATGAGATAGCTCCAAGCCAAGGCCGATCACTCTTTGATTGTCATCGTACAAGTGTAATTTACTAATGTGCTGATTTTGTTTCAGAAGCAAAGCTGTGTTTCTTCCAATGTTACTTGCAGCACCTACAATGGATATTTGTACGTATCTTTGCTGCTCTTTCTTCAACCATATGGGTCTACACAGCAATGGTCTTCTCGATAGGCGTGCTGGTTTGAAAGTTATCATAATTGTTACGAAGGTAGTTCAAAATTTCTGGGAAGCATTTATATTTTCAATTATTTTTTAGCAGACATTATGAGACAGAATCAAAAAATTTTCCCCAACATTGTTTTACAAGTTATTTGTCTTAGTGACGTACACAAATCAATTTCTATTAGAATATACTCTGTGCTTTTTATATAATCTTCCATTAGGAATAATTTACTCTATGGTAATCTCGCAATGTAGGTACTCCACGATTTTAACGTAGATATAAAATCAAAAACGTCCTATGACATTGTTAAGCCATAAATATAAAATATCATGTATTTATATGTACCCTCAATTGTCACAATATTTGTTTTATATTAATAATGTAACAATAGCTGGAGTATGTAACAAATTGAAACGATACCACAATTTTTTTTGCACCGAGCACAATTAAGACGATATTAAATTAGAATCTATATCCTTTGACAAAGAGGAACGGATCCTTACTTCAATTTAAAGTTGTCAAATTCCCTGAATGAGTTCATAAATTGTCAAATTTTTGTAACATTAGTAACATTTAAAAAAAACCTCAATCCAAAAATATACACAATCATGTTCCGTTCAAATAAATTGTTAAGTTTCCTCCCTAAAAGTACAATTTTCCGTAATTATCAAGTGACTGTTGTAGGAGGCGCCAGTGAAATAGGACAAACCGTCTCCTTGCTGCTAAGAACTTTACCAACGATCACCAAACTAGTGGTTCACGACAACTTGGAGCACACATCAGGCATTGTTCTAGACCTTTCTCATATACCAACTAATTCAACCCTTCAAGGTTACATTGGAGAGAACACTCTAGAAAGGGCTTTGAAGCACTCCAACTTGATAATAGCAACTGGTGGCATCATCCAAAACCCTGGAACATCCGAAAAATCCTGGTTCAAGATAAACGCTGACTTTATAAGGACGTTATCAAAACGTATTGCGAAAATCTCTCCAATGCCATTTGTGGGGATCGCTACAGAACCAATAAACATTCTAGTACCAATGGCAGCTGAAGTCATGAGGAACAACGGTGAATTTGACCCAAAGAAAATGTTCGGGATTACTAGCGGAGACCCTTTGAGGGCACAGGCTTTGTACGCAGTTGAGAATGAGCTGAACCCCAATGCATGTTCAGTTCCTGTCATTGGAGGACATTCAGATAGTACAATAATCCCTTTGCTGTCTCAAACCAAACCTGCATGTGTTATGGACGAGAGACAGATCCAGGAGTTCACTGCAAGGATCAGATCCTCTCAGGAAGAGATAACAAGGGCTAAAAAGGGCTGGTCGCCAACTTTATCAGTAGCATACGGTGTTTTAGCCTTTAGTCGAGGTGTGTTGGACGCTCTATACGGTCGTCCTACTCAAATCAACGCCTTTGTGGAGAACAATGATTTTGGTACGTCGTATTTCTCTGGACTGGTGTATGTGGATAAAAACGGTGCGGGTGAGATGCAAAGGTATAACAATTTATCGCAATTCGAATGTCATTTGCTGGAGCAAAGTATTGACCAGCTGAGAAAAGATGTTTTACTTGGTAAGAAGGTGTTGGAGTTGGCGTAATGGCCTATTGACCGAAAATTTCGACATCGCTTTCGCAGGACTGAAATGTTGTAATCGAATATACACATTATTTTTTGTATTCCATATAATAAACATGATATACAAAACACGAATTTATTTATATGAATAAATTCAAGGTTATAACCTAGGGCTTTGAAAATTTATTGATATTTATAGGCGTCTATGCGTGAGCGTGTGTGTGAGTGAATATTTGTGTATGGGTGAGTATGTGTATAAGTGTACATGAGTATGTGTTTGAGTTTCCGTGTGCATTTGAGTGAGTATTTGTGCTTGAGTGTTTGTGAGTAATGTTTGAGTGTGCGTTTGAGCGAGTATCTGTGTTTGAGTGTGCCCGAGTATTGTTTGGGTGTGCATGTGCGTTTGAGTGCATATCTGTGTTTGAATGTGCGTGAACATGTGTATGAGTGTGCGTGAGTATTGTTTGAGTGCGTTTGAGCGAGTATCTGTGTTTGGGTGTGCGTGTGGATTCAAGTGTATACCTGTGTTTGAGTGTGCATGTGCATGAGTAAGTATCTGTGTTTGAGTGTTTCTGAGTATTGTTTGGGTGTGCGTGTGGATTCGAGTGTATATCTGTGTTTGAGTGTGCCTGAGTATTGTTTGGGTGTGCGTGTGTAGTCGAGTGTATATCTGTGTTTGAGTGTGCGTGTTTGAGTGAGTATCTGTGTTTGAGTGTGCCAGAGTATTGTTTGGGTATGCATGTGCGTTTGAGTGTATATCTGTATTTGAATGTGCGTGAACATGTGTTTGGGTGTGCGTGAGTATGAGTATCTATGTGAAGTGAACGTGAATATGTGTATGCGTAAGGATCTTTATACGAGTGTTCTATGTGTATCTGTATGCATGTGTTTTTATTCGAGTAAATTCATTCTGTTGTTGTTGTTTTGAAACTCTTATAATAAAACCTTTTTTTTATCTTTTATGAGATTTTGATTCCTTTTGTATATTATGTTGATAAATAAAAGTGTAGACTTTTATATATGATGATTTTGTAAGTTGGAACATTACACATATTACATATATTATATTGGTTGTAATATCTGGAATGAGCGATAAAATAAACATATACCAATTTACACAAATTTATTTACATTTGAAGTGCTCATTTTATTTTTCAACTAAAACAATCGTATCACAGAAACAATCAAATACGTTTCCATTATCGAAAATCACTTTCAATAATGTAAGATTTAGAAACAAATTTCATTAAATCGTCTTATATAAATAAATTTATTTACACTTTATATAAATTGTACAATCAACTGAACGAAGTGACACGTACAAACCAGACAATATCGACACATCTATACATAATAAACAATTTTTATGAGCATTGCCTAACATACCGGGTAAATTTACAGTATGCAACAAAATCCATTATGTGTATTGAAATTTCCAATAATGACCAATATCTACAATTCGTATTGAATTTTCCCATAAAATGACCAATATCTAGAATTTCTTTGAGGATTCCAATGCATTGACCAATATCTAGAATTCGTATTGAATTTTGCAATACAAAGACCAATATCTAGTATTTGTATTGATTTTCCCATAAAATGACCAATATCTACTATTCGTATTGAATTTTGCAATACAAAGACCAATATCCAGTATTTATATTGTATTTTCCAATACAATGACCAATATATATTATTTGTATTGTATTTTCCAATACATAGACCAATATCTAGAATATCTTTGAGGTTTCCAATACATTGACCAATATCTACAATTTGTATTGAATTTTGCAATACAATAATCAATATCCAGAATTTTTATTGAATATTTGCAATTCGTGCATTATTGAATGGTGCCTAGTCTCATTTTGAAGAAAATTACAAAAAATTATTAGAATTTTGAATAATCAAGATTCATTATCAGAAATTGTACCTATTTACCTTGGGGAAAGTAATAGACCCTGTATAATGACACCATCTTATGGGGTTGCTAATATGGATCAAGTTATGGGAACTAATGCCATAAGGGACATAGAAAAATATCGATTCTGGGACTTTTTGTACTTAAATCTCACGTGGAACCGTTGGAGAAATGTTAAACTGTCAACATTCATATTTATATATGAAAATAACTTCGAAATTTGCTTTTGATGTAAAAATACATAAAAATAAAGTGTATATTTTTTAGACGTTGAAGTGAAATAATAACTTCATAAAGGACTTTAAAAAGTATAAACTCAAATGAACAATCATCACAACACAATACGGATATAATAACAGATGTATGAGACTTCATCTTATAATATAACAATTACACAGATTGCATTTGAAGAAACACAATTACACAAATCACAATAAGAAGGAGAACATTTATACAGATTTTATTGAAAAGAATAACAATTACACAGATTGAATTGGAAAGAGATACAATAACACAGTTTGTTTTGAAATAAACAATTACAGATTTTATTAAAAAGAATAACAATTACATAGAATGAACTGAAAATAGAAACAATTATACAGATTGCAACGAAAAAATCAATTACACAGATTGTATTGAAAAAACCAAACAATTAATCAGATTGAATTGAAAAATTCAAACAATTACACAGTTTGTATTGAAATAATCAAACAATTACACAGATTGAATCGAAAAATTCAAACAATTACACAGATTGTATTGAAAAAACCAAACAATTACAAAGATTGAATTGAAAAATTCAAACAATTACACAGATTGAATTGAAAAAACCAAATAATTACAAAGATTGAATTGAAAAATTCAAACAATTACACGGATTGTATTGAAAAAATCAAACAATTACACAGCTTGAATAGAAAAATTCAAACAATTACACAGATTGAATTGAAAAATTCAAACAATTACGCGGATTGTATTGAAAATATCAAACAATTACACAGATTCAGTTGAAAAATTCAAACAATTACACAGATTGTATTAAAATAATCAAACAATTGAACAGATTGAATTGAAAAAAACACAAATAATTTAATAGACTGTATTGAAAACATCAAACAATTACACAGATTGTATTGAAATAATAAAACAATTACACGAATTGCATTGAAAAGTGAAACAATTACATAGATTGCATTGAAAAGAGAAACAATTACACAGATTGAGTTGAAAAGAGAAACAATTACATAGATTGTATTGAAAAGAGGAACATTTACACAGATTTATTGAAATATAGAATAATAAATATTATGATGAGAAAATAAATATCTATAGCAAATTGTCAGTTCATTCCTCGTTGCTTTTGCTGATTTCACTCCCCGACTCACTGACCGAGGATCTGATGCTGATGGACGTCTCCTTGAACTGACTTATGAAGTCTAGGAGCTTCTGGAGGTTTCTTTGCGTTTTAATTTGGTCTGCTAACAACTGCCTCTTCTCTGCGTTGTGTTCGTCTAGATTCTCCTTCAAAGACGCGGCGCGAGCCTCTAGCTTGCGAAGTTCTACGCAAAGTTCAATATTCCTTTCCTGGAGGCGCTTTCTCTCCGCCAGTTTATCTATATTAGGAGATATTTTTAATACAACCGAATACACAGAAATTAAAAGTGCGTGCGTACAAAGTACACATGTCAGAAGTGAAACTTCTTTGGCAAACTAAGTTTTGATTTCCGAGAATTAGAGGGAGGGAAAAGGAAAATATGTTAGAAACTTAATGAATTCAATTGTCATTAAAAGTGTCGAAAATTAAAAAATATTAATTTATTGAAACTTCAAATGACGAATTGTAAAAAAAATCCCACGTGTTTTGGTCAATATTAGACATTATTAAATAAATTCTGTTTTTGAATTTAAAATTCAGAAAAGAGTATATTAAATTATTAAATGACGATTCGTTTGTAAATATTAAAACTATCTAACCTTCAAACGGATTAGCATAAAAAACGCTGCACATCTTTGTGACGCTAATCACGCTCATTTTACCCTCATGCGCCTAAAGAAGTGTCACTTCAAAAATAATGTTGTATAAAGTGTAAAAGTAAAATAGCAGCCCATTAATGTCCCAATGTTGGGCACAGGCCTCGTTACTCATAGGAGAGAGGGTTTTAGAGCATAGACCCACCACGCTGCTCCAGTACAGATTGGCAGGTATATTACACAAGCGCACTCTCTATTCCTTCACTCTCATATCCGATGCGACGGGAATCAAGACCGGAGAGAGATTAGACGTAAGCACGGGGATAGAGCACACCGCCAACGTCCCAACTTCGGGCAAATATTAAGAAAATCTTAATAGAAAACTCAATATCCATTTAGAATTGGCCCGACCCAGGACTCGAACCCAGGACCTCATGTCTGACCTGACTATAAATGTTATATAATATGTATGTGTTTCATAAAGTGTTTATGATATATACATTAAAGTGTTGTACCTCTATACAAGTCGAGGTTGTGCGTTGGTGCGCTGGCGCAGTCGGTGGGATCGGGCAGTGGCGCTCGACAGCCTGCGCAACAACCATCAGCGCCGCATCCGGTGTGCTGCCACAGCGCACACGACACACACCACACCAACAACGACGGTACATCTACAAATCGATATATATGACAGCGGCAACGTTTTTTAATGTTGGTAACAAGATGTGGAGCGAGCTAGCAACAAACATCTACCAACATTCAAACTACCCCCACTCGCAGAAACTAGTATAAAAGGGCTTGCATTAGATTGGCGGGCATTCTTACTCGAAGTGCTGCCCGGTGCACACCTCCCACCCATAAATTATGGGTTATTGTCATTTAGTTAAAAGTAATGAATAATCTCTGTGAAAATTGACTGTGGTTGTTTTTATTTAAACGATGGAAGACCTGAACGCAATATATACATCTTTTAACTCAGGCGCCATTTTTCACTATATAGTTATTTTGTGGACCTAGCATTGAGTACCACTGGCAGAAGTTCGCCGACATCGTCATTAATGGGATCCATTATTTAATTTCTTATTCTGTGGGCGTTCATGGGTAATGTTGGTGCAATCAAACACTTTGTTAATTAATTCGGATTATAATGTTCAATCACTTAATGTTCCCGATATCAATTTACACAAACTCATTAACACTAAAAGCAAGGAACGCGACAGTTTCAATAGTCGACCACTCCGGCCGATCTCCACTCGAGAACTGCCGAGAGACAGGCCGGACACGCCGATACACAGATGGCGCCAGCTTTCCACAGACTATTACACACGGATCAGCGACCACAGACTCTTGCACTCCGACATATAAATATCTCAATCAAAACCAACAACATGGGAACAAGTGGAAGATGTGAAAGATTTTGTACACTTGGGATCTAAATTGACAAAAGATGGAACATGTGAAAGTGATATTGAAAGGAGAATGAATGCAGGGAATATGGTAAATGGTGCCCTGCGCGCGTTTATGAATAGCCAGATGGTGTCGCAAAGGGCCAGACTGGCTGTGCATGCAACACTTACTAATGCGGTAGAGATGAGAGCGTTGAGAAGTATGAGTGGATTGAAACTGAGTGACAAAGAAATAGTGTGATAAGAGAAGGATGTGGTATAAAACAAGATGTAGTGATTAAAATTGAGAAAGGTATGCTTAAATGGTTTGGGCATGTAGACTAACTGAAAGAGTTGTTGAAAACCATGGCGAACGTTCCTGAACCAAATCTAGGAGAATAAGAGCCAGGTCAAGAGTACTCCAAGCCGATGCACTTGTATGAAAGGTTTAATGAGAATGAACGAAGCGAAGAAGATATGCAAGGATGGCTAGTGGAAGGATGTGGTCTCTGCCTACCCCGAAGGGAATGAGGCATGATGCTGCTGTGTATTTATCGAAACCAGATTTGATATAACTAAAACGATTCATATTTGGTGATGATGTGATAGCAACATATATTATTTGAGAAACGCAGGGAAAGCATGAATAGTAAAATAAATAGATAAATTTTTGATAAAGTATCTGTTTTATTTTAGTCAATCAACCTTTAAAATGGCCATAGGCCAATGGCCAATGGCCACACACATAAAATAAACAATTTGCCCAATACCCTTTATCAACATTGTCTTATGTCAGCTGTACCCTGCTTAGTAACATATGTAGTTGCCGATCCCGTGGGAATATGGGGAACACAGTAACGATACAATAATACATACCATTCCTACCACATCCGTGGCACACTTTCTTGGTAGGTGTGTACACAGGCTCCACGGACAGCCCTGGGGGCAGGGAGGCCACCCAGGCGGGCTTCATACTACTCCAACCTGTATTACATTGACGTCATAGATCTATAACACATTCCTAGTGAAGACATGACTCTATAATGACGTTTTGGATCTTTAATACATTCCTAATACAGGCTTGAACTTAAAAAGATCATACATAGGTCTGTAATATTGCCCTAGTGAAGATATGCCCTTTAAATTATGTCATACGTAGGTCATCCATAGGTCATAGGTCTGTAACACAATCCTAGTGAGGACAAACTTTAAAAAGACATTATAAATAGTCATAGGTCTTTAATATAGTCCTAGTGAAGATATGCCCTTTTAATGATGTCATACGTAGGTCATCCATAGGCCATAGGTCTGTCACACAATCCTAGTGAGGACAAGACTTTAAAAAGACATTATAAATAGTCATAGGTCTGTAATATTGCCTTAGTGAAGATATGCCCTTTAAATAATGTGATACGCAGGTCATTCATAGGACATAGGTCTGTAACACAATCCTAGTGAGGACAAGACTTTATAAAGACATTATAAATAGTCATAGGTCTTTAATATAGTCCTAGTGAAGATATGCCCTTTAAATGATATCATACGTAGGTCAAATATAGGCCATAGGTCTGTAACACAATCCTAGTGAGGACAAGACTTTAAAAAAACATTATAAATAGTCATAGGTCCGTAATATTGCCCTAGTGAAGATATGTCCTTTAAATGATGTCATACGTAGGTCATTCATAGGCCATAGGTCTGTAAAACAATCCTAGTGATAACATGACCTTAAAATGACGTCATAATACTAAACCACATTTCTACTGAGGCGATGAGTCTAAGGTTACATCATAGATAGATACAAAATACTTTATTTTACATTAAAACAAAAACAAAGTAAAAATAAATAAGTGTACAAATAGGGGGCCTTATCGTTCTCTCTATCTCCGTCGTTTCTTTCTATATATATTTAATATACACCAAATACAAACAAATATACAATAAAATAAATATATGTATTTTTCAATTGAGTCAACTATAAAGTCTACAATACAAAGTAACAAGTAAGTAAAGTAAGTAAGTAGCAGCCCTTTAATGTCCCACTGCTGGGCACAGGCGTCCTCGATCCAAGGAGCGAGGGTTTTTAGAGCATAGATCCACCACGCTTCTCCACCGCGGATTGGCAGGCATAATACACAACAAGTGTACTCTCTGTTCCTTCACTCTCATAGTCCGATGTGACGGGAATCCGACACGACCGGAGAGAGATCAGGCGCAGGACCGATGGCTTAACGTGCTCTTCGAGGCACGGGAGTGGATCACACCGCCAACTTCCCAACTTCGAGCAAATATTAAGAAAATCTTAAAAGAAAATCAATATTGGTTTTTCAATTGGCCCGACCTGGGACTCGAACCCAGGACCTCATGTCTGTAGTCGAACATGCTAACCACTAGACCAATGAGGCAGTTAAGTATTATGCGGTTATCTGCCTTCCAAAGATTTCATACAAAGACCGTCAATTGCGTTACGTAAACATGACGTAATGGTGACCTTATTTACGTCATCAATGTAAGAATGACCTTTATGTGATTTATATCTTGCGTAAATTTTAAATGTCAAGTTGTGAATGAGATTTGACACATATGAGTCATTGTTACACACATTATGAATTAACATATGTGTAATATATCAGGTGAGTTAAAGTAGTTAATAGCAAATTTAAAAAATGCTGAACATAAAACATGATAGGAAACTAAAGATCTAACAACACTTACTTTTGGCCACGGATCCCTCTGCTGTTTCGGTTAGCAGTGTAACAGATGAAAATAAAGCAATACAGATCATTTTATTTGTACGAGTGTATATCTGTGTACAATTACAAATAGTGTTTTTTACTACTTTTTTAAATATAAAATGTTGTTAGCTTTCATAATACCTGCTTTGTTTTCTGATGATGATCCTGAAGGTGAACCTTCGCGTGATGACTTGTTTTGTGTCTGAAAAGCGAGACAAACCTTAAGCATACACTTTTAGAAAAACAAATCATTTAAAGTCATGTATCATATAAAATCAAATCATCTTAACTAATCAAATCACATCAAGTTATCTAAACGTACATATCGACTTAAATCATCTGAAAATAAATATAAAATCAAATCAAGTGAACATACATATGAAATCAAATAAAGTCATCTAATTACATGTATCAAGACAAATTTTTCCAACTAAGCATACATATTAAGTGAAACCAAATCACTTAAACATACATATCGAATCAAATCACCTGAACATAACCATGAAATCAAAAAAAGTCATATAATTATATATAACAAGTCAAACCCAACCGATTTTACTTATATAGTCAAATCAAATCAAAAGTGAAATTCAATCACTTAATCGCACATATCGAATCAAGTCAGCTGAACATAAATATCAAATCAAATCAAGTGAACATACAAATGAAATCAAATCAAGTCAACATACATATGAAATCAAATCAAGTCACCTAATTACATGTATCAAGTCAAATTATACCAACGAAACGAAACGAAATCACTAAACATAAATATTGAATCAAGTCACCTGAAAATTTTAAATTAAATTAAGTAACCAGTGTGTATGAAAATGAAATCAAATCACCCATCAAATAAAATAAAATCATCAAAATATCAAGTCTAATCACCTAATATAATATGTTTAATATGTCAAATCAAACTAATCAAAGTATAAATGTAATAATTTACTAGTAAATTACCTTTGTGTGATTCCGTCTAAGACTGTATCACCATTTTACCATTAGTCGAGGTCACAGTATATCGCTAATATGAGATAAAGAAGTTAGGAAAGCTTCCTACAATTTGTTCGCGTTGATAATGCAGTGAGTCTTCATTGCAGCAAACTGTAGTGTCACAACTGGCTGGTGGCACACTATTGCGTATGTATTTACCTGCTGTTTCCTCAACTTGGCGGACCTGGTCTGCGGCGGGTCGCTGTGCGATTGCAAGTACGGGAACTGGTTGTATTTCTTCTTCTTCTGCAAAGCAATATATATTTACAATATCGCCTTGTATCCGCATGGTAGGTATAAGCTGAAACCCTTTAACCCCCTTAATATGGTATAAAATGTAGGCAAAGCCGTGAGCATTAGCTAGCTGTCATATATATGGCGAAATTACTCGCTATTAGAAGTCCTGAACGATGTTATGTAGTTTGTCTGAATTTGAATTGATGTCTGTGTGTTGTTCTGTTGGTTTGTGTATGTAGCTGTTAGTGTGTGTTTCTGTAAGGGTGCGTGCTAACATGTGTCTGGTAATGCGTTTCTGTGTGTATGTGTGTGTATATGTGAATATTCACTATGTGAGTGTGTCTATGTTTCTATTGGTGTGAAAGCGTGTGTATGTTAGTGGGTGTGTGTATGTGTATTGGTGTATGCTTACATATGTCTGGTACTGTGGTTGTGTGTGAGACTGTGTGTCTGCGTATGTGTCTTTGCTTCTGAAGGTGCGAATGAGTGTGTTTTTTTCTGGACGTGTGTATGTTTTGTATCTCTGTGTAGGGATTTGTGAGTGCTTGTGTGTGTGTATGTGTTGTATGCGTATCAGTTTTTGCGTGTAGATTTCTGTGAGAATAATTGTGTGATTGTGTTTGCGAGTGTGTGCGTATGAGAGAGTGTTTGTCTATGTCTGTTAAGGTGTGTGATGTGCATTATACAGTGTAAAGTGATCGTCTGTATGCGGGTTACAGTACCCAGTGAGCATGAGTTATGTGTCTTTGTTTATGTGTATTATCGATTAGTGTCACATACTGGCAGCATGTCGTACGCGCTGTAGAGGTAGTCGTTCTTGTTGGTGTTGCTCGTAGATCGTTTCCTGCGTTCGTTTCTTTTCCTATCCAAAATAGCTCTCTGTGTGGGTGTGATCAAGCCGATCAACCTGGAAAAATAATTTAACACTTATTTTGTAATAAACGCTACTGATATAGACAGGGCAGGGGGTATCTTCACCACTGTGGAGGCGATTCGTACTCGTCTGGAGCACTGGCTCTCCAGAAGGCAAGAGACGCTCTCCTACAGGCCGGGCATGGTTGTTTCTGAACACTCCTGCACCAAATCGGCCGAGCGGAGTCTCCCAACTGCCATAAGTGCGGTGCAGCTTAGGGACCACAGCGTCATGTCTTGGTGGCGCTGATCGGTGGGGATCTCTTGTTGCCGAGCATTGTAAGCGCGATGCTCTCCAGTGACAAATATTCTGCGAGACCGAAGTCTCGGTAACGGAGGCTCCCGAACGAGAGAGAGAAAATGAAGATGATAGCCCCTCTCACCGACGAAGGAGGCGGGATCTGCTCCCGCTTCCGTGACTCTTCAGAGACATCAGGTAGTAACGGGCAATATGATCCTCTGGTGTCTGACTCACAAATGACGATAGTTCCGCTGGGTTTTAACAAGTATTGCAAGCTTTTCTCGTCCCACACCACCTGATCTGTGGGTTAAAGGTTTGTTCGTATATCCATTTCCCAGCGAAAAAAGGGGGTATCTCTCACACTTTAAGTGTGGATTCAAGCCTTGGAGTCTTCCCATTTACCCGGGCTGTTCCTCTCTGGCTTGCTTAGGCCAGGTGATTTATTTAGGATCTTGTCCTGGGACACTGATTTGACCTTGGGGCCTTCTAGTTTCCTTAATTATTATAAACTTCCTACAAGGTTTGCCTTTGCTTCGCACAAGCTATTTTCTACATTTTATATACTATAACATAATAATAGTTTTTAAAAAACATAGAAGGCGTTAGTAATTCTTCTCGGTTTAATATAAATAGCGCCAATAATAAACTGTGTAAATTTATTTCATATTCTTCAATCAAAGGAAAAAAAAATGTCACTATTTTTTAAATTAAAGTATTAAACATTTTTTTTCATATCACAGTCAAGTTGTTTGTACAATGTCCGAGTATGTTGGCTTACCTCAGGAATACTTCTTTGGCTATTGGCTCCCCTGGCTCAGGTAATGGGGGTGGGGAGGGTGTGAGGGACTGCTCAAAGGAGGAATCCGAGTCACTTCTCTGCTCCTGCCAGTCGCTGTGCTCTTCTACTTTACTTCTGCAATTTTATATGACAAAACAAATAAAAACATTGAACTAATAGCAACTGCTACTGCTGTATAACAAGTTACTGCATTCTTCCATAAAAAGAATATACTTTAATAACATACAAAGCAATACAAGAAAAAGAAAATTTGTTGAATGTGTATTTGTGTGTGTGTGTGTGTGTGTGTGTGTGGGTGTGTGTGTGTGTGGGTGTGTGTGTGGGTGGGTGTGTGTATTTGCGTGAGTGCGTGTGTATGTTGAAATATGACCTCATAAACGATACAATCTAAAATGATAGCATGTTAAGATAGTTATAGGTTTTTTTATTGCTGACACATTAACGCTTAACTGTAATAAATATAAGATGGTGTGAACCTGCTAAGAGTTAATTTACCTATTAGTTCCTACACACAGTACCATAATGCAATGTAGTTGGTGGCACATCTTTGCCTCGAAATTGATATTGAATTTTCTCAATATTTGCCAGAAATTGGGAAAAATTTGGCGGTGTGATCCACCCCCGTGCCTCGGAGAGCACATTAAGCCGTCGGGCCTGCGCCTGATATCTCTCTCCGGTCGTGTCGGGCTGCCGTCACGTCAGACTATGAGGAGTGAAGGAATAGAGAGTATACTTGTGTACTATGCCTGCCAATCCACAGTGGAGCAACATGGTGGGTCTATGCTCCAAAAACCCTCTCTCATTTGAGCGAGGAGGCCTGTGCCCAGTATTGGGACGTTAACAGGCTGCTACTTACTTTACTTACTTACATCTTTGCTGGTAATAGTAACTAGCCAAGGCTGAAGCCTTATTCAGGTTACACTGTAAAACCCAGTAGATCTAACAGCTGATGATATTACAAACAAAAAGCCTTCTACCAGCTAAAACTCATATAAATTATGAAATACAATTTGTACTGCCAGATATCAAACCCAGCACCTCTAGAAATAGTAAAGTGTTACTTACATAAAATCCTCCTTTGCCTTATTCAATGCATTACTAAAGTTGTTTCTGCTATCGTGAACTATATTTGTCATTTCGTTATAATTTCTTTGATATTTCTCTCTCTCATTATGTATATTCTCCTTTTCATTGTATTTATCAGTTTCAGAATCAGAATTATTTGTATCCGCATTTATATTTTCAGTCTTAATCTGTATTTCGTTGAGTACAGATGGCTTTAACAGTGAGACTGTACGATTTCTATTACGATACTGCAGTTGATGATCTCTCAGTTGCTGTGCGACATATCTGAAGTCGTTCTCTATGTTTGTCTGTTTGTTTTTAGCTCTTAAACGCTGTTGATACAATTCTAACTCTCTACGAAGTCTGTCAACTACTAATTTCTGTAAAGAATAAGCTTAAACTTTATATATAGTTTAATATAATGTGAAAACTGATATATATTAATGTATCTTAACATGTTCACATATGATACATGGATCAATATTTGCTTACAAACCTATTATAACAAAGAAAAAACTATACTATATTAATTTATTAATAAAGGTTGCTTCTATACAAGTTTTATACAAGAACCCTCCATCAAACTCTTTAAGTATTATTTGGTAACAATACAAGATACTAATTTAATTTGATGTTCAACTTAATAAGAAGTATGAACTTATTTTATGAAAATATTTTACAAATTGTAGAAAGTTTAAAGCATTTTTAAATATCAATAATTTATTCACAGGCATGTATAATATTAAAAAGTTATTTATGCAGTATATCATATTAATATTATTAATACAAAAGTAACTCTGTCTTTCACACTTTCACACCAAAACTACCGAACCGATTTAAATGAAATTTGGTACACAAATAGTCTAGAGCATGAGAAAGGACTTTCGGTAGTTATTAATGTGAATAAAACTGTTGAAAGGAAGTAGAAGCTTGAAAAAAGTCTTTAAAAGTTTTACCTTCAAGTGTGTATACAAACCATTCTTACTGATATTAAAAAAAATGTGAAAGTAACTTAAATAATGAACCAATTTAAATGAAATTGGGTACACAGATAGTCTTGAGCATCAGAAAGGATGAATATTATGATAAATTTGGCAGAAACCATTGTGCAAATTTACAATACAATACAATTACCTGTGCTTGTCCTATAGCAATTATGTCTTTTTCTGCTTCGCTTACTTTATTTTTAATATTCATATTCTGAAAGAAAAATTAAATTTATTGAAACAATGTTTACACAATTATATTTATTTATGAATCTCCAAATGTTACTTACGGTTTCATCTTCTTGTAAACGTGCAACCCATACCTAAAAGAAAATAAATTTATATATTTAATGATACAAATAATATGAAACTGAAAAAAAGACTGACTAAATGAGACTGCCTCATTGGTCTAGTGGTCAGAATGATCATAACCGACATAAGGTCCTAGGTTCAAGCCCCATATTGGGCGAATTCGAAGTTGATATTGATTTTTCTATTAAGATTTTCTCTTATGTAATATATAAATAGTAGAAAAATAATTTCAAAAATAGTCAATTCCTACACTGTCTTTATAAATATCCGAAAAATCCTTACACAGGAAAAACCTTTAAACCTATTACATGAGCTTTCAATAGAAGGCTTTGTATAGTTTATCTACAAATAAATAAAATTAATTAATATTTGAAAAAAAGTGTTACAACATCGAATGACATTACAAGTTTAAAAAATATATAATTAATTTTGAATAGATAAATGAAACATATTTTCATAATGATTATAGATTCCAACAAAATATATAGAAAGTGAACTAATAATACGAATTGAATTCAATAAGTTATTAACTAAATAAATACCTGATGAATTCTTATCGCATTTTTGAGATCCGATTGAGTTTTTCTAATATCTTCTTTTATTTCATTAGACACTTCCATAATTGTAAAGAAATTAATATAGATACAATTAAATATAAAGCGGGGTATTAAAAATTAAACGACGAATAACACTTTAAATAAATATTGTACAATAAATTAATAGAACTCCCACAAAACAATTAAGTTTATAATATTTTCCAGCTTTACAGTATGTATTTTAAAATGTTTCTCTACTTGTTATATGTGTAATATATTCTAAAGATTGTACACTTTAAACTAAGTATGTACAACAATAGAATAAATAATACATAATAAAACTACTTTCAAAACTCTTACTTACTCTATGTGAAAAATGCATTCTGTATTTTTCGTATAGAGTAATTAATCATACCATATTTATACTCTTTGCTAAATAAAGGAGGCAAACTTAATAATTTGATAGAAACTATTGTAAATGGTTGGGTTAAAGTACATTTTAATATAACAAAGACAACAAAATAGCAAAAACAGTAACAGATATCTTATGACTGTAACAGAAATCTTTGTTGTTTCAAAATATATTTTACCTCAAGGCGTTAAGGTTTATTTTAATTAACAATAACTTTTTTTAAATTATTAACCTTGCCATCTTTTATGCTTTGTCAAAATTTAAGAAGAAGACCGGTAAAAAATGCATTGGTAATCGCAACGAGCCACTATAGTACAAAATGTTAAAAACCATGTATATCGCGGAAGACTAGTTTGAGGGCCTGGAATGAGGAAAAAGAAACCATAAGGGCACCTCGTGTGCGAATGCGATGGATGTACCAGGACGGGAATAAGTCTACAGGGAAAGACCTATCTGCCTATCTTATAGGCAACTGGGCCATAAATGACATATTAATGTTATTAACTATTATTTTCAAATCTTACATATTTACATTTACAGAACATTTGTGTTTTTAAATAGTTCATTTTAATGTTTATATGATTCTCTTGTTATTTAAGACGGAAAAACATTAAGAAGTAAATGACATAAATTTACAGAAAATAGTGCAATCATGAAAATGACGAAGACTTCAGGTTTATTTTAATTTACTAGTACCATTTTTATTACATTTTTAATATAAATTTAATTTAATTAATTATTTTATATAAGTATGATTGTTATTTGTGTTATATTCTATTAATTTTTAGATTATAAATTGAGCTAGATGCTTTTTATTAAAATATTTAGTTTACTTTTAAATGTTTGACTTTATTTAAAATGTTTTGTAATAGATTATAAGTGTCTTCATTACACTGCACATAGTGATGGTATTTGACTTTTGAAATTCAGTTAACCTGTGACTTGAGGTCTGAATTTGACACAACGTAATATTGCTGTTCCCTCGCCGAATAGTATTTTAAGTTATTCAATTTCAACGGCATTCTCATGTATATATAGTTGTAAAGTGCAATATTGGCACACTAATTAAATACTTTTCAAATAAGCTACACTTATATGAAAATGATACATTGAGCGTCCAAACAATACTTTGGTTACAATGTCGGCAAAAAGACCAGCAACGACGGACTTAAACCATGACAACTGGGATCAGGAAGACCCAGCTGAGAAGGAAGAAGCAGGTAGCTTTAAGATGGCGTCGAAAGAAGTGCTTGAGAAACGTGTTATAAGAACCGCGAAAAGGCGGTCACAGGCTACAGGAGAGGAAGTATGTTAGATTTTATTAGTAGACTATGACGATTTTGCTAGCATAAATGCGAGGTGCTCCTCCACTAGCAGAGCTCTTCAATCAATTCAGATCTTCAATTCTCACTATCTAATCTGTCTAGACTAGTGGGAAGATTCGGCCGAGGTTAGTAATCACCTTGACCAAAAAATTGCATTCTAGTATGATGCTGTATCAAAACCATAAAAGATAAATTACCTGTTTAAAATATATATATATATATATATATATATATATATATATATAAAGAAATATATATAAAAAGAAATAATTTTTCTCTTAGGTTAACACACTATCATTTTTCCCTGGACTATATAAGCACTTACCATCAAGATGAGATGCCAGTCAATCACTAATCTATCAAAAAGAAACCTGTGAATAAAAATAATTTATTTCAGCCAGTTCAGTTTCAGTTTTTGTCCAGAAGGTGTTATTTATGTTGCCCTTAAGCCTAAAAACCAATACTTGTATGTTTATCCAATTTATTTATGTCATGTCCCATCCAAAAGATAATCTTGTATATCAGTGACTTTTGTATTTTTATTTAATTGTGAGACATATATTGTCATTGTTAACTCAGCAACACTAAATTGGTTAGAACCTAGTGCAGCACCATTTAGGTTATAATAATGTTTGTGCTTGCATTCAACCATGGTAAAAGTGTCATTCAAAGTTATCTAGGTATATAATATATTAAATTGTAGCCAGCCCCTGCGTCAAGTCTAAGATACTAAGTATACATTTTTACTGCTGCTAGCTTATTACACAGTATATGATGCTAACCAGAAAAGCCAGGATGTGTCAATTACGCAATATACTATAGACATGAAATTTTTCCATTGAGACATTCCCCTTGCCAATATTTTGACTCTATTATTTTAAACCGAAACATAAATTACCAGGGTTATGATGTGTCAGATATCATTTCCCACACCTTGTAATATTTGGTGTTACTGCTTTTTCCTGTTAGCCAGACTGGCATAATTTACTTTGGCAGCATCACATAGAAGTAGAAGATGCACATACAAGGTATTTTTTGTTAACATAACTTCTATTCCTTTTTTTTTTTAATTTACCTAAAAGAAATAGGGTTACTTGTACCTTCTGTGTTAGGTTAGCCATTACCATTTGCTATTTATTTAATCTGTGCCAAGAATATTTCTGGAAAAACTTAAAATATCAATAAATAAGGTGAAGTTTAAAAAAGGTGAGGTATATCACCTCTTACCAGATTAGCATGCTTCCATCTCGGACTGTTTCATCACTTACCATAAGATGAGTTCACAGTCTAGTGCTGTCTGATCATACACACACACACACACACACACACACACACACAGTCAGCAATAAAAAGAAAGCACAAGTATGATATGTCATGTTATAAACATGTAGCTTTAATCCTAATTTTTATAGAAAAGTAATTTACACTTTTTCACATTTTTTAAGAAATATATTTTTAGTTTTAGGAAAACACAAAGAATAAATACTGCCATATATGGAAATTATTCAAAATGTAACGACAAATACAGAAAATAAAAATTAGTATCAACCTTACTATGGTTTTATCCAAAGCATTTGACAATGTCAACCACAACATAGTTTTGAAAAAACTGAAATCTTCTGGAGTTAGTTAGAAAATATTAAATGTAGTTAAAATGTTATCCTCAAAATCGTACTGATGTAACCCAAACATATAGAATTGATGACAAAACACTAACAGAATTTGAGTACTTCTCTAAAGCTGAAAAAAACACAAAATTACAAATTTTTTAAGCTTGCATATTGACCTACATATTAACTAGAAAAGTCATGCTAACAATGTGTCTTCAAAATTAAATTAATTATTATATACACTATGCATGTTATCAAAACAGATTGACACAACATTTTTTATATATCTATTTATTTAATAGACACTCCAACAGAACATTATGATAACATTAACAATAAGAATATATATAAGAGTATGAGACAGACACAATGCCTCTTATTACATATACGTTTATAATTAATTTATATTTTATTTAAGAATTATATTGAGCTAAAACTATATTAATTAGTTACATATAATTGTTGTTATATCCACAATATGTACTTTTTCTATTACAGAAAAGTGTCTTCAGCGGATTTTCTGGGTTCAACAAAGCACCTAAATCCTCAATGGACTTTCTGGCAAATTTAACAAATGGTAGTAAAAGTGACATTGATTTATCAGCACCCAAAACTGATGCAACAGCTGTGTCTTCAAGTTCTATGGTAACGAAGCCAGCAGGTAGTCTAAGTGGTGGATTATTCAGTGTGTCTGGAACTTCAACTCCTAATATGCGGTCAGTATTTGGACAGACAACAACAGCAGTTGGTGCATTTGGACAGACAACAACAGCAGTTGGTGCATTTGGCAGTACTGTGACAGCTCCTATTTTTACACAATCTCTCTCTAACTCCTCAACACCTACTGTTTCTTCAAGTTCCATAACAATGAAGCCATCATTTAGCCCAAGTAGTGGATTATTCAGCGTATCTGGAGCTTCAACTCCTATTACAAAGCCATTATTTGGTCAGACGACTAGCGCATCAGGTACATTTGGCAATACCGCCACTGACCCAATTTTAACACAATCTTTCTCAAACCCGTCAAAACCAACTGTCTCTTCAAGTTCCATGACAACGAAGCCGGCATTTAGCCCGAGTGCTGGATTATTCAGCGTATCTAGAGCTTCAACTCCTAATTCGAAGTCGTTGTTTGGCCAGACGACTACAGCGTCAGGTACATTTGACAGTACTGCGACCGGTCCGATTTTATCACAATCTTTTTCTAACTCGTCACAGCCAGCTGTTTCTTCAAGTTCTATGGTTGCAAAGCCGGCAAGTAGCCCAAGCGGTGGACTATTCAGCGTATCTGGAACTTCACCTCCTAATACAAAGTCAGTATTTGGCCAGACAACAACCGCTTCCATTACATTTAGCAGTGCTGCGACAGCTCCGATTTTCACACAATCTCCTTTTAACTCCTCAAAGCCGGATTCAACTTCAAACGATAACCCATTCAAACAGCAGCTTTCAGCAAATTCAACTTCAATTAGTTTTAACTTAAAATCAAGTCCAATCCCTGATAAATCATCATCACAGGTATCTTCGACTCTATTTGGTATACCACCAGTTGGTAGTAATAACACTTCTCCCTTTCAAATTAAAAGTAATGCATCAACACCATTTAAAATGCCTGTCACCAATTCTCCGAAGGCCAATGAAGATAAGTCCTTAACTAAGTCCAGTGTTAAAGATGAGAATAAATTGGTATACTACAATAATTTGAAGGGCTTAAACGAATCTGTGTCGTCGTGGATAAAGAAACACGTCGAAGAATCACCATTGTGTATTTTAACCCCAATATTTAGGGATTATGAGAAACATTTGAAAAATATACAAGACAAATATGAAAAAAGTAAAGAGACAGCTGAACAAAGTACTTCAGAAACAAAAAATCATATCGAAGCAAAGAGTCCAGTTCAGACTAGCTCGGGGTTCAACACTAACAGTAACACACAAAATTCTCTATTCTCAACAAATGTAACGACTAGTTCGTCAATTGAGAAAACAAACAACTTCACATTTTCCGTGAACACAGCTACAACAACATCGGCCGATAATTTTTTAACGACCACAACAATGTCGCCCAATAATTTTTCAACGACCACAACAACATCGGCCAATAATATTTTAACGACCACAACAATATCGGCCAATAGTTTTTCAACGGCCACAGCACCACCAAGTACTGGATTTACTTTTGGAATAAAACCTTCCACTACCAATGTATCCCCATTTTCCATGACCCCTAATACCAGTGAAAAGCCTTCATTTTCCTTCGGGATTGGCAAACCGTTTGCATTCAGTTCAAATATCCAGAAAACTGATGAGGCACCTAAAGAAACCGAGAACAACGAGGATGAACCTCCAAAAGTGGAATATACTCCAATTGTAGAAGAAAACTGTGTATACGATAAAAAGTGCAAAGTGTTTGTTAAGAAAGACAACACTTTTACTGATAAAGGTGTTGCTACACTCTATATAAAGAAAATAGAGGAAAGCGGGAAGCATCAACTATTAGTGAGAGCAAATACCACTTTGGGGACTGTTTTAATTAATTTAATATTATCTTCGTCGATACCAACACAGAGGATTGGTAAAAATAATGTGATGCTTATCTGTATACCGACTCCTGATGCACAGCCTCCACCTGCTCCGATGCTTATAAGAGTTAAAACTGCTGAAGAAGCAGATGAGTTACTTGAAACTCTGAACAAGTTTAAAGCATAGCTGTCCTATGAACTATTGAATGTGGTTGAAATATTGTCTTTATAAAACTATTAAGGGTTATCATATAGTCTCTTAACTTCAATAACGTCATAAGTCGAAAAACTTATTATACTTTTTTAGCCTCATTGTAACTTCAAATTAACAGCTGTTCCCAGAATGTATATGAAAAATAAAAAAGCAATTTTATAATATTTGTTTCTTGAGCATAATTCATGGAACGATTTTGACAAGCCAATCTTATCTTATAAAGATATGCTAAGGGTTATCATATCGTTTCTTAACTGCAATAACGTCACAAGTCCAATAACTTATATTGTTTGTCTGTTTGGAATTTCAATTTAACAACTGTTCACTGAATGTATATGAAATATAAAAAAATGAATGTATAAATTCTTGTCTAATATTTGAAATGGTTTGGCCGATTTTGACTGATAGCTGCTGCTATGAAGAGTAACTTCGACAGCTTTCATTTTTAAAAAGGATGCTCCATATGGACAATGCCGCAGGGAACAGTTAGGTCATAAATTATATAGCATTTTATTTATTTAGAAATGAGGTTTCAATAGTTTTTATGCTTTTAATAAGAAATAAATTTTAAACTAGTAATTATTTCGACACAATTACATACTCATTTTGTGCACATTGTTGAAAGAAAATCTTTTCTGCGGATTAAAAAAATTTGGTTTATAAGTTTTAAGTTGATGATCATTTATATTATATAATTTAGTGCAAGAGTGACGTGAATGTATAAAAAAAATTGAATATTTCCATTATATATGATTTAGTACAAGAGTGACATAATTAAAAAATTGTGATGAAATCAGTTGTGACTTTAATAATTCTCTGGAAACTTTTTAGAAACAGCTCTTTTGTATAGACGCAAGGTAAGTTAACTTGCAGCCTATTAATGTCTCATTGCTAGGCATAGGACTCCTCATGAAATGATACAAAACGCAACTGCTTAATTGGTCTAGTGGTTAGAGTGTTCTACTACAGACATGATTTTCTCAGTATTTGCTCGTAATTGGGAATTTTGCTATGTCATCCGGCATCTGATCTCCCTCCGGTCGTGTCAGATTGCCGTCACGTCGGACTAAGAGAGTGAAGGAATAGAGAGTGCATTTGTGTACTATGCCTGTAAGTACTCTCTCATATGATATATAGAAACCTACATATTATATAGAGAGAATAGATTTGTTTTTGTTCAGCGCATATAATTAATGATATGTAAAAATTAATTATAGTTGATTATCCTTTAGAAACTTTCCAGAAACTTTTTAATACATATGTTAGAGATGTATGAAGAGAAAAGTTTTGATTTTTTTCTTCAGTGCCAGAAAGTCTTAACTAATAATTAGTGATAAAGTCAATTATGATTTCTATCGTCCTTTGAAAACTTTCTAGAAACAGTTTTGGTTTATTGTTCGGTGCAAGAATGATTTAAATAATAATGTAATTTTTTTTACTGTTAATTATCCTTAGGAAATTAAGTTGTACAACAATTGTAACATCTTTAAGCCTTTCATGTCTATAATCTTCTGGAAACTTTCTACAAATTTACTATTGGAATGACTAAAACAGTTTTGGTCGATTTAGTGCAAGAATGGCTTAACTGATAATTAGTAAAGACAACATCCTTATCGCTTGACTGTTATTTATAACGGCGCTGTAGCAGCAAAATTGTTTATTTTAGAAGGCTCTATTTTGACGGCCTCGCTGGCGCAGTCGTGTGAGTACTTACTTCGCTAACAGAGTTCCCAGGTTCGATCCCCGGTAGGGCGAATTTAGGAATTATCTAATTTGTCTGGGTCTTTACTGCGGGGAGAAATGGGCCGTGGCTAGTTACCACTGTACCAGCAAAGACGTGCCGCCAAGCAATTGATTTGAGTTTTAAAACGATACTTTGTAGATACCATAAGAGGTGTATATAAATATACGGTGTCTATTGTTTTTTATTGGGTTTCAAGTTGACGGAGATAATAATGCCGTTTTATAGTAGAAAAGTAGAAGTGTAATTGTGTAAGAAGCCTTTGGCGAGATGTCATAGTAATAATTTGACAAATCTGGGACTTGAGCATAAATGTAGAAGATTTAAGTTTGTGGCTTTATCAAGAGATAATATTGTGTCTTACCAGAGTGGCGCCCTTCCATTTTAGACTGTTTCATCACTTACCTTCAGCAATAAAGATAAGATTGCCTTGGTAGCGGAGAATGAAAGCATTTACAAATCCTTTAATATATCACGTTTTGCAGATAAGCCGTTCTTGCTCCAACTCATTGAATAATTGTACTTTTGTGTGTTGATTTTGTATACATGAGACTCGTGTAATAATTTTTGTATATTAAGTTTCTTAGGAATAGATACTATGGTTAAACTGTCAATGGGTTTCATTTCTCCTATGTCCATAATTCATGAGGTTGGTCTGAAAAACATTTTAATCTTTTTAACCAGCTCCACAGATTCATTGATCATAATAGTTCTGTTAACAAATAAAAAAAATATTGTGTATATTTGTGGTTACTCTAATTAATCAGATATGTCTTTCTTGCTCTCATTCATTTCGGCCGTGACTATCAGCAAAAATGTGCTACCAAGCAAAAATTTGCGTGTAAAAAACATAACATTAGTGAAGGCCAAAATATTCTCTTAATAGTGACCCAACAAATTATTATAACATTTGTGGCCTTTTTATAAGACCCTTCACCTAAACCTATAGGATTTTTTTTAGTAAATTTAACGCGCTGGATTCTAGGTCTTAGTTTAGATTACAAATATAAAAAAATACAAAATAAAGTAACTTATAATCTTTATTGAGTCTTATAAACAATTGCACAGATTAAAAATCAAAATCGCATTCTCACACCGAATAACAAACTTATTAATCCATTTTAATATTCACAAACAGATTTATATAGGTTTTATATTATATAGAGCATTTTATGTAATCTATATTATATATTGCGCATAATTTAACTAAATCTCCTAAATACATATATTGTACCTAATTATATAAATTTCATTTATCATTGGCTACAAAAACTTGAAAACAGCAACAATTATTTGTTAATTTAATTGTTCATGTATGTATTTAAAATCTATTTATAGGTACATAGATGAAAATCTTACTTTTGCTGATAGTGTAGCGGATTGTTAACATCCCACATCTTCCTCAAGTCAATACTCTAAAAACCCTATCTTACAGGATAGGGTTTTAGAGTTTAGACCCACTGAACTGCTCTATTATGGGTTGGCAGACTACACATGCCCCAGAACTTGAACTACTCTGAATGAGAATCCACACAATCTATTGAGCCATCTTGTCAATATATTGAACCAACTAAAAACAATAGGTTTGTGTTGCAAGTAGATATATTACAGGTAATATCAAACTACCCTCTGCCTTGTACTTAAATTAGCTAGCCATTTGGAGGACAAACTCTTGTATATGAAGAGTATAAATTTATTTACCCTCTGCATTTCCATTTTTGTTTAATTTAGTGTCAAACAGAAATAATCACAATTAGAATCTGTGTACCCTAAGTTACATGGATATGTCAAAATGTAACTGCTATAGGTTGTTCTTCTTCTTCTTCTTTAATTTATGGCTTCTATTGGTGCCAATCAGGCCCTATTATTCCGCCAACGACGTGTTTTCTGTGTTAATGTTGAAGTAATTTTCCATTGTCCTTGGAGCACTTCAATTAAAGCTCTAACATTATTTTAAAGTCTTACAAACGTTTATTAGTGTCTTAACAACTTCGCTGTATCTTCATGTTAATGAGTTATATTTTATTTTATTTTTGGCGCGTTCGCCATTTTTACTCTTCCATCTTGAAAACCCTATAGGTTGTTACCTCAAGGGTATTTAAGGGGAAATTCTATCTACCCTCTGTTTTCCATCCATTTATTGTGTACAATCAACCTGGTTATATAGATACTGGCCACCATATAACTTAACACTATCTACCCTATGTACAACATTATTTTATATGGGTTGCTTTTACTAGATAACTGCAACATGTTGGTCAGTATCTATCTACCCCCAATCTTGCATTATTATTTACAACATTATATGCATGTATAATTTGTATATGTTGCTGTATACAAATTATACTTTCTAATTCTATGGGACCCATGCCTTTAACACACTATGAATATTGGCAAAAACAACACTTTCATAACGTATTCACCCAAAAATAGCTTTTAAACAAACACATCCATAAACCATTATGTACCAGCAATGTAACTACTTGTCGAAAATTGTCCTAAACCCATTTGTATCCTTTGCATATGGAGTTCTACATTATTTTGAAAGAGTCTTTGATATGGAAGTTCTAACTTCATTTTAATCTGATCCATAGTGCCTTGTAAAACGCTTAATTCATAAGCATTCTGATCTGAATCTGACAGACTTTTTACTTGCAGCATTAAAGCGGTTAAATCTGTTATAAGATCTATAACATTTGTTTCGGTAACAGATCCGTTATTGTTTTTTTCTACAAGTAATGCTGCCTCTTCCCTACATTTTTCTCGAAGATGAGAGGGTGCTAACATCGCTGCTAAACTTGGACCTGGTGCTATTTGTTGGCAATACAATTGTATTTCATTTATATATTCCTGCAAATCCATATTCATTCTTTCCAAATCTATAACAACAGAGGCATATTTCCTCTCAAAATCCTCTGGCATCTTCTGACCAAACGATTTCCTTTTCTCAGCTTCACAATTGTATTCCTTTAATCTATTTATTTTACTCCTTTTAGCTTGTAAAATTTTAGTCAACTTCACTATTAATTCCAACAATGAGAATGGATAGCTACCTATATTGGAATCAAACTGTTTCGATAAATCACTACATCCAATCATAGGATCTCCTTGGCTATTGGTTTTGTTTAATAAACATGGTTGATGGAGATTGTATACATCTTGCATTAAATAACGAGGCCTAAATTTCTGTATGATACTAGAAAGGCATATTGTATCTGGAGGCTCATTTGATAGCACTTCATAGTCTGGGACAGAGTGAGTCCCAAGTTTTGGCCTCTCAAATGTTATCCGGTATGTATTATTGGATGTATCAACAGCATCAATACAGCCGGTAAATAAACCATCCTGAGGTTTACGTAATCTAGCAGTAACCTTGCTGCCTACAACTAACTGCATGGGAATTTCATTTGGTAAATCCTTCACACAAATATCAGCAGTTTTTCTCTGTTGAATATATCTTATTAATTTTCTTTTCCTTTCTAATTCCTTGCGTTCCTCAGCAAAGAATGCTTGAGAGCAGCGACGAGGTTTACCCATCATCCTCCTTATCTTCGCCCACTGAATTTGTGTCAACTTCTTATTAGTCAATTGTGGAAATGATTCCTTTAGACATATCATAAAGTCATTCTCTCCATCAAATAAAGCTTTATCAATGTTGCTGTAGAAATATTCAAAGCATACCCATTTATGTGCTTTTGGTAATTTCAGAAGATTCCTCAGTCTCATGCCAATGCGCTGACCGCTCTTTCTGTCTGGTGATTGATTTTCAATTTTATCTTCAGGTCTCTCATTATTTTGAGGTGTTTTTGTAGGCGATTTCTGTTTTTTAGCACTAGATTGTTTACTAGGTGTTTTTAGAGCCAATATTTTTGGTGTTCGCTTCGGCGATTGCCTAGGAGGCGATGTATTTACAAAGTCATCGACGAATATGAAACGATTTTTCTTTCTTATTCGAGCGGGCATTCCTCTGGCATTGAGTTTTTGTACTGGTTCACTCGGAGCAGGTTTTGGCGGTAACTTGGTGCCAACTCTGTGGAGGCCGAGGGCCGCCGGACCGAAAGCCGGGGGAACATCCTCTTCCTCTGGTAAATCTGTGTCCATGGGCTCATCTTTAATTCTATAATGAAATCTCGTCGATCCCCTTTCAACATTTTGGGCGCCTGTATTCAAAAAGAAAACTATTAAAGTAGCTCTCAAAGTTGTGATTAATTCAATCTATTTATATACCGATCGCAAAAAGTCACCAAACGAGCGAACGCTAACACCATAATACGAGATATTTAATAAAAATTAAGTGTCAAATTGTCTAGAAATTTGAATTTTTTCAAATTTTGAACCTTCACATACATTTTGCGTTCGACAGAGTACGACAGTGAGTGGCCATAAAAGGGACGATAGTTCAAATTTTCATAAAAAGAATTTTAATCGTGTGGGCTTATTAAACAAAATTAGTGCTCCAGGAGTCGATGAAAATATAAACAAACTTACTTTCCCATTTATCCGCCATATTGATGTTATAAATTTGATTCAATTTGAAGATTGAGAGCGCCAAGTTTGCCAAATGACAATGTGACTCTCTACATTATGGTAATTTTTTTGTCTATGGTCTCTATTGTAGTATTTCAATAACACTAGCTAAAGTAAAATCACAAGTGTGCATCACAAAATACATAAGATCAAGAAATAAATTGCCAAATAAAAATCAAAAATAAAGAAGAATATATAATATTATTTCTCTTTAATTTTCAATAATTTCAATTGAAAAAAATGTTATACCTTTTCAAATCCACTGGAGGATTCGTGACTTTCTTAAGAATATAAATATAACACAAAATCGTCACAAGACCTGACTATCAGCATGCTATAATATTGAATTTACACATTACATGTACTTAAACTGATTTGTAAGTGTCGTAATATTTTACATCGTTACCGGAAACCTCATATAGCGCCCCTTGGTTTATAATAATTGTGGTTAAGGATATTGATAATAATTTCAGCTTTAATATAAGATTTACAATCTTCTTAAATAAGTTCATCAAATGTAAGTGATAAATAAATGTCATATTTGATACTCAAAGAAGAAGTACTATTGAGTATAATTATATACATTCCAGTAGAAAACTATATATTTTAGTACATACTTCCTACTCTATGAAAGGATTGTTATCAAGCAAAATATTCTTGTCATAACAAAATTATTGTCATCTACCTTTCAGATAGCTTTTTAGATAAGAATGTTGATGATATTGTAGTTCCGCAACTCAAATGATAATTAAATTAAGGATTATTACGTATATTATTTTAATTTTAATATTATATTTTTGTTGTGTGACCGTAGCAGTATCTGGAATACCCGTACGGTTAATTCATAATAATGATAATTTTAAGGTTTCAACCAAAATACAAATAATAGAAAATGGACACGTTACTCTTGTATGTCCAGAATTTGATAAAGAATCGCATGTGCAATGGTTCAAAGACTATGCACTTCTAAACTCCTCATTTCGGTGAGTCGAGTCACTTTTTATTTAGAGTAAATAAAGTAAGTGGGCGAAGTACTGGATTTTTCACGTGATAACGTCTTATAAATCATTGAACGCCGCCTGCACGCATGAAAAAGTATAACTCATTGTCACGTTCTACCTCAGCATGTAAGCGAGAGCACGGAATAAACGATAGAGAGGTTCGATCCGCCTATATCTTCTTATGACGTTATAATGAAAAATTATTGTACAATTTTTTTAATCTTGTTTTTAATTTGCATTTGTAGTAAACATTGTTTTGCCCCCACTGTTACATACCTAAAAAAGGCTTTTCCCTTATTGTGAAGAAAAATTTACTGATTCATATTGAATAAATTGTAAATAAGATATTTTATCTTTTAATCTGAACATATAAGTTACGTTTAACCAATTTTTCCTGGTCTAGAAATAACATGGGTTATGGTGAAGAAGAACCCCATCTCACAATCGACGGTTATAATTCTTTATACGTATTGCATGCTACGAGACAGGAAGAAGGTACTTATATATGTAAAGTAGACGGTGAGAATATTCAGAAGTGGTGTGTCGAAATAGTGTCCAAATCAAGATTATTAAATGAAGGTAATGTACAAATTATTCTGTTCTTGTTTTTGCAACGTGTCTATAAAAATTATATATTTTTTTATATTGTGGTACAAACTAATAAAGTCTTCTTCTTTCAGATTTTATACGGTTCTCAATTTATTTGGGATTTGTTTTGTCCTTAACATTAACATGTTACTGTGCTGGCATTTGTCTGGCTTGGCATAGAAGAGCTTCATTTGCAGATCCTTTAAATTTATATAATCCAAAGCCAAAAAAGTGAGAGCGCTGATCTGATATTTGTTAAAACTTATGTTGTAATGCCATGATGTATCAATAATTAAAATTTTTGCGATGAGATGCCCATCTTATAGAAATTATAATTTTTTGCCCAAGATACGGAAATTTTCCATTTCTATCGAATATGCTCGTTTGCTTCAACTTACCTAATCATATCATGTGGTACTGTAACTGTTCGTCTACGGGTTTCTTTTTATAAAATACTAATTCAAGTTTTTTTTGATACTTTGTTTCATTTTGTTAGATAGTAATTTAAAGCGTTATGTTACTTAAAAAGGTTATGTTACTATACATTCGTTTATATAATTTGTCGATATTTCAACTCTATTGCAAACGCTATGGTCGCAACGAGTATCGTCGTGCTACAGGCCTATAAATAATGATTTTTAAATAAATTAATTACTCGTGAAAGTTTTCAGTTTAAAATATTGAAAGACTACGTTTCATCACATTATTACAATTTAACTCATTGATGCAAATTTGTCAAATCTATTAAGTAGAGTTTATAATTAGAAGTGATATGATTTTGTATTCAATTGATGTGTGCTTTGATAGTTTATCTTAATGGTTTTCTTTATCTCTGATCGTAAATTTAACGGTTTTAAAACGACATAGATAAGAAATGACATATAGCAGAGTATATAATCTTTCACTTCTTCATTTATTACCTGTGTTCAACTAACAGCTGACGTTGACGTTTGTTGTTTTATAGTTCTGTAAGGCAAAATGCAAAGTTTTAAATACTACAATTGTTTCTAAACTTTTTTATTTATATTAATGCTTGAAAATGAATCACAAATTAATTTTTCTGAGTTTATTAGTGGCAGTGGTTGTTGTTAAAGAGGGAAATTGTAAGTATTCAATATAGAATGTATAGTTACTTTACCCGGATATGTCTTCAAGGTAAAGTGAGAGTTTCTGTTGTACAAATTTGATGTATACTTGTTCTACACATACTTCATTAGTCACTTAATAATTCTAATATGTAAATTATTATTAACACGCGGTGAATAGATGAGTTGCTTTAAGCTAGTCGATAGTTTTTTTAACTTTAAAAATAGCGAAGATATTTTAGAACACTTTATGTACATATTATATCGCTTAAATATAAATATGTAAGTCAAAATATCTTTATTCAAGTAGGCCTGTTACAGCACTTAAAGATATTAAAAACATCTGCTATTTGCCAGAGAAAGTCCATCAAAAACGGTATGACATTTAAAGAAGAAAGCCAGATTTGTCAATATAAGTACAGAGTGTCAAAAACAGATATTCCAATTTTATTTATTTGCTTATTATTATGCATTGTGTTTAGTTAAAAAGCCTTATAGTGAGATAGGTGACAACTTGTTCAGTAAAGTTGTGGGTTCGAAACCAAGGCAGGCTACTAAGTTTTTCTATACAAAAAGAATCTTTTTGAAACAAATCTATGAAGAAGAAAATTTTTTTGTTGGAATCTACATACCCTGGGAGTAATGTTGAGCTATGCCAACTTGTAGTGGAGCAGAGTGGTGGGTCTATTCTCCAAGAACCCTTTTTCTTATCAGGAGGTAGGCCCAACAGTTGCATGTTAATAGGCTGCCCATTGGTTGTCAGCATGTTTGGCTACAGACATGAGCTCCTGAGTTTGAGTCCTGGATTGGACAAATTCAATAATCAACTGCTTACCTTGGAGAGCACATTGAGCCTTTGGTCCTGCTCCTTATCTCCATCCAGTCAAGTCTGATTGCCTATAAAAGTGAAAGATTAAAGAGTGCATTTGTGTAATATGCCTGTCTGTAGAGTGTGGTGGGCCTATGCCTCAAATCCCTTTTGTCTTTGAGTGAGGAGACCTGTGCCCAGTAGTAGGACATTAATTCACTACAACTTACCCTAGGCTTCTACTTTATCTTTAATTTCACTCTAGCATAATCTCCCACTAGATTATACAGTCTCAGTGAAATATGAGATTTATACACAAGAATGGTTGTTGATGAATATATTAGTCTATAATAAGTGAATTACACCTGAATAATATCTTATTGGTAATTATCACTAAATTATGTTTACATAATTATGTGTTGCAATCTAAATAACCATTTTTGTTTTTATAAAAGTTGTAGTAAGGTATATTGTGATACCCTTATGTATAAAGAGTCAAGTATAATATCTTAATTTTGAAATACTTGGGATTTCTTGAGCACTTTTTGTAGCAATATGTTATTTTTGAATTAATCATGTATAAATAGCAGTATAATTAAAAAAATGGTGATCTAGATTGTCAACTGGAGTGATGTAATGATGAAGATTATGAAATGTTCAATATGTCTATAATTTAGCTCACAAAGGGGCTGTCAATTAATTATAATAATAGTTATTATTATTTATTTTGGACTATTTATCCATATAGTGTTAGTAACAATTATCATACATGCTATGTTAGTATTACTAATAAATAACATACTAAAAATAATTATAATTATACAATTAGACTTATACTTATAAATGCATTATATTCACTACTACAGGGAAGCCAGTCAGATCCCAAGATTATAAACCATGTCCTTTAAATTACTAGTTTTGTTTATTATTATTAATATTAAGATAAATTAAATGTTACTTGATTTCTCTTTTACATTTCTATTCTGTAGTATTGTTATGGGCCCCAGTCTTAGATAAAACAGTTTTAAATCTTATTTATTTTACATTCTGTAGTGAACTAAAAAGACCTTTCAAAAGACCCTTAAACTATTAAGGAAATATAATTTTATGTTTTATTTTGGAATTCTTCATCACTGTTTAGGATATTTTTATAGTATTTAATTACCATTAATTGTAGTACAGTACCTATTATTGGCTACTAGCAATTACATTGGGCCATCTAAGAAGAAATAATACATTTTAATATATAATCTCTACATTTTAATGTATTATCCCTACAATGTAATGTATTCATTTATTTTAATCCCTAAATTTTATTTTCTCAGCATTTTTATATATTATCACTTTCCAGATTAATTAGCCAAAGCTTTTGTATCCATGTTCATACAGATTGATCTCTATTGATTCCAGGTCTACATAAACGATGTTTGAAATGTAGATCTAGAGGAGAATTGGGATCTTGTGGAGATCCTTTCCCATTCAATATCACGGAGCCAGATGCTGAAGTTGGTATACATGTGGTAGCATGTCCATCAGGATGGTGTGGAAAGATGATAGAAGGAACTACAGGTGCTTTTAGGACTGATGGTGAGTATTTCCTATATATAAATGTATTTTTATAATTATTATAAGTCAAGCCAAGTTCCCAGCCTCAATTCCCGGCTGGGTAATTTCTACTTTGCCTTAGTCTGACTGCTGGAAGTCTTCGGTTACGACTCTACTAGAAAAAACGTGCCACCAAACTATTTGAGTAATTTGAAAAGATTTGCGCAAATCACTTGATAATGTGTCAAGTAGCTAACATGCGCTAATTGTGCTCTCTAATTAAAATTCTTTGCTAATTATAGTTTGCATGTTTCTTTTAATATAATAAAGAACCGCTTTTTTGTTACAGTATGAGTGCTAGCATATTGTATTTTAATTTATTGCTGTTAGTGATTGACTTAAATCACACCCGTTACATTCTTAAGTAAGCCTCTTACCTCTTCAGACTCAGACATAATCGTATTAAGTGAAAGTTTTACAATGATTTTAAGTGAAACTTCTTTAGGCACATGAGGGTAAAAATTTTTCGGATGAAACGCGTCACGAAGATGTGCAGCATTCGTTTGAAGTTTAGGTAGTTTTAATGTCTACAAATAACTTGTGGCATTTTTATTTACAAATTATTTGCAATAATTTTTGACACTTTAAATACTTTAATGACAATTAAATTCATTAAATTCCTGACATATCTTCCCTTTTCCCTCCCTCTTAAGTTTCGGAAGTCGAAAAAAATAGTTCCTCAAAGAAGTTTCTGTTCTGACATGTGTAGTACTCATGCACATAAATTTTTTTAATTCGGGTTGTAGACTATGGTGCAGCGACTCAAAGAATGTGTCTCCAGAGATCACCGAGTGATGATGAAGAGAGGTGCGCCTACACGATGTGGAATCATAGGAAAGTTTATATGTGCTTTTGTAATGGGGACCTATGTAACTCGGCGTATAAAATCTCAGCACCGTCAATCTTCATCAGCGTGGCATTTTTATTTGTATGTAAATTTCTTTTATAATTTTAGGTGAAAATGATGAATACCAGCGTGTTTTTTATTTGCAGTAATATATGATACAGAGTTTTAGTTGTACATGTGTAATGATTTTATGTATGAGTATAGAGAAGTGTAACCTCCATTTTGCTTTTGATGTCATTAAACACAACGCCATTTTGTTTTGTAGTATCACAATACACAACGCCATTTTGTGATTTCACAAAACAACTCCATTTTGTTTTTCATGTGACAAAACACAACACCATTTGGTGATGTCATGAAGCACTGATAAATCCGTCCTAAATTGGTTTTATTTTATATATTAGCAAAATCTATTTTATTGTGGCTCAGATAAATAGAAAGCCTTAGTGATAGAATGATAAAAAGCCTGACATTTTTGCATATAACACAAAAATCATTTTCACTAACGGTTTTCTATCTATCTATCTAAGTAGTAAGTTTTCCTCATAAAGGGTATATGAGGAAAACCGTAAAAAGTACTACTTAGTGACAATCATTAGTTTCTCATAACTCATTGATAAGCACTATCACTTTATGTCTTTAAAAAGAAATTAAACATGAAATTATTAGAGTTATTATCAAAAACAACATTAATTCCGTCCAGTTATTGTGTTCTAATAGATAAGGAAATAGACTTTTACTTATTGCTTGTAAGATTTTTCTTTAATTATTCATATAGTAGAATATAATTTTATTAGGTTTCACATGAAAATGTATTGAATATAGAATTTACATACTTTCCTATATAGGCAATACATTTTTAATGAACATTAATACACAGTTTATATAAATTTTTTATAGTCGTGATTTTGTATATATGTAATATACGAATGATACATTCCAATGTAGAAAACACAATTTTTAATCAACAAAATATAAGTTCCATCAAAATATATGTTGATATATACCATTTTATAAACTTTTGATAGTAATATTTATTAAACTTTGCTATCAGATGGTCAAATTTAATAAATTTTTACATATGTATTATAGTAATTTATTTATTTAAAAAAGGGCACCAACAGGATACATCTACAAGTAAATTACAAATAAATTTTAAAGAAAAGTGGTTTTAGAACTAGAAGTAAACCTACTTACTGGTAGCCTCATCACGCTTATATAATAAAATTACACTAAAGGGGAAAAAAATTAAATATTACAAAGAGTGAAAAACAGAAACATGACGCAAACTAAAACTACAACAACAACTAACTTAAACATTTAATTATTTAAAAGTAACACTAAAGAATATAAAGTAAAAGGAAGCTGAGAAAGATGAAGCCAGTATTGGGCGAAGAAGAATTTTTTAAATTTGTTTTTAAATATTGGCAGAATGTAATGTAATTATAATAGATAGTTTATTAATAGTCTACTAGAAAACATTGATAATATAATATTCATTCTCATGTAGATAATACAATATTTGTGTAAATAAGTATTTATAATATACAAGAATACTTTGACATGATGATGACGATGATGTCCTCCATGGCGGTTCCGTAAACGGATCTGACTGGTGTTTATAATGTGATCTAATACGGCTTGAAAAGCCAGATTTTGTTTTGAAAGTTCTGTCGCATGGCTCGCACCACAGCTGACCCTGATTATTATAAGTGTGACTGCACGATAGTTTGGAGCAATGTTTCTTATGTAAGCGCTTGGATCCAGGTCTTCTGAACGGCGATCCTCATGTGCGTTCACAGCTTTATTAAATGTGTTTGACTACTCTCGCCTTTGCAATGCAAGGTCTTCCCAGCGCTCACAGTGAAACCCACATACTCTTAGATGACGTTTTAGAACGTCCCTGTTTCTCAGAAAACATACGAATATATTCCTATGTAAAATGCAATATTTACCTTATTATTTTTTACATATTTATTGACAATAATTTTTGGTATTTTGACGTGAAATGTCATGATTTTGTATATATTAATGATTAATATGTTTATATAACGTACAAGATGAGGGAATCAATAAAGATAATGTTATTATAATATACTATGTAATATAGATTACTCCAATACATTCCTATGTAGAAAATATAGGTTTTATGTAATTATTATAATACAATTACAATATATTTTGTTATGTTATTTTTTATTAAATACTTTCTCGAATTTTTGTCGAATTAGCATATGGATATATAGTAACGAGCGTGGCCATTTTGGCGGCGATCTGACCTCATCTGGAACAATGGCTTTTCATAGAGCACGGATCGCTTTCCTATAGATTGGGAGGAGTCACCCGCTTGCCAACATTGTAGTGCAGCCTGGTTACCTTAACATTAACTCCTGGTGGCGCTGATTGGCGGTGATCTCTCGCTGGGGAGCATTATAGGTACGATGTTCTCCAGTGATAGGATGTGGGCCGGAGTATCCTATTTCTGCGAGACCGTAGTCTCGCTTAAGGAAGCCCATGAGCGAGAGAGGGTGAATGCAGCGGATGCTCCCGCTCACCGCCGAAGGAAGCAGGGTACTAAGCGGCACGTCTTTGCGCGCCTCCTTCCGCCTCCTTTAATCCTCAGTTGGACTCATCTGAGGTACCAGGGACGAATGCGAAAGTTGAACACCTGGTGCCTGACTTACGGATGAAGAGGGTTCCGCTGGGTTTTAGTGGGTATTGCGAGGTCGGGGTTCGTGCCTAAATGCATTTCCCAGCGAAAAAAAAAATATGCATATATATTTTACTTGCTTAGGAGTAAATAATAATACTTAACCTTAAAAGATTAAAAAAAAAGACTATTTTGTCAATTGAAATGATCAATCATACTACCTCTTACAAGGTTAGGTCGCTACCATCTTGGCCTGTGTCATCATTTATCATCAGCGTTGTATTGTTGTATATTTGTGTAAAATAATGATTGTAAGTTGTATTGTAGTAATCATTTATAAATAGTGATATTAAACATAATTGAGGGTAGCAAAATTTACGTAAAGGCTCAAATATATGTTTTACAATATTATGTTATGTATCGTATTAAATACATTACATAACATAATATTGTATTTTTTTCCATACATTTTATAATATTATGTAAATAAAAATGATGGGATAATTGAAAGTACAGGTAATTTTTATTATATTTTGTAATCTCTTTTACATATTTACAATTTGATGTTGTACATAAATACTCATTTATTGTTATGTTTTGATATGATTTATACAAATTATACATTATATAATACTCGTTGGTTTTATTCTAGTGTGAGGTATCTTCTTGAATCGAAATGGAGATAAAATGAGATTGATACTCAAATACGAGGAAACCGCGGAAACAAAGACAGACGATAGTACTAATGACAACTTTGTTGATGGGACGGAAAAAAATCTATCCTGACCAAAAAATTCATATTTGTAAAACGTTTTCTTAGCGTTATTTACGCTCCATCATATTATTACAGCTAAGTGAAACGATATTTTCATAAAAATACATTTAAAAAACCAGCTATGTAACAAAAAATCCAAATCACTTGATGTTGGGTCAACGAATGCACAGGCATGGCGCGCGTTAATCAGTTCATTGACCCGTGCGTTCGAACACCAGGTAAATCATGACTAAAAAAAAACCAGCTCTGAAACACAAAATAGCGGTCGTTGACCCAGATGAGACGTCAGCTATTTTAAATTTTGTGTTTCATTGCTATTTTTTTTTATAGTAATGTATTTTTTAAGACACTTTCGTTTCATTTAGCTGTACTAACAAGGAAGCGCGTAAACAATGCTGTTAAAATGATTTAAAATTATATATTTTTTAAACAGGATCGATTTTTTTCGTCCCATCATCAAAGTTGTCATAAGTACAATCGTCTGTTTTCGTTTTCGGGAACGATTTTATAATTTCTATATCTGACAATGCGTACACATGATGTGGTCCAATGAGCGGCCAAGATTTACGTAAATATATGTTGTGTAAATAAATGAGGGTAGAATTAAAAAAATGCGGATGAATTGACTGAAGTTATTTCCTTACAAACTGACTAAATTTACAATTATGAGTATTCTGATGGGATTTATACATTGGATTAGTGTTTGTTCTGCTATGGTCTACTGAATGGCCAAGTCTTTCGTATGCTGCCGAGGCGGTGGGGCTCGAGGTTGTTCAGGGACCGCAGCTGCTGGTGCTGCAGCAGGGACGCTACGTGGGGAATGTCGTGGAAGTACAGCTGTCCATGGTGGGAGGATTTGACCACAGCTGCTTTGGCCTCTGAACCTTCGAGGAGGTACGGATCCTGAGCGTCTGAGGAATTATTTATTCAGAGTGGGTGAGTGGTGGTGGTTCAGCATTATAAGTGCTATATTTGTCTGTCGTAGGACCCTATCTTATTGGATTACTGATTATCTTTTTGGACACTATTTAAAACATTTATTGTATATTTATAATATATATTATATAAAGTATTAGAAGACCACTTACGAAAACTGACTTAAACGCACGGACGCGGCCAATAATTCTTTGATCAGTTCGTTGACCCGTGCGTTCAGCTGTTTTTAATTAGTAATGTATTTTTTATGAAACTTTCGTTTCATTTGGACGTAAAAAATGTTTTTTTTAAAATTAGGAGCGATTTTTTCCCCATCCCATCAAAGGTGTCATTAGGACTATCATCTGTATTCGTTTTCGGGAGCGGTCTCCTAATATCTCGTATATAGATATTGAATATTGTGTTTAGAAAAGAGCATTTTCTAATTTGTCTGTTGAATTGGGATTGGAGGAGGTTTCAGCCGTAGCGTGCTACTCTATCATCACTTGCTATCAGGTGATATCACAATGAAAACTTAACCTGTCAGCTATAAAAGAACCTCCGGTGATGTTGGGAGAGTCATTAGTGCTACCTGTAAAAATGGCATGTAGAAAACAAACATCTCACCGGTAGGGCCCAGGTTCGATCGCCGGTGCGGGCCAAATCTGTGCGGAGTCACTGGCGGAATGAACAGGCCCACAGGCCACAGGGACTCCGGATCCGGTGAGTCCACTTTGTACGGGGAAGGGGGTAAAATTGGTATCGGCATCGCTAAACCAAAACAAGTCTATCACAGCTAATTGTAATATTAACGGATTTGATTACAGACTGAGAGATTTTGAAAATTGTATTTTATAAGCCTAATGTTTTTATGACAATACAAATCGAGATTATTAATGAATGACTTACGATCAAACGGAGGCGCTCTTCACATAAAACATATATGGACACGCACATAACTTCACACACACCCATCCATATGTACACACAGACACACTGAACTACATAAAAATACACTTGCATATCTATGTACATACACACAATCACACACCCACATGCACACGCTCACCCACACACAACCATACCTAATTACACATTCACACTCGCCCAGACACAACCGCTTCCAAATACACAAACACTTACCCGCACACCTCACCTGAATACACACTCAGCGAGACACAACCACGCCCAAATACACATACACACATCCACTCCCAAATACACATTCACACTCACCGACACACATCAACTCCCAAATACACATACACACTCACCCGCACACAACCACACCCAAATGCACATACACACTTATCCGCACACAACCATAGCCAAATGCACACTTACCCCCACACGACCATGCCCAAATGCACATACACATTCACCCGCACACAACCATGCTCAAATACCCACGCACCCGCACACAACCACGCCCAAATGAATACACACTCACCCGTACATAACCACGCTCAAATACACATACACACACAACTACGCCCTAAAGCACATACACACTCCCCCGCACACGACTACGCCTAAATACACATGAGCACTCACCCGTACACAACCACTCCCAAATACACATACTCGCAGACACACAACCACATACATACACACATATCCACCCACATATGTACACACCCACATGCATGATGCGAGCCATGGGCGACCATATCGGCGTCCACTCCTCAGCTGGCTGTAATGCGACATGCGATACATGAACGGTAAAATACAAGGTAATAAGATAAAAAAAACCACTAAGACAAAACGCTCAGAGTTTTATATTGTATTCTCCTATTCTGTATATTACTCAGCAATTGTATCTTACCCTTATGACTGTTGTACTGCCAGGGTCTCTTTATGGAGCTGCCATAGCGCACCTCCTCCACTTGGAAGGGTATGGCGGGCTTCTGTCGTGGATAGCCAACATGACTTTGCCCAATTGGTCCTAAAAAAGTACGATGAGATGGTAGCAGACAGGTTTAATAACATCAACAAATCTTGATTATATCTTCTAGGAAATAGAATAACGGTTGACTCACTTCTTAACCTTCTGATGGGTGGGTTTTGTGGGAGTCGCTGGTAGGCTCGTCGCTCTAGAAGAGGAACCGGATCACCCACTCCGTGCGAAAAGCTTCTAGAAGGTGTGTTCACGCTCACATGGGATGCGAACTCTGTACCACCCACTGAGCATGTTAATTCTACTAGATACAGAAGGCTGCATACACTTCTAAGAGCTCTTTGTAGTTTCTGTAAATAAATAAAGTTTTGAATAAAATTTTTAATTAAGGCAATAATTAATATAATGATAATAATGTGTTATAAGTATTTCATTACGTAAAGTATAGGTACTTTGCATTATGATATTTCATGTTATTTTTATTATTGTGATAGTTATTTGTATGTTTTATTATTCTTCGTCGTCTCAACTGATGAACGTCCACTGCTGGACAAAGGTCTTAATGAATTCCAATGGGCCCGGTCTTGCGCCGATTGTATCCAGCGGCTGCAAGCGACCCGCCTGATGTCATCGGTCCACCTGGGAGGGAGGCCGCCATTTTAGCACCTTCGGGCTCCAACGTCCATCGGTTCTGAGAACTATGTGCTCTACCCATTGCCACTTCAGGTTCGCAGGGCTATGTCGGTACGGATCTCCTCATTTCTAATTTGATCACATAGAGAAACTCCGAGCATAGCCCTCTCCATCGCACGCTGAGCAACTCTGAGCTTTCGTATGAGGCCCATAGTCAGCGACCACGTTTCAGAGCCGTAGGTCATCACTGTTCGTACATTGGTTAAGTTTCCTTAAAAGTTTCGATGTTCTACGTCACTTTGGCTACGTCGGTGACTTTAGTTCTCCTACGGATCTCCTCATTTCTGATTTGATCACGTAGGGAAACCCCGAGCATAGCCCTCTCCATGACCCGTTGAGTGATTCTGAGTCTTCTTACGAGCCCCATAATCAGCGGTCATGTCTCGGAACCATATGTGATCTATTACATATGGTATTATTATTATTGTTCGCGACTTTTTCCCCTTTTTTATTTGTAAATCTACTTTTCCCTTTAATTTAACTAATATTGTTAAATGATATTGTTAAACATCGTTCGTTTCTATAGTATGTGTTTTAACTTAGAGTCCGATATTTATAAGTATGTATATAATGTTTCTAGCTATAGCGTATACGCATATTTGTCATATCTAAAAATAGAATTATTTTTGTAATTAATGTAGTCCCTGTGATTGGTAATAAATAAAACGCCAATCATAGGAATCAGATTATCCAATAAATCGATAACCCCCGTCGTTTGCTTGTCACAATAGTGCACGTTTGTCAGTCGTAAAAAACATACATTAGATAGCCAATTTCGGCGAACCATATTCCTGTTCCTGTTTCCGGGTTTCCTGCAAACAACAGTTTGTAAATTGGTGACAAGTAGGCGGCGGAGCGTTGGAGTGAAGAATCTGGTGGCATTTTCATTTATCCTGAACCGGCAAGTCTTCGCAAGAGTGAGCTTACGAAGGGGCTCACAATTATAGTTATATTTGTTGTTATTTAATTTGTATTTTTGCAATGATTGTTTTATTTTATTATCTGTTCAAAGTGCTATTAATCAATAATTCTATCATTTGCTTTTTCAATAACGACATTATCGATATAACAACTCGAATGTAACATGTACGAGTTACTCATTTATCTATTTAAAATATTGAACTTTAGCTGTCCGAATTTTCCCTTCCCCAATTTCTGTAGATATACAGATAGAAATACAAAAGAACTGTTGAGATATAGATAAAATAACAAGAAATATCATTTATATTACTATCACCATAATCAAATGTCACAAAAATAACCTAAAACATCACTTTTTTAATCAAAAACCGACAGACTGTTTTTGTCTTCTATATAACGATTTATTTCAATCCACAATTTTTAAATAACGTATCCTATCAATTATTGCCACTTAATTCTATAATTTGATATTAATTTTTGTCTCAACTGGTTCAGACACTTTGAACTCTTCGTGAGACATTGTTATTTAAATGAAAAATTGGTTATATTAAAATGAACCGTAAAATAAATTTATTTTGTAACTTTTCTATAACATGTTTCTTTAAGTTATATAATCGACATTAAACGGTCTTTAGGGACGTTGAAATCTTTAAACTAATAGCTAGACTTTTCAATATAAATACCATAGAAAAATTCTAAGTTTCACCGCATTCTCACGGGGGCACTTGTAATACAATACCCGTCTTTTAAATTGGGTTGATGTGACGAAACGATCATCTTAATTGCAGATCTTTAGAATTAAGGCTATTATGTGGTACTTTGACTTGAATATATTTCATTTATGGACGCTTCTGTATCTGTAGAAGGGATCTGGGCCTTGGAACATGATCCTTTGGTCCTTAAGATAATATCTATTTGGTACAGAAACTAGGTTACTCACGGTTATAGCATCACGCCTCATTCCCATAGGGGTAGGCATCGCGTCCTACTTGCCACGATCCTTGCATATCTCCTTCGCTTCTTTAATTCTCTTTAAACCTTTCATACAAGGTCGTCGGCTTAGGGTACTCTTGACCTGGCTCTTATTCTCCTGGAAGTTTGCCTTGTTCTTCAACAATTCTTTCAGTCAGTCTACTTTCATTCATTCTCTCTAGATGCCTAAACCATCTAAGCATACCTTTCTCAATTTTAGTCACTACATCTTCTCTATCATCTTCTTTTATACCACAACGTTCTCTTATCACACTATTTCTTACTCTGTTACTCAGTTTTAATCCACTCATACTTCTCAACGCTCTCATCTCTGCCGCATTTATTTTACTTTTGTGATTCTTCTGCCATACCCAATTTTCACTATCATACATCAGTGTTGGTACCAAAACTCCTGCATGCACAGCCAGTCTTCCCTTTGAGACACCATCTGGCTGTTCATAAAGGCGTGCAGAGCACCGTTTGCCATTCCTTGCATTCACTCTCCTTTCAATATCACTTTCACATGTTCTATCTTTTGTAAATTTAGATTCCAAGTATACAAATTCTTTCACCTCTTCCACTTGTTCCCCATCTATCAAAATATTGCCAGTCATTATAGATTTAACTTAACTAAGTTAATTATTATATAACCTCGTCTTGATAAAGTTTTCATTTTATGATGTGCTTCACAACACACCGTGTTTTTTATCATATGTATAGTTCTTTTTCCCATAGCATATAGTTTATTCAATAAAAAACTGGTAATCAACATATAATAAGACATACGTGGGAATGTACAAGATGAAATTTGTAAAATACTAATGTTTCCATTGGTGTTATCCTGTGAGAATTTATTTAGTACCTAGTGGTACCTATTACCTAGTAATATGTAGTACCTGGTATTATATAGTACCTCATACTAGCTTATATAACCTAGTAATTGTTTGTACCTAGTAGTGCTTAATAGCTAGTAGTGCGAGGTACCTAGTAGTGCTTAGTATCTAGTAGTGTTTAGTACCTTGTAGTGTTCAGTAACTAATTGTACTTAGTATCTAATAGTGCTTAATACCTAGTAGTTGTTCGTACCTAGTACTATTCAGTAACTAGTTGTAAAGTAGCAGCCCATTAATATCCCACTGTTGGGCACAGGCCCTCTCACTTTGAGGAGCGAGGGTTTTTAGAGCATAGAGCCACCACGCTGCTCCACGGCGGATTGGCAGGCATAGTACACAAGTGCACTCTCTATTCCTTCACTCTCATAGTCCGATGTAACGGGAATCCGACACGACCAGATAGAGGTCAGGCTCAGGATCGACGGCTTAACGTGCTCTCGTGCACGGGGGTGGATCACACCGCCAAATTCCCAACTTCGGTTAAATATTGAGAAAATCTTAATAGAAAACTCATTAATGATTTTTGAATTGGCCTCGAACCCAGGACTTCATGTCTGTAGTCGAACATGCTAACCACTAGACCAATGAGGCAGTTTAAAGACTAGTTGTATTTAATACCTAGTAGTGCTTGGTATTTTGCAATGCTTAGTACCTAGTAGTGCTTAGTGACTAGTAGTACTTAGTACCTAGTAGTCTTTAGTACCTAATACTGTTCAGTAACTAGTTGTATTTAGTATCTAATAGTGCTTAGTAGCTAGTAATTGTTCGTATCTAGTAGTGTTTAGTACCTAATAGTGCTCAGTAACTAGTAATACATAGTCTCCAGTAGTACCAAGTAATTCGTAGTACGTAGTATCTGGTATTGTTTAATAACGTACGCAACGTAGTAGTGCTAAGTAATTAGTAGTGCTTAGTAACTCGTAGTACTTAGTATATAGTAGTATTTAAAACTTAGTATCTAGTAGTGTTTAGTACTTAGTATGTAGTAGTACTTAGTGTTTAGTACTTAGTATGTAGTAGTACTTAGTGTCTAGTAGTATTTAGTACTTAGTGTTTAGTAATACTTAGTACTTAGTATCTATCAGTGTTTAGTGTCTAGTAGTATTTAATACCAAGTAGTGCTTAGCATCTTGTAGTACTAAGTACCTAGTAGTAATTAGTAAGTCGTAGTACTTAGTATCTAATAGTGTTTAGTACCTAGTGATACTTAGTGTTAGTAAAAGCCAGTTTAGATAGATTCCAGGTCGGAAAATTTAGAGTATTGTGTTTTATAACTAAAATAGTTTTTACGATTAGTGACTTATTAAGCGTTATTATTATAAAAAAAATGTATAAAAGCTCTGTTCTTTTTTAAGAGGACTTTTTAAAATTCATAAATACGAGTACGAAATGAGAATTGTTTTGAAAATGTACTTTTTTTTACTGCTGACTAGTTTTTACTTGACGGAATCGCTTTTTTTAGAGATAAATTACCAATTTTTTGCTTGGTGTCTTTGCTGAAAGGGTCTGAAGACTCCAGTCTAGATTCAGACAAATTAGGCATGCAATATCCTTAATTTCGACTATCAAGAATACCAGCACGATAATCAAAATGTACGTTTTGTATACAAGACAAAGAGAATCGGAACACAATGTAATTTGTATGTCACCTTGGTTTAATATGTAGCTTGCTTCCATTTTGAACATTAAAAGGCCAATTTATTGTCTCCAGGAGGTTATAGAAGTTTCGTCACGAAGCGTGCCATTGATAAAGATTTCTACAATACCTCTTTATGGGTATGACGTATCCGCATTCGTTTTTTCCTCTTCCACTCCACTCTAAAATAGCCAAAAATTTGGAACGTAAGTTCTTCAATGAGAATATAGTTCTGTTAGCTCGGGATTTTTAAGAAGAGTTCACCTGTCTATCCATCAGTTTATAGATTAACTGGAATCCTAGTTTGGGTGTAGGTCTCGTCGAAAAATGCTCATTTTATGGTGCATCTCATGCCGATCTTTCCAAATCATCTTCTCCAGCTAGTTATAGGGTTTACTTTGGACTAAAGGTCCTATTCATTGGGTAATAAGTGTGGGCCAACTTCTGTCAGACATTCCCATTACAAGGCCAGGCCAATGCCATTTTAGTTTTTGAGCAAAAGCATTTGTAGCTTTGGTGATGTCTCTTATATTTGTGTGTCCTATTTTATCCATTTTCTGTTCTGATCTGATTTTCATAAGTTAAGCTACCACGGTTTTATAGGCTCCAATATTTATTCATGGTTTTGCCCAAAACTTATTCATTTCCACATATTCTAAAGGGTTAGCATTGATATTTATAGGTCTTATTCGTTTATCTAATATTAAATAGAATAACAGACTTTAAACCAAGACAATGTTGCCTTCATGAGAGACGTGCACGCGCGAACTTCTGTTGCAACGGTTAATATACAAAACGACCAGTGGATCGGCAATTAGTGGCTTTGTTTACAGTCACGTTTATAGATCAGAAGTGGGTAGTGTTTGGTATCAGTTCAATTGATTTAACAACGGACTTGGTTTCATTAAAAAAAACTTCTTTTTAACACGCTTCCATTAGCTTCCTCTTAAAGACGTCCTTAACGACCCTGAATACTCGATAACGATTGACAATGCCCAAAACCTAGCACTAGGGATTTATCCCAGGGTTGTCGTCAATTTATCCAAATCTCCCCCAAACATATCCAAGTATAAATACAAGATCACCGCTGATCCACATTAAAGTTTGGTCTCACAAGAGCCTTGATTGAAATGCTGCTCGGTTCCAGTGGCTAATGAGTTAGCTTTTAAAATAACGAAACTCCTTAAGAGCTCACCCCTTCTCCAGGTTACGCTGTAAAATCCAGTAGGGGTAACAGCAAATCGCTTAGAACAACAAATGAGATAGTGGGCAGCTTGTTCGGCTACAGACATGAGGCTGGCTTTAAAGAAATTCTCAGTTTTTGCTCTGTGTTGTGTATTTGGTAGTGTGCTTTAACCCCTTGCCTTGGAAAGCATGTTAAGCCATCGGTCCTGCGGCTTATCTTTCTCAGTTCCTTTGGATTATCAGAGTGAAGTGGTGTGTTAGCGCATTTTTCTTTGACGCTGGGAAATGCATTTACGCATTCCGAGTGTGGGACTCACTGAAAGATCAGAATACCCACTAAAACCCAGCGGAACCCTCGACATCCCTGAGTGGAGAACCAGAGGTACGAGTACACAATCCACTCTGGTACCCCGGATGTAGCCGCCTCACATCAATAGCTTATGGAGGGGGAAGAAGATGCGCAAATCCGCATCCTGCTTCTCCGCGTCCTCCGTCGGATAGGTGGAGCGTCGATGACATTCTGTCTCGCCCTCTCCGATGGCTCCTTCAGCGACATTACGGATTCACAGAAGGTAGCGACTGCCCTCCAGCCCATCTCGTTAGGAAGCATTGCGCCAACTATGCTCACCAACGAGAGGTTCCCTCCAATCAGCGACACCAAGACGTGTCGCTGAGGTCCCCATGCGGAACAATCTGCCAATGTGTGATGCGCCGAATCTGTGGAAGCACCACACTCGTGGCAGGCGGTTCCTCACAGCCGACAATCTGAGATGTGTTAGCACATACATTGTGCCCTATAATATCTCTTGAGCAAATGGCTAATGTATGTAATTGGATTGTTACCCGTATTGGTTAACAGAGAAGATCTTATAAAATTATACTGAAACTGTTATGGACAAATTAATGATAATTAAGTCTGTAACATGAATTAATCACGATCTTTATTATGTCACCTTTAAAGCGTCACGAAGTCTACGGGACATATCAAGGTCAAGATATCTGTATACATAACTAGCAGTTCCCCGCGGTGTCACGCAAAAATTATTGAACAGATTTAAATTAAATTTGGTATGCAAATAGTCTAGAGCTAGGAAAATGATATAGGCTACTTTTTAATGGGAAAAAAGTGTTGTAATAGATGTAACTATCGTCATTTTTAGAGTTGAAGATTGAACGTGCTTTCTAGGCTGTTGATTCCCTATAAACGAAACAGATACTCTAGAGCTTGAGAAAGGAAAACAACTTTTATTTGATTTGTAAAATAATTATGTGCCATTCTCAGTACCTCCAATTGTAATGCGACATGCGAATCATGGATGGAAAAATAGTTTCACTTTGAAATAAACTTGAAATCACAGACAGATACTATATTTATTTGTATAGATTAGTAACGCTGGTGCAGTGTCAATGATGATGATGCAAGTTGTGTTTGCATGTGCAACGATCTATTCTTTGTAAAAGCGGTCAAGTCCGGTGCTTGTAAGTGGATCTGATACATTGGAAAGGCTCTTTAGTAGTGTATCTACTCGCTAGATATAATAACCTCCACGAAACGTCCGTAGAATTGCCTTAAATATATTTATAAATGAGTTACTCCCCGTTTCTCTGTGTAACGGTATCATGTGTGAGCGACTGACCAATTCCAATATTTCTTTGTTTATTGGGTTCGTTATATTCACGAGGAGATTTTTAAAAAATAAAAATAAGGAAAATTGCGTGGAATATGAGAATATTTTACCAATAGAGTAACTATTCTAATGTAACCTCCTTAGTGTTTTTAACAATATAAACTTTTTTGATGTAACCTTATGACGTTTGACATAACTGTTAACGATTGACAAACTGCGCGCTACAGATAAATTATTAACATTTATTATCTGGATACATGTCTTTTTATAACCAGAAAATTAATAGTATAATTAAATTAGAATAACATAGTTAAGATAAACAAAGTCTATTGAGTCCGATAGTAGACATATAAATACAGACAGTGATGGTCCAATGGATAGGCACATTCTTGTTAAGAGTTACAAGTTCGAATCCAGAGACATCAATAAGTTACTATAAAACTTAACGTGTCTAATTGTTTTGGTGGAGGAAAATATCTCGTGGAAACCTGTTTGTCCTGGGAGCAATTCTGGGGTGTGTTTGCAGTGGAGCAGCATTATGGGTGTCTGTTCTTGTTCCTCTCTCCTGTGAATGGGGTGGCCTATTTTCAGCTCTGGGATGCTAATAGGTTGCCATAGATATACAACAAAACCTGGATAAATGGGCTTATGTTATTGATAACTACAATTGGGTACGAAAGAAACTACTTTCCTATTTGAACAATGCTTTCAATGTTAGATAGACCAATTATCGAGGCAACTATAGGATTTATATCATCATGCTAACACCAATAGGAGCGATGCACCAATGAAGAATGTTGCATCGTCAGGATATTTTTCCTTCCGGTGCGTGCGCTGTTTGTTTCCCTTTGAATGTTCTAAAATAAAATCTAAGACAGCATATGTCTATCTTTTAAATTGGCTCACTATAACCTTTTTAATGCCAACCAAATTTGTACCATTTGTCTCTTTTATGTAACATTTAACTTAACACAAAAGCCATTTTATTTTATGTCTTCTGGTAACTAGTAATGGTATTATGTAATAATGGCTAAAAATTTCTTAATCTGCTAATTGAAGGCAAACATTAATGTTGTTTTGTGAAGGGTAAATTAACGTGTTCACATTAATTAGATAAAGGTATGTGGAAAATGTTTGATCGAGGTAAATATTATGTACGGATTACGTTTCATTAGCTTTATATCCAATTTTTATTCCTTTTTATAAGCAAACTTCGTACCACCTCAGAATGAATAAATAAATAAGCTGAATGATACAACTTTGGTAAGAAATATAATATATACAACGCCCAGATTCCCGCCAAAGTCCGTCAAATGTTATAGTTGCGTTCAGAAATTGTTGGTTGTCAATGTCAAATGTCAAAAAGAAATAGAAAAGAGTTCTTTTAAATTTTATTTAATTCCTGAAAGACTAGTAAAGGTAAGTAAGTAGCAGCCCATTAAAGTACCACTGCTGGGCACAAGCCTCCTCACTCAATTGAGAGAGGGTTTTTAGAGGGCATAGTACACAAGTGTACTCTCTATTCCTTCACTATCATAGTCCGATGTGACGGGAATCCGACACGACCGGAGAGAGATCAAATTCAGGACCGACGGTTTAACGTGCTCTCCGAGGCACGTGGGTGGGTCACACAGCCAAATTTTTATTAAATATCGAGAAAATTCAATATCGATTTCGAATTGGCCCGACCCTGAACTCGAACCTAGGACCTCATATCTGTAGTCCACCCTGTTAACCACTAGACCAATAAGGCAGTCCTAAGAAAAACTAGTAAAGAAATAAATTAATTAAGGAAAGTAATTCTTCTCCCTCTTCTTGGAAATTGGATAAAAAGAAGTTTCACTTCTTCAACATGCATTTTTCATATTTTACTTATTTCATTGACATATGAGTACATTTAGAGATATTGAATTCCTCCCTTCACGTGTTAAGTATATTGATTTGGCAGTGTCGTATTTCTAAAGTGGTGCAGACTACTTAATAATCAACATTCTAGACCTTGGAATACAAGCTCGGTTTGTTTAAAATGAGTAAAGTAAGTTTGTTTTAAAATGAGGTTATGTTCGTCCAAATATATGATCTCCCTCTGTAGCTCAAAAGAGAGACAGAGATGTAGCAAATTTGGTTGACATAAAATATGTTATTGTGATTCAACCTTAAAATATAGATGAGTGCTGTCATGGACTTTACTTAGAACATTTAAAGATGAATAATTCTGTCATAGTTCATTTTTGGGAAACTGTAACCGTTTACGTAGCACACGCAGTGGAAGTTCTCAAAAGGAAAAAGACCGATTTTAAAACATTCTTCATTGCTGCACCGCTTCTACTGGTCTTAGCGTGATGATATCTAACAGCCTTACTCGACAAATGGGCTATCTAAAACTGAAGGAATTTGTCAAATCATAATCAACTAAGTCCGTTATTTTTACGTAATCATTTGAAATATATCTCTTGGTTACATTTATAATATTGTTTTTCGTTTCACTTCCATATATAGTGGTAACCGACAGTTAGAAGTACCACCACTTTTACCAAGTACGTTCGATATGACACATCGCTTGATCGCTTTGTTCCCTCGAGAGCATTTCACTTTCACCCGGAAAATCGAAATGTTTCCTACCTTTTATATAAAAAACTAGCTGACCCGCATAACTTCGGCTGCCAGAAGAGGATTAGTGAGAAACAAATTTAACTGCCATAGATTTTACACACTACTAAAGGAGCAATAGCTGAAGGAGCTATGAGAAAATTGACTTTGGTAAAACAGAAAAATATCTATGATTAGTAAAAAGAGACTTGTTACATATTTAGGCTTCCCAATCTGCTTTTATTGGAAAAGAATTGATGCATATACCATGGACCGATACGGGGACAAATAAGTATATTTTGGAACAGCTTCGGATTGGCACCAGACTCTCGACTAAGTCTTCAAATATCCTCAAGTATATTGATCTACCCGAGGTCAGTGCTTTAAGTTGGACAGATTGATAATTACTGACTCGGTAGAATTTTCTCTTAGATCAACACGATAAATGGCACATATTGCCTAATTTTTTAACAGCAAATGCACCTATACTAAGTTTGTTTCGAAGATTCTTAATAAGAGCACCCACATCCCAGAGTCTAAGGTTATTCCTAACAAGACTGTAGACTAAATCTTCTTTATTGGACTTATTTTAATATTTCTTCTTCAATACAAGCTTCTTTTGCATTTGGCAAAGTGAATTCAACATACTTAGTCTTTGCCGATTTTAATATTTAATTATAAACTGAAAACCGATGCAAAACAAACGAAAGGGTACTATTTACATCTTTAACATTTTCTTTATTTCTATCTACTTTAAAAAACAAGAATGTATCGAGCAAATATCAACTAGCAAGCAAATATCACTATATCACATTTGTCTTTCACATGGTATTGTGAATCATTTATATATATAAAGCACAAAAGAACAAAATAGAAAGAAGGAAACCTCGAGCATTCTTGAACGAATAAAAGTGGAGAGATTGCAAGAAGAGGACGTTAGAGAAGAATATCTGAAAAATTTGAGTGGGCGATTCAAGAGTGAAGACGAAGGAAATGAGATTGAAAGTTTATGGAATAAATTTAAAGATGGAGTGGTTGGTGCTGCTATTGATGTATGTGGCGTGTCTAAAAGGAGGAAAGGTAAGAAAGAGAAGAATTTGTGGATGGACAAAAATGTTCAAGCAGCTGTGTGTGAAAAGAAGAAAGCTTGGTCCGATTGGTTGGCTACAAAAGCGAACCAACGAATGCAAAAGGCAACGAATGATGACGTAAAAAAGGCAAGAATGGAATACAAAAGGGTGAAAGTAATCGTGAAAGAAGCTGTAAGAAAGAAAAAAGAAGAATACAGTGATATGTATGATAGGAGACTTTCTGATGATTTTCAGTCAAACAAAAAGTTTTTCTGGAAATCAATACAATTTGCCCGAGGGAGATCTACTTCCTCGGAGCTTTGTAAAATCAGAAGTTTAGATGGAAGTTTAATAAAAGGAGAAGAATGGATATTGAAGAGATGGAAGGATCATTTTGAAAGTTTGTTTGAAAGAAATGAAGCAGAGGTAAATATGGCCTCTGCGGATAGCAATGAATGTAAGACAAGTGATAGCGAGATTAGTATGGATGACATCATGAAAGCGATAAAAGGTATGAAATCAGGTAAGGCTGCTGGGTATGACAGAGTGTCAGTCGAGATGCTGAAGGCTGGCCGCGGGATTGTGGTAGCTCAGCTGTACTGCCTTTTCAATATATGCTGGGAGAAAGGTCAAGTCCCAAGAGATTGGAGCAAGGCCGTAATTGTCCCTCTATATAAAGGAAAAGGGTCACAGCAGGAGTGCAAAAATTACCGCGGTATCAGCCTTCTTAGTGTCGTCGGCAAATTGTATGCAAAGATATTAATTGAAAGGGTGATTAATGAAACTGATGGGAAAATATGGGACGTGCAAGCGGGATTTAGAAGAGGAATGGGATGTACGGATCAGGTCTTTTCTTTACGGTGCATAACTGAAAAATGTTTGGCTAAACACCAAAAAGTTTATTGCGCGTTCGTAGATTTAGAAAAGGCCTATGATCGAGTGGTGAGGAATGAGCTGTGGTCAACGTTATCTACGTATGGGGTGAGCGGTTGTCTGATCCAAGCATTGAAGTCTCTCTATGAGGGTTCTAGTGCCTGTGTCAGAATAAACGGAGCGTACACGGAGTGGTTTCCTGTCGAAAGAGGTGTTCGACAGGGATGTGTTGCGTCACCATGGCTGTTCAACCTTTTCATGGATAAATGTTTGACAGATTTAAAAGAAAGTATGTATGGGTTAAGAATGAATGAATTACTCATCAAATGTTTACTCTACGCTGATGATCAAGTAATACTTGCGTCATCCGCTAACGAGCTTCAGGAGATGCTAAATATTATGAATGAAGCTTTGAAAGGGAAAGGAATGAAAGTGAATGTAAACAAAACGAAAGTTATGCTTTTTGAACGAGATGAATCTATGATGAATGGCAATATTTTGATAGATGGGGAACAAGTGGAAGAGGTGAAAGAATTTGTATACTTGGGATCTAAATTTACAAAAGATGGAACATGTGAAAGTGATATCGAAAGGAGAGTGAATGCAGGGAATATGGTAAATGGTGCTCTGCATGCTTTTATGAATAGCCAGATGGTGTCTCAAAGGGCTAGACTGGCAGTGCATGCTGGAGTGTTGGTGCCAACACTTATGTATGGTAGTGAAAGTTGGGTATGGCAGAAGAATCACAAAAGTAAAATAAATGCGGTAGAGATGAGAGCGTTGAGAAGCATGAGTGGATTAAAACTGAGTGACAGAGTAAGAAATAGTGTGATAAGAGAACGTTGTGGTATAAAAGAAGACGTAGTGACTAAAATTGAGAAAGGTATGCTTAGATGGTTTGGGCATGTAGAGAGAATGAATGAAAGGAGACTGACAAAAAGGATTTATGAGTCAAGAGTGAATGCGAAAGTTGGAAGGGGAAGACCAAGGCGAACGTTCCTGGACCAAATCCAGGACATTTTAAATAACGGCCAGGTCAAGAGTACTCTAAACCGACGAACTTGTATGAAAGGTTTAATGAGAATGAAAGAAGCGAAGGAGATATGCAAGGATCGTGGCAAGTGGAAGGATGTTGTCTCTGCCTACCCCTATGGGAATGAGGCGTGATGCTATGTACGTATGTATGTACAAAAGAGGGTCAAGTATTGATCCTTGTGGGACACCCATTTTTACTGACGACTCAAGGAAGTCAAAAGACCGAACACATAGTTGCTGGTCCAATCAAGTGAAAGCAAACATAGTTTTTCCATTTGCTGCCTCTATGAGACCAGCTGAGGACTGAAGGGATGCAAGGCGTTGGTGAAGAAATTGATGCTGGCAACAATATGACCTTAGTAGTAAAAATTATACGACAGAAAAGAGAATACATTCAGCATTGTCCTATTATTTTTATAACGGACAAGTTATCCTTTGATTGTGATATCACTACTGATGATACGGTCTATGATGGACACGACCTTCAACTTTGTAGAACACGACCAAGAAGAGAATACACACAGCATTATATCATATAGTATTCTACTTATAGCTGACAGGTTAGCTCTTGATTGTGATATCACCAATGATGACACAGTCTATGATGGAAGCGACTATAGTAAGAGGTAATTTACTTCTTTATTGCTTCTATAGAGCATCGTAATGAAAGCCAAATTTTATGCCTGACGGCACGTCTTTGCTGGTACGGAAGTAACAAGTTCTTACCAATTCAGACAGGTGTTTAAAGTATTTCCTTGGCATTTGGTATTTGATTTCCTTCTACTTCTTAAGCTGCCATCTCCTTTCGGAGGTCGGCTATCATAAGGGCAATTTGAACTTCCTATACAGCCGTAATAATATAACATAGCGAGCCATTTAGTCATACTATATCATGTGTAGAGATGTAACTCAATCTACCAAGACTTGTTTATAACTACAAAACGGCTAGAGAGCGTAGCAAAAGTACGAGTAAAGATGCATGACGAATCTATACCTACATAAAAATCGCGTGTCACGTCTTTGTCGCCAATATTACTTAACTGATTTTGATGTAATTTTCTACATACTGTGGTTTCATTTAATCTGTTCGTTGGCCTCATTCAAACTCGAGAGACTGGTTTCGCTTTTAGTGTTCGTGGAAGTCTAGAGAAATTTTAAAAGGTGAGCAAATATTAAAAAAAATATGCCAGAAATATAGTAAAGATAACAAGGTCGTTTCCCTTAGAAACTATTCCTAAATGTCAAACATTTGATGTTCATCCTTTCGTTCAGAAATCAATTAAATTAATAAGACGTTCAGAAATCAAATTAAATTTAAGAGTGTTGTTTTTTTTCATTTATTTTGAATGTCAAACGTTTTGCTGTTAGTGCTGTCGTTCAGAAATTAAATTGAAAATATTTTTTTTTTGACAATTGACATTGACAACCTACAATTTCTGATCGCAAATGTAGTATTTGACGGATTTTAGCGGACTCGTAAGGTTAAATTTTAATTCGTTCTTTAATATTATCATCAGACCTGCATTGCAATTAATATGTGGATAAATTATATTTGAAATAGAGATTTCACTACATTTCCATGAGAAGAACACGGGTGACACCAAGGGAAATACTAGTATTTACATAGATGTCTGAGACATTATCTATAATTTTCCGTTGCTAAAGAGTTAGCCTAAGGCCTAGGTTGCATCTTCATACCGCGTTATGTCCATTCTCTCAGTAATTTTACACTTGTAACTACAAATTATAAATCAATACAACTTGGGCAACATTACAGCTGCTATTTCTACATGGCATCGGAATTTAGCTCGTGAGAATATATATTTAAAGTCAATCTGTTGTATTTATACAGATAGGAGTAAATTAAAATAAAAATCATTTAATTTGAAAGATTATTGAGACGATTTTAAACTTTTTATTATAAAGATCCATATTACAAAATTCTGATAACAATATAGCAGCGACTAAACTCGATATGGACGATTAATTGTTCATTTAAGGCATTTTATAAGTTAAATCACATTACTCTGTGCGTAGGGTAATGTCATAGACATGGAAGATTTATAACCTGATACAAATAATTGCAATGCTATTAAAATTGCAGTAACAATAACAAGTTGCTAGTTATTCTGAAATATACTTCAACTCTAAATATTTGTAACAGATTATGAATCTTCTATGTCTTTGACATTACGCTGTGCACAGAGTAATGCTACCTAGTTTTCAGAAATTCTGACAGATTCTAATGCTGATTTTAAAGACTTTTAGAATAGTAGGTTATTCTATACTATATGGAAATAATATATATTTTGACTATTCAATATTGCTGTAACAGTGTTTTTGAAGAAATTTTTGAATTTGAGTTTGAAAATGTAACATATTTACATTAAGTTTACCGCGTTAGGGTCCGGTCACATAGACTGACTCGGACAGAAGAGCAGATTTTGAACGTGATTAAAATTGAGTATTGGATAGTTGAAATAAGGTTTACTTTTACATTTCACTTTTGACTTTATTTGACTTTTTCATTAACTTTTTATTTTATTTGTGTCTCATAATTTAAAACTAAATGTAATATGATTTTGGTTAATTGTTAAATCTCTTGTGTTTATCTGTACATTTTATTTCGTTCATTCATTTATTTTGGTTATGTAAATTCTATGGGTCTTAACCTGAAATAAATCAATTTTATTTAATTTTATTTATTTATTTATTTATATTTCACCTGTCTTGTTTAGGCATTCTCCATAACAAAAGAGGTGAAATATATATTAAACCTTATCTCAACCATCCAACGCTGATCCTCTGTCCGAGCCAGTCTATTTGAACGGACCCTTAATGTTAATAAGCATCTTTTTGCGAAACCGTGTACTAAAGGCATATCTATACATTTAGATCTTTGCTTATTTCAAGCATATTTAATATTTTGTTGTTCAAGAGATAGCCTAAATCCATTTTGTCGAGAATCAATCCACTTAGCCGTATCTTTTGGAGGGAAAACCCCGTTTTTTTTTACCAATAACTAGATAAATCCAAACACTGCGCCAGTGGAAATAAAAATAACACGTGAAGTTTATTTCAAAAAGGTACTTTAATACTTACTAGATAAGGTATGAATTTAATTGTAATTATTTGTAACAGATTGTAAATCTTCCCATGTCTATGACATTACACTGTGCACAGAGTAATGGGATGTAGTTTTCAATACCTTTAAAATGATTGTAATATAAATTATTAATATTAAAATTAGGGACTTTATCCAAAGAAATTGTGTATTGAAGACATAATTATACATTTAAATTTTTGCTTATTTGATTTGAAAAACAGAAGTCTATTTTGTAGACAATTTCTTTTCTTTTTTTGAAGGGGAATCCCCGCTTTTTCTTTCAAGTAAAATCAAGTAGGCATATTACAGCACTTTTGAATCGTCAAATTATATTTTTTTTCCACACTCTGATTCTTATATACATCTGATGACGGTACTCAAGATCGGCTTAAAATCTAAAGTTACGAGGGTTCCTTCGCGCCCTGATCCGAGAAGAACCCACAACAAACTCAGTCGGGTATTTTTTTTTTCCATCATCATTACAATAACAAATTAGTTTACTATATTTTAATTAAAATTAGAGCAATTTGTTCACTCCCAAGCGTTTCTATCGTCTAGGTAATCTTGCAACTTATAATACGATTTTTCTATCAACTTTCTTTTAACAAAGACTTTGAATTTATTGATTGACATCTTTAGAACGTCTTGTGGGAGTTTATTATAGAAACGTATACAGTTACCCTTAATATTAATTGAGAATATCTATATTGTATACCCCACTCACAGGCTAACACAGCTTGCACAATTTCGGACATTCTTATGGAAGCATACCTTATTAAAAAAGAAATACAATAAAAACTAAACTAACTATTTGAAAACTATACATAAATTAATAATAGTTATAATAATAACCAATATTTATGAAATTAAATCTAAAGTTACAAAACAACAATATAGAACCTAATGGGAAGATATATATTTTATTATTTTCTTTTTAAATGATTTGGCCGAGTCAATAAATATATCAAGCTTAGCTTTTTTAAATATGTTATTATATGATACCACCATTCTATTCTTTACCAAAAACTAGATAAATCTACCTACCGTCGATCAATCTGATATCACATAGGAAGTTGAACAAAAAGACTTATAAAATATAAGTCTTAAACAGTGCCAAAAGAAACAAATATTTATAATTTTTTGTAACTGTTTCATGCGACGGTGAGTTTAATATTCATAAAACGTTTCTAATAAAACCCATAGGAGTCACTTTCACTAATGTCATTAGCATACTTTACACGCAATAAGGACATAAGAGCTATTCCATTAACAGGAATTTTCAAATTATCACAGTTGACAAGATCACCATAAAATTTCTTTTAATTTAAAGGTTGTTGCTTAACAGATAATACAATGAATCACATATGATACATAGATTAACTTAATTTTCCAGGTACATGTTTCAAATTTGACAATTTTTAAGCGATTTAAAATAACGGAAGTCAACAATTCGTCTGAATTTTTTTTAAATCAGTTGACAAGAAAACACCATACAATTTCTTTTAATTTAAAGGTGTTGGGTTGTTGCTTAACAGATAATGCAATGAATCACATATGATACATAGATTAACTTAATTTTCCAGGTACATGTTTCAAATTTGACAATTTTTAAGCGATTTAAAATAACGGAAGTCAACAATTCGTCTGAATTTTTTTTGTTTGTTACCTGACATCATTCGACTGGGTAAACCGATCTTGATGATTCTTTCTTTGTCCAGTTCTGATGATGGCATCCAAGAGAAAACCGTATATCTTAAATTTGCATTTAGCATGACAAATAGACGAATAACTCAATATCACGCCAACCGATTGCAATGATTCGTATTTATTGGAAAGGATGTACTTCAAGGGTTGTTTGATGATGGTTTGGTTAGATTTTGATCATAGGATCCATGACATAGTAACGGAACTCTTCAATTCCTAGGAGCAAATTAACGATACTCGGCAGAATCTTTTATAGGCTATGATCAAGTGATTGTCGTAGTTAAACATGATGATCAATGGAACTCCTCAACGGCTTACAGTGAGGGTGCGATTTGTGGCAGAATATCTAACTGCCTGTAATCAAATCGCAATGAGATTATGTATGTTGCTGCATTACTATATTTACTTAAGGTGTATTATGTGTGAATTGGGACTTTTGCGTATTCGTGTTGAGCTTGATTACCATATAAAAGAATAGTAATAGCTGGGTGGCACTGTACCGACCTGCAACGTATGAAGTTGTTTTCATTTAAGCTGTCTCATATGAACAACTCGTTTTTTACTTACTTGTTAGCGTTATTCAGATTCAATTTAAATCAAAATAAAAATAAAAGGTATAAAAATTTGAACAAAAAAAGAACCGCCTTCAAAACAAACAAATAATCGCGTATTCATATTTAGAGTTCTTCTAAGTAAAATGAATATATTACGATAATACAATGTATAATAGTTACAATTATTATTATATTTGGAGTCGGCGTCAGCCAAGGTAGGTGTGTCCCGCGAGTCCACTTGACAGCTCTCTTACCTATAGCTATATACCTTGGCTGACACCGACTCCAAACATAATAATAATTGTAACATTTAATCATTTAGTCATAAATATACAATTAACCATGATAACATTATATCGAACCTTAACATTAATACAGACAAAATAAAAGTAACTAAAATGCGCCATCAGAAGCAAATGGATGGGTGCCCATAAGGCTGGCAGCGTTACCTCTTTGGACAGCGATACTTATACGCTGTCCNGGAACATAAAAATTTCTTTTGAAAGTTAGTATATCTTAAAAACACTGTTTTATCATTTAATTCATAATGGAAATGCGCCGTTATAATGCGTAAACGAGTGAAATCCTATGAAATTTATGATTTCTTCGCCATTTATAGGACGTATAATACTAAAATGAAGGTGCAAGGCAATTCAAAACCTGTCCGGCCATAACACAAGGAAAAGTTGTCCTATCGTATAAGGTCAACTCATATTGCATCATTATTAAAATATGCAAACATTATGAGTCATTGTTGCCAAAGTTGTAAAACAGATCAAAACACGGATTTCATGTTTCGAGTATATAAAGAATTAACTCCGTTAGTAAGTAAAGTAAGTAAGTAGCATCCCATTAACGTCCCACTGTTGGGCCCAGCCCACCTCACTCCGAGGAGCGAGGGTTTTTACAGCATAGACCTTCCACGCTGCTCCACTGCGGATTGGCAGGCATAGTACACAAGTGCACTCTCTTTTCCTTCACTCTCATAGCCCGATGTGACGGGAATCCGACACGACCGGAGGGAGATCGGGCGCAGGACCGACGGCTTAATGTGCTCTCCGAGGCACGGGGGTGGATCACACCGCCAACTTCCCAACTTCGGGCAAATCTTGAGAAAATCTTAACAGAAAACTCAATATTGATTATTGAATTGGCCCGTACCCGGGACTCAAACCAAGGACCTCATGTCTGTAGTCGAACATGCTAACCCCTAGACCAATGAGGCAGTTCCAACCGTTAGTATGTCTTGCTTATTAAAAAACCCCTCGGTCCATACAGAGACAGAACAAAAAACCTGTGGTTTTAAGTAAACACGATACAAGTGAAACTGTCAAGCGAGCCATGGGCGCCGCCATATTGGCGTTGACTGCTCTGTACGTGCCACTTTACCCATACTCCGCAGCCGGCTGTAATGCGACATGCAACAGATGTATGACATTTTTAGGGCGATGCAAAAATTCTTTTTTGGCAAACTATTTTTTAAGTCTTGTTTATGTCTATATAAATCTAAAACTATACATTTCCGAAACTTTGTGGGAGGGGAAAAGGAAGATATGTTAGGAATTTAAGGAATTAAATTGTCAATTAAATATTAAAAGTGTCGAAATAAATACAAATAATTTATTTATATCTCAAATGACAAATAGTATATAAAAATGCCACGTGTTTTTTTAATATTAGAAATTATTAATAAAATTTTGTTTTTGAATTTAAAATGTAGAAAACATAATATATTAAATATTTTCATTTTATATTTCATGTCAAATAATATATAGATGTGTATAAGAGACAGAGTATATCCTTTCCAATAAAAAAAGAAACATCGAAATCAGTTGGCGTGATCTTGAGTTATTCGTCCATTTGTCGCGCACATGCTTAATGCAAACTTAACACTTATCCGGTTTTCTCATGGATGCCACCATCAGAACTGGATTTAAAAAAAATGGGAGCCTATGATGAGCACCACCTTTCATTTAAAAAAAAATCATCAAGATCGGTTCACCCAGTCGGGAAATATGAGGTAACAAACATAAAAAAAAAAACAAAAAATACAGACGAACTGATAACCTCCTTCTTTTTTTGAAGTCGATTAAAAAGATGAAAATACGTACAGGCAATTTAGGGGAGAGGATCTTAGGACACAGACCCCAGGTTGATAGACTATACACATCGTTGGTGCATTGATGCCAGCATTCCCTTCGCTAGCAGAGGTCCTGGATTCAATTCCTGGCATTAAAAATCTAGGGAATTGTGCTTTATAACTTGTCTGAGTTTAGAATAGTGGCAGGCTTCGGCTGTGGGTAGTTACCACCGTACTAACAGAGACCAAGAGAGATTTGTGTTCTGGTACGATGCTATGTAGAAACCATCAGAGGTAAATAGATAAGCGAGCTTCCAACTTAGACTGTACCATTAACATCTGGTGTGATCACAGTTGTAGCGAAGAATGGATTTGCCCAAGGTATGCTGAAAATAATGTTGTCGTATCGACCTTTTATAATTAAGATAATTGATTTAATTTTGAAGAGATAGTCAGCATGAGATTTCCAGGTGACATACATACATACATCACGCCTCATTCCCTTCGGGGTAGGCAGAGACGAAGTCATTCCACTTGCCACAGCCCTTGCATATCTCCTTCGCTTCTTTCACTCTTATTAAACCTTTCATACAAGTTCGTCGGTTTAAAGTACTCATGACCTGGGCCTTATTTAAAATGCCCTGGTCTTCCCCTTCTAACTTTCCCATTCACTCTTGACTAGTAAATCCTTTTTGTCAGTCTCCTTTCATTCATTCTTTCTAAGTGCCCAAACCATCTAAGCATACCTTTCTCAATTTTAGTCACTACATCTTCTTTTATACCACATCGTTACCAGGTGATGTGGTGGTCAATATACAAGCCTTAAAATTTTGTTTTACAAGTTTTTTTTAATTTTATTGCTAGAATAGTTAATATTTATGTCATAACTAATTTTATTACGTATTTTTTTTAATTCCTTAATTTTGTTTTGTTAAAATTTAAAGTAAGTTTATTCAACTACCCATTCATTATATCTATTAAATTATTATTTATTGCGTTTTTGTGTTCTTTTATGTTGTAAATTACGATACAATCTTGCGCTAAATGTATCATAGGACATCTAGGGATTTGTGGCAGACTGTGAATATATAAAAGAAAAAGTAGTGGTCCTAGTATACTTCCCTGTGGTACTCAACAAGTAACTCTTTCGAGCTTTAGAAAAATATTTATTTTCTGTTATATAGATTTGAGATGATGCAAGATGATTAAACTTAAAGCAGTTTCTCTAACTCCATAGCTATTCAGTTTTTTTTAAATACGTTATGATTAACATCATCGAATGCTTTGGATAGATCCGTAAACAACGCTGATACTATTTTTAATTGTCTACATTTATTCTTAATAAGAATGAATGTTTCGAACCACTGGATTACAGCTCTATATATACATATATTTATGTAAGTAAAATAATTGGTGCATCGACTTCGTGACGCCTATAATGGACCAAAGTCGTAGAAATCTCTTGTTAACCCAAAATAGTCTTTATATTAATACGATTAGGTTTTAGTTGCAAAATTGCACACACGAATTACATTCTATTGACGGGATAGCTTCTATACATTGCGTAAGAATGACCTTAAGTTTACATGCTCTATATAAAGTGACTATATTATTAAGGAATTACTTTTAACTTTAATGGCTGGGAGAAAAGTTTAACAAATCTTTAAATTATTTTATATTAGCTGCGTAGTTCCCGATCTCATGCGAATATCGGCAAATCTGTACTTAGTGAGGTCATTGCGAAAGAAGGCGCTTTGTTAAGTTTTTTTGAAGATCTCGTATTGAGTTAGTGTCTTACGATGGAGGAATGAAATTTTGCCAGTTTCTATAGCGACGGAGCCCACGATGATAAAAATTTTGAAAATCATGCATAAAAAGTACATTAAAACAATAAAAAAACACATTACACAAACGTCTATAGATTATATATGCGTATCGGTCAATCTGACAATTATGGCAAACGTCATTAGCTTACATTATAAAAGTGTATATATAGTCAAAAGCATTAAAAAGGTTAAATGAAGAAAGGTTATATTGTCAAGAGCATCAAGAAGGTAACATTTAAAAAGTTTATATTATGAAAACTCTAATGAGGTTACATTAGAAAAGTTTATATCGTCAAAAGCACTAAGGAGGTTATATTGGTTAAGTTTATGTAGTTAAAAGCATTAAAAAGGTTAAATTAGAGAAGTTTATATTGTCAAAACGCTAATGAGGTTACATTTAAAAAGTTAATATTGTCAAAAGAACTAAGAAGATTACATTAGAAAAGTTTCTAATGTTAAAGCACTAATAAGGTTACATTAGAAAAAATTTTATATGGTCAAAAGCACTAAGGAGGTTACATTGGTTCGTCGTCGTCGCTTCAACCGATGGACGTCCACTGCTGTATAGGTCTCACGTAATGACGTCCACAAGGCCCGATCTTGCGCCGCCTGGCTCCAGCGGCTACCGGCAAGCCTCTTTATATCATTGGACCACCTGCGGGATCTCCACTCCAGGGCCTTTGGCCCTCAACGTCCATCGGTCCGTCGGACTACGTGCTCCACCCATTGCCACTTCAGGTTCGCGATTCGTAGGGCTATGTCGGTGACTTTGGTTCTGCTACGGATCTCCTCATTTCTGATTTGATCAACTAGAGAAACTCCGAGCATAGGCCTCTCCATCACACGCTGAGCAACTCTGAGCTTTCGTATGAGGCCCATAGTCAGCGACCACGTTTCAGAGCCGTAGGTCACCACTGCCGACACGCACTGTTCGTACATTGGTTAAGTTTCCTTAAAAGTTTCGATGTTCTACGTAACTTTGTCGATTTGAATCCAGTTTCAAATAAATAGGTACAGTCAATTTCTGTCATAGATATTATTAATTTAAAAGAGTGAGTTATTTGCTTTAAGAATCAACTGACATTATGTTTATATGATTTGATACATATCGATGTCCTACAGTTGGGGAAAGATCTCCAAACTCATAGGAGAGAGGATTTTTACGACATACACCCACCACACCTTACTACAGAGGGTTATCAAGCTACACATACCTCTGAAGTATTTCTGGAAATCCACGCAAGTAATTGTGTGTTTCCACACGATGTTTTTCATCACCGAAAAGCACAACGATGGTTTACAAACTAAAATTATGGACCACCACTAAGACTAGCTTTTTATACTCCGATATATTACTTTACATTGAAACTAATAAAGATTTGTCACAACTTCGTTCGAAAATCGAACCAGGAACATCTAATAAAGCGAATAGATGTATCAAATGAATTAGAGTCGTGTATTTTATCACAAGGTTAAATGTTTTAATTGCTATGTGATGACAGCACAATAATATTTCACATCCAAGGGCCATCACGTTGTGCGTGATGAGCTTTTTATGTAATTCCTTGTAAAGTCATTAAATAATTCACACATTTCAAGTTACAGTACGTTAGAATCAATACTTCGATCAGGTGATAAATTTGTTACCAACGGACAAATCGATGAGGATTCAAAACTTATAAAAGTCGTCGGTTCTTAAAAAGTGTGCAAAATTTCAAATGTTTATCGTTTATTTGTTCACTTCTACATGAAAACACGTCTTCACGTAACCGGTTCGAGTTCAAAATCAAGGTGAAGTCATTAATCGGATTAAATTAAAAAGGTCGCATTAAATTTTGGCAATAAATTATCGCAGCAATTCTGATTTATCACGGTTTTGCCATAAATAACTTTTATATAAAAAATAATGGCTAGGAAGCTGTTTTTATTTAATGTTATAGGTACTTCGATTTAACTACTCTCACGATTATTGTTTTTATGTTGTATTTATAATGAAATAAAGTCTTACGCCACATCAGTTTGTTTGTACGCGATAAACTCAAAAACTACTAAGCTGATTTTCACGCGGTTTCCATAAATAGATAGAGTGATTCACGAGAAAGATTTTGGTATATAATTTGTCTAGATTTTGTGTAAATTGGTTGAAATATAAGGATAACTGTTATATCGAAAAAAAACAAGTAGTCTGGGAGTTTACAACGAAAACGCTGCCTAATCCTTTAGAGATATAAAAAAACAATGTCTGGCAGGATAATTCCTCTTTTAAAGATCTATAAAAAAGTCTGGGACAGCATATATCTATCTTTTAAGGATAGCTCACTATACACATTCCTATTTCTAAGAGAATGGTCAAATACAATGTGTTTAGTATAAAGTGGATAATATACTATACTGTCTGAAACCAGGGCGTATCACTAGTCATTTACAAAAAGAACATTATAAAGGATAGATTAAGTTAATAAAAGAGCCATCTACATTGTCTTCTTCAAGGACAATCTAGTTATCAGTTTCGTCCTACGACATAATTAGACGCTTTCGCAATAAACCATTTCAACGCAATCTGCTTCCAACATCGAACTGCTTTAAATGTACTTTTAAAGCTCAATACTACAATGTCACGTGTGCTTTCAAATAAAACCGAAATAAATATATAATACGTGAAGCAAAAACTTTTTTAACGAAAATTTGCTTTTGGAGACGTGCTGTTGTCACTATATGCTGATGACAGCGCGTACATCGCGTCGTCAAATACAAAGGAACAAGCCGCCATCAAGCTTCAACGTCTACTGGATCTGTTGCCGGATTGGCTAGACAAGTGGAAGATGTCGGTTAACGTCGGCAAGACATCGGACATCATGTTCGGCCGCCACACGCCGCAGTGTTAGCTAAACATCAGGGGGCAGGACGTGGAGTGGCAGACCACAGTACGCTACTTGGGGTGCCGCATTGACCGCGGGCTGCGCCTGGCAGACACGGTGACTCACGCCGTGGGCGAGGCTGCGGCGGCCCGGTCGATGCTATGGCCGCTCTTTACCTCAAGTCTCCCAACAAAAGCGAAGCTGAAGGTCTACGAAGCCTACGTCCGCTCCAGACTGACATATGCAGCCCCTACCTGGTACTCCTGCTCAGGGTACCAAAGGCGAAGGCTGCAGATCCAGCAGAACAAGAACCTACGTATGATAGTAGGAGGAGGATGTTCCGCCTAGCCGATAACTCCCCGCGCACACACCTCCATGGGATTGCCAGCCACCATACTAGAGTGGCAAACACTGGGCGCCCCTTACCTCGTGAGCTTCTGCTGTCACTACCATCAGACGTGGGTGATGACGGCACAGACGAAGCGCCGGCAGTGGCTACACCTGGATTGACCTCAGTAGACTAGACCTGGATGGGCCCGCTGGCGTCGCCGGCGGGAACCCGCCCGATTGCCACTACGGGCAAAAATAAATTACCGAGCATCCGCGCGATGCTCGAGGCTTAGCCCGGGTAATGGGACAAAAGCCCCGAGGCCCGTAATCCTCAATGCTAGTTGAGACGTACCCGAGAGAATGAAAATTTCGCGTACGGAGGATTATATAATTTCCTACACAAAAAAAACATTAAATCAATAAAAACACAACACATTTGTCAATTGGTGACAATTATGTCGAACGAGAAGAGTAAATTGTCACTGCGCCACAAGGTGACACTCTACAAAACTTGCATCCGCCCTTATTCTCTTATGCGAGGGTAGTGTTCGCTCACGTTCCCGTACGCCGGCTGGTTCGACTCCAGATGCTGCAGAACAAATTCATGCGCATAGCCACAGGCGCCCGCTGGTTCATGCGCAACGTCAATCCTCGCAACGGTCAACAGTCACTTCAAAACGCTCTCCGTAGACTACTTGAATAGAGCCATCAGTCACCCCAACCCTCTCGTTAGAAATGCCGCCTCTTATGGGATTAGGCTAAACATCCCGCCTACGAAGAGGCGGCCCAAACACGTCCTCGACAACCCAGACGACCAGATTATTATTGACAACGCCCCGTACACTATCACACACACACATCGTCTTTGCCGGCGAAGACGAGGTCCCCGCTATCTGACGCACCCCGGCCGCGGCCCCCAGTCGCGGACCCATGGGCGTCAAGACTAAGCACCTGTCCGATTCTCTTTTTTTTAGCAGCAGTTGCTCTAAGCCTAGGTCCGAGCCTCGTAGGAGGCGCCCTTAGAGCAACGTTTCCCCCACAACGTAGCGACGAGCTTCTGCGCTCGCCACCCCTCTCGGTTACGCTGTAAAAGCCAGTAGGGCTAACAGCAACTACACACTTAGAAAAAAAAATTATGTCAAATGCAATAAGGTTACACCAAAAAAAGATTTTTATTTTTAAAAGTACTAAGGTTACACTATTAAAGTTTATATTGCCAAAAGCACTAAAGAGGTTATATTAGGAAAGTCTATATAGTCAGAAGCATCGAGGAGGTTACACTACAAGAGTCTATATAGTCAGAAGCATCGAAGAGGTTACTTTAGAAGAGTATATAGTCAGAAGCACCGAGGAGGTTACATTACAAGAGTCTATATAGTCAGAAGCATCGAAGAGGTTACATTAGAAGAGTATATAGTCAGAAGAACCGAGGAGGTTACATTAGAAGAATATATAGTCAGAAGAACCGAGGAGGTTACAGTAGAAGAGTATATAGTCAGAAGAACCGAGAAGGTTACATTACAAGAGTCTATAGAGTCAGAAGCATCGAGGAGGTTACTTTACAAGAGTCTATATAGTCAGTGTCCTTTCACGTCGGGTATAGAGTTTTTATTCTTTCGGTAATCTAATCATAGACTAACTACAAAGTTCACAGATACATAACAGTCAGAAGCATCGAGGAGGTTACATTAGAAGAGTATATAGTCAGAAGAACCGAGGAGGTTATATTAGAATAGTCTATATAGTCAGAAGCACCGAGGAAGTTACATTGTAAGAGTATAAAGTCAGAAGAACCGAGAAGGTTACATTAAAAGATGAGAAACGATGACAGTTCCACAATTTAAAAATGAAATGGGACAATTATAAATCAAATCAAATCAAAAATATCTTCATTCAAGTGGGCATATTACAGCACTTTTGAATCGTCAAATTATATTTTTTTTCCACACTCTGATTCTAATATACATCTGATGACGGTACTCAAGATCGGCTTAAAATCTAAAGTTACGAGGGTTCCTTCGCGCCCTGATCCGAGAAGAACCCACAACAAACTCAGTCGGGTTTTTTTTTTTACCATCATCATTACAATAACAAATTAGTTTACTATATTTTAATTAAAATTAGAGCAATTTGTTCACTCCCAAGCGTTTCTATCGTCTAGGTAATCTTGCAACTTATAATACGATTTTTCTATCAACTTTCTTTTAACAAAGACTTTGAATTTATTAATTGACATCTTTAGAACGTCTTGTGGGAGTTTATTATAGAAACGTATACAGTTACCCTTAAATGAGTTGTTAATCTTATGCAGCCTACTAGAATTTATAACAAGTTTGTTTTGGTTTCGTAAGTTATATGATGTACATTCACTCTTTTTATTAAAAGAGTCAATGTTTTTATGTACATACAACAAGTTTTCTAATATATATACGCAGTGAACTGTCATTATGTTAACTGCCTTGAATTTGTTTCTTAGCGACCCTCCTGGACCCATATTGTAAATCGCATGAACAGCCCTTTTCAGCAGCACAAATATTGCATCGATATCAGCAGCATTACCCCAAAGTAGAATACCGTATGACATAATGCTGTGAACCTTTGAACTCAATTTTTGAACACTTTATAACTTCGAATTCATTTGACATTTTGCACACTTTAAAATATGGGCCGATTATAATTTCGTCTGTATTTTTGTATGTTAAAGAATCTTTGAAATTTTGACCGTAAGATACTTATTCCTCCAAACCTACATATTAATTAAATAAATATGTATAACCTATGTAATATTATTAACAAATTACGCAATATTTAATAACCTAGTTAACAGAATTCGTTCATTTATTTGCATTGCTCAATTCGTTTGAGTTGGCTTCTAATATTACTCTGTCACGTAAAAGTCTAATGGTAAAGTGTTGTATAAGGATGTTTTATTTGTAGCATGAACCTGTTTGATAATACGTGACACCTAATTTTAGTAATTAGAACTAAATTTATAGAAAAATTATAGATAGAAGAAGTTTAGAGAATGTTATAACTCGTTTCTTAATAACGAAGTATGTTAAATTCCCCAGAAAACAAATTTGGGAGATTATATATTCTATATTTATGTTAATCAATAGATTTTGATGAGAATTGACGATTGAAACTTGAATGAAAATCGCAGCTTCACCGAGTCGAAAGTTATACTAAATGGATCTCCCGTCCAACTACTAGTTGACACGATACCATGGTACTGTCTCAACTCGGGCAATTGGTAATTTAAGCTACTCTTTCTTTTTAAGTGATAATGTGTATTATCTATTTCGTTTCGTAGCAAATACCATAACAAAATATGCGTAGAGATAACACCAGACAATAGAGAAACAAAAATAAAGCAGGTACAAAGTGACCGTTACTAACGGTGCGTGAGTCGCGTCGAAGTTCATTAAGTTTTTTTGTGGTATATTATAAACTGTCAGTGTTTATTGGTGATTAATTGTGTTTTTTAATTATATAAGTGATGTGAATAACAATGGAAACCTTTGAAGACGGACTTTTTTCACTATCTCAAAGTTTAACGCAACATAACGCTACACCAGAGGCTTAATTTAATAAACAAAAGATAACATTTTATAGTTTAACTATTAGGAAACATAAAAATCATAACATTTGGTAGTCTTTCATGAACATTTAAGTCCCAAGAGCCACTTTAGCGTCATTCCACCCGCGGGACAATCAATTACTGCATTAGAAAAAACTTGGACGGACACTCAAACGGATACGTAGCAGAATGACCTTCAAATGGGCGGGGCTTCCCCTCCGTCGCACGCAATGTGTTACAGTCCTTAACGTAGTCCTTTGATCCTTTAGCTATCCAGTGGTGTAATTATATTTCTGATCTAGGTGATAGATAGGTAGATACAAGACCAAACTGTATCCCCCGATTTTGTTATCATTCGATTTTAAAGGCGTATTCACGGCCACAAACACTGGACTGATTTGGCTAATTTTGGTTATGATTTACGTGTGAAAGTCTAGAGAAGGTTTAAAATGTTAGTAAATGCAATTTCCTACGTTTAGCTTAAAAGAAATCGAACCTAAGACTTGTAACACGAGTCAGAGAGGCTGTCGTAATCGGTAAAACTAAATTCGTCTCAAATTTACTTCTTAATTTTGTAAAATTGTAATTAGTTTATTACAAACCAGGGGTGTGTGAATAATTCGCATTATTCGTTCTGAATCGAATGTCAATATTCGATTTGAAACTCGAATCGAATAATTCGATTTTCGCAATTATTCGTTAACTATTAAATTATTAGTGAATTTGCGATTATTCAGAATATTCGAATATAAATTTAACAGTCTATAATCTGTCGTTCTTTCGACTATTTTGACGGCCTCACTGGCGCAGTGGTGCGAGTATTCGCTTTGCTAGCGGAGGTCCCGGGTTCGATCCCCGGTAGGACGAATTTAGGAAATTGTATTTTCTAATTTGTCTGAGTCTGGACTGGTGGGAGGCTTCGGCCGTGGCTAGTTACCACCCTACCAGCAAAAACGTACCGCCAAACAAAGAGATTTGTGTTCCGGTACGATGCTGTGTAGAAACCGTAAGGGGTATATCGCCTCTTAACAGATTAGCGCGCTTCCATCTTAGACTGTATCATCACTTACCATCAGGTGAGATCACAGTCAAGCGCTAATTTGTCAGCAATAGAGAAAAAAAAATAAATTAACTGTATTTCTGATTTGATCACGTAGAGAAACTCCAAGCATAGCCCTTTCCATCGCACGCTGATTGACTCTGAACTTTCGTATAAGGCCCATAGTCAGCGACCACGTTTCGGAGCCGTAGGTCATCACTGGCAACGCACTGTTCGAAGAGCTTTGTCTTCAGGCACTAAGGGATATTGGACGAAAAGAGATGCCATAATTTCCCCAACGCTGCCCAACCGAGTTGGTGAAGAAAATTACTCACTGGTAAAAAAAAATCAGAATCTTTTACCAATATTACCATCTAGATTTTTTTATGGTATCAATAGACATATATCGCTGATTAAAAGATTTTTAAGCAAGTACATTATTCGTAATTTGAATATTTACATACACGGTTTAAATTATCTAATTCGATTGTTTCGAATTAATCGATTTTTCGTCGAATTTCGATCGATTCGGATTATTCGCTTAAAAATCGATTCGACTGGAACGATATTCGCACACCCCTATTACAAACATAACTCCCCATCATTTGTTTAACCGCAAGATGAAATTTAAACCGTACATCGTCCCTTATTAATATTAGCTGCTAACAATACGGTGGTAATTGTATAAGAAATACAACCGACCGCCGTTTGGCCTTGTGGTGGTTAATAATACGGATTTCGTTTATAACAATTGTGGGAAGCCTTGGCCCATAGCTGGGATTATATTTCAGAACAAATAGACTATGTATATATCGTTACATATTATAAACAAAGTCCTCTGCTGTGACTGTCTACCTTATCATAATTAACTCATAGACTACTGAATGAATTTTGATGCAATTAACACCAATAGATAGGCTGATTAATGAAGAAGATTTAGATATATAATTTGTCTAATTTATATGTAAACAGGTAGAAATATAAAGTGTCGAAAAAAATTAAGCTACCTGTGAGCTTTCATCAAAAATTCTGTTTAATCCCTTAGAGATATAATAATATAATGTATGGAAGGATAACTCCTCTTTTATAGATCTAAAAAAAAGTCCTTGATGGCATAGGTATATCTTTTAAAGATAGGTCACTATAACCATTTTGTTTTCCAAAGAAATGGTCACGTACAATCGTGTATTAAAGAATTATTTAGACAATCACAGTGTCAATATTTATCAACTTAAATACGTTAGTTACCTTAAACACTTCGTGCACATTATAGTAATCTTTTTCATCTTTTAAATTAAATGAATATCTTAGGAGTTAAAGCAAAAATAATTCACGATGTAATAGACTCAAGCGCGTTGCCCAGTTCTTTGTAGTCCTAATATCTGACAACTCTATTTGTCGCTCTTTCAAGCTACAACTATTGAACCGATTTAAATGAAATTTGATACACATATAGTGTAAAGCCTCAGAAAAGCCTTCGATAAGGTGTGGCATGCCGGCTTGATTTACAAGCTGGACCACCTACAAGTGCCAGATAGATTCGTATTTTTAATACGAGACTATCTCTCAAACCGTTCCTTCAGGTACCGCGTCGAGGGCACTCTGTCCTCATCGCGCCCTCTCAGAGCAGGAGTCCC
>JACTOM010000935.1:4725207-4791569 GCA_015832385.1 Elymnias hypermnestra | reverse complement strand
ATGTAGAAACGATCAAGAGGTACAATAAAAATTATATAAAAATCATTCGTTAAAGTTACCCGTTTTATGCCGGTGTGCCGTCCTTTTTCTCACCGTCAATTTACTTAGAGCAAATGTAAATACAAATATTGATTATTATTATGACTATAAAATATTGATTATTAAATTCCCATTATTACTTAACTCTCTCTTATTTATATCCTGTTCCAATTTTCAATCGTTAAAATATTTTTTATACGTCCACTCAAGTTCAAATATTTAGTGATTTATTATGTGAAAAAATAAACAGCGGCATCTATTGAAAGCTGACCTAAAAGGTATATTTTTATTTTAAGAAATCTGAGTTGGGTGGCGTAATTAACGTATTTTTTGTATATTACTTATACAAAAAATAGTTTTGATGAATCTATGATGAATGGCAATATTTTGATAGATGGGGAACAAGTGGAAGAGGTGAAAGAATTTATACTTGGGATCTAAATTTACCAAAGATGGAACATGTGACAGTGATATTGAAAGGAGAGTGAATGCAGGGAATATGGTAAATGATGCTCTGCACGCCTTTATGAATAGCCAGATGGTGTCTCAAAAGGCCAAAGTGGGAGTGCATGCAGGAGTGTTATTGCCAACACTTATGTATGGTAGTGAAAGTTGGGTATGGCAGAAGAGAGCGTTGAGAAGCATGAGTGGATCGAAACTAAGTGACAGAGTAAGAAATAGTGTGAATCAGAGTAAGAAAAAATGATAGAAAGGATACTGACAAAAAGGATTTATGAGTCAAGATACATTCCTTTCATCTTTTCTCTCTACGTGCCCAAACCATCGCAGCATACCTTTTTCAATTTTAGTCACTACATCTTCTTTTATACCAGAACCTTCTCTTATCACACCATTTCTTACTCTGTCACTCAGTTAATCCACTCATCCAAAGTTTAATCCACTCATGCCTCTCAACACTCTCATCTCTACGGCAATTATTTTACTTTTGTGATTCTTCTGCCATACCCAACTTTCACTACCATATACAAGTGTTGGCACCAACACTTCTGCATGCACAGCCAGTCTGGCCCTCTGAGATACAATCCAGACTTTTATAAAGGCGCTCAGAGCACCATTTACAGTACAATTTTCAGCCACCTTAACTAAAGCTACATATTTATAGCTGAAAATTTTAGCTTTTATATTGATTAGTTTCGAAATATAACCATTCCTGTAAATTTAGATGGAGCAAAGAATCTACAGAGAGTGTTGCTATTAAATAATACAAGGCGTTATTTATTTGAAAAACAAAATAAAAAAAAACTTAAAATTACATAAATCACATTATTATTTATGACACTGTCTTTTTTAACTACAAAGCATTAATTTTGTAATTTTATTGTGAATGTGACGCCATTTTATAACAAAGCGAACTGAAGTAAGGTGACCATGAGTGTCGTGACTAAGTTAATCATGTTAATCATGGTCGAGGCGTCCATATTCCACATATCGTAAACAGAGAACTGAGGTGGCTTTTCCTTGATCATTTTTAACATCTTCATTGCTTTCTTCCTCAAAGGCCCTAAAATAATAATGCTTCAAACAAATGGCTTCAAATGGAGGGGTTCTGATTCCACAAAAATTATTCCACAAAGTACATATTTACATCAAATTCATTTTTCGCGAGATTGTAGCTTCTTAATTTTAATTATTAATTTGTAAAAGTATGGGTTGAAATGTAGTGGTAACACTACAATTATTTACATTTATACATTTTCATATTGTTAAATAGTTTAATACATTGTATTTACTCAGAATTATTGTATTATATATGTTGGCGCCAACTGGTACTGAGCATTGGTACCTCGGAAGCGGCGCATCTACCGCTAGAGGGCGCCTCCTGCGCCGTTCCAGAAGCATGGCGCAAATATAGTTTTCTATAGTCTATGAATAGCTGTCAACCACGAGACGTTTTTGGACGGGAAAAGGAAGCCCGCTTCGGGTTTGTCGTTTTTGTCGCGAAAAGTGCAATATTTCCACGCGTTTTTTTAGATTTTGTTAATGAAGTCGTCGCGTCAAAGACCATCTGGTAGTTTTGCATATTTCTGTGCCTGATGGCGCTCGGGACCGTCTTGGAGAGGATAAGAAGATCGACGTGAACAATATAAATAGACTAGGATATACATTGTAATACATATTTAACAACTATTGTAAAATTAATTATCATTGGACAGATCCGTACACCTGATTTTTATATACGTAGCAAAGTGTAGGCGCTGTTACCGTCTCAAGTGCCTCGCACGAACGAAGGGACCGATACCGAAACAAATCTTGTCCCAGGTAGCTAAGGCAACTCGTGATCACTTTTCCTCTCGGGGCACGGGTGCTTCGGGAGGTATCTATGCCGGGTGGCCCGTAGAGAGCCCACTGAGGAATGCCACGACTGTGGATCCGCTGTTGCCATGGCGGAGCACACGTTTGCGGTGTGCCCCAGTTGGGATGAGCAGAGATCTACCCTAGTGTCCGGATTAGGGTCGACCGACCTCTCCCTGACCACCGCCGTGAGAGCGATGGTGGAGTGGAGGGAGTGTTGGAATGCTCGGCTTGTGTGTGAATGTTGCCTTCCTTTAGCGACGAGGTGATGACGCCGAAGGAGGCCGCGGAGCGGCGTCGGGAGGCGGATCCGGCCGCCCCCGCCCTCCGTCGTCGGCGCCCGGGGCGACGACGTGGGGTTCACGACCGCCGTCTTACCCCTTAGCTCTCGTCTCTGGGACGGCGGACAGGGGTGGCCGTCTTCCTAATGAGTGAGGCTCCGTAGGTTGTCGGGCGGCGCGCCTTCGCTGCCCCATAGGTAGCTGGATCCTTAGGATCAAGGTAGGTGCCCCTCACGAGGAGTCACGGCGGCGTGCTCAGTTTTACTCTAGAGCCTAACATGTTGCGTCGCCTATTGTGACAGTGCGTAGGACGGCGGGTCGTTTTTAGCCAGTAAGACTCCAGCATAACCAGGACGTCCGCGGCGTCCCGGTTTTCTATGAGGATTTTTTCCGGTCTCGACAAAAAAAAAAGATAGCTAAGGCAACCATGTCTCAAAATCACGCTCTGGTTATATTTGCTTTCTCGATAAATTCGCGTTGCTACTTATATATTTATCAACGCAATAATGATAATAGTGTCTCCTCTACCCTCACAACCAGAATACCGTAATAATCTTCCAATCCCTTTCAGTACAACCCTTCTGACTCAAAAATAAAAGTGAAAGTGCTTTATTGGTGTAGTATCATTCATCCTACCTAACTACCGCACATCACCTCACCAGTGACACCACTAAGCTTTACTGGTGACCTCTCTTGCTTTAGAAACTTCCTTTAGTGCTGCTAAAGGACTAACATTGCCATTGAACTTTTTCTACATCATTTTCATTACATTTCATTTATCTTTGCCACAACACTTTATGAGTGTTTGTGATAGGAATATATATCCTTACGTAGTATAAAAATTCTTCTAATTAATAAACTCAATAGATTTTCATGCGGTTTTCAACAATATATAGAGTTGTTCATGAGAATGGTTTACATTTTTTAATTTTACGTTAGGATTTTTAGTTTATTAAGAGTTTTATGTAAATTTGTTGGAATATAAAGATAAGTGGTATTATACAAAAAATTAAGGCTATTTCCTAAAACACTGCTTAATCCCTTAGAGATACCACAAAAAAATGTATGGTAGGATCATTCCTCTTTTTATTATTACTATTATAACTCATTCCATCCATTTTATGTTTAAAAAAAAAAGCCAAAATAAAGTTTGTAACCAACTATTGTATTCAATTGTGATTCATTGTTTATAACATATTGTAAGGAGTCTCCAAAAAAATTCACTCCCCACCCTAGGATCGGCTATATAACGCGGGCACTCGGAGTTATCACCCTTCACCGACCCGATCAGTTACCCGCGTTTGACGACTTTGATAAGGCCGAGTGTTTAGCAGACAGCCTCGAGACTCAGTGCTCGCCTAGCACTACTAGCATAGACCCAGAACAGGTCGAGCTAGTAGACAACGCGCTCAATAGGTTAAATTTCGCGGCCCCCACAAGTGAGCCGTTAGAACCCACGACTTTCGATGAAGTGCACACAGTCATTAGGTCACTCCACGCGCGAAAAGCACCAGGCCCCGACGGCATCCCCAACAAGATGCTCAAACGCCTCCCAGATCAGTTCATGTACCTCCTGGTACTCATATTTAACGCCCTTCTGGCGGCCTGCTCATTTCCTGACGAGTGGAAAGAAGCCACCGTCATAGGAATTCACAAACCGGGCAAACCCCGTACATTACCGAGCAGCTATCGACCCATCAGTTTACTCAACACGATTGCAAAAGTGTATGAGAGAATTATATTAAAGAGACTCAAGGCAGTGGTAGAGGCCAAGAGTCTCCTGCCAGACCATCAGTTTGGCTTTCGCGCTAGACACTCCTGTGTTCAGCAAGTGCACCGCCTCACGGAGCACGTCATAGATCATCTCTACTACAACCGTAACCGTGGCCCCACAGGCACGATCTTTTTCGATGTAGCGAAAGCTTTCGACAAGGTATGGCACGCCGGCTTAATTTATAAGCTTTTCCATCTTGGTGTGCCAGTTAGTCTAGTAACACTGTTACGAGACTTCCTAACAAACCGCAGCTTTCGTTACCGCGTCGAGGGCACTCTGTCCTCACGCCGCGCAATTCGGGCCGGAGTCCCTCAGGGCTCCGTACTGTCACCACTGCTCTTCTCGCTGTACGCCAGCGACATGCCTAGAACGCCTCACGTTCATCTAGCTCAGTTCGCGGACGACACCGCACTATACACCTCCTCGTACTCGCTTACTCACATCTCCTCTCGCCTCCAGAAAGCGGTCAATAGCCTAGGCGATTGGTTCCGCAAATGGAGAATTGAGGCTAATGCTGAGAAAAGCACAGCTATATTGTTCACCGGTCCTAAGAGGCCAGATCGCCGAGATCTGGCAACAATTAAACTTTTTAATTCTCCGATCCCTTGGCAACGGAAAGCCAAATACCTAGGAGTCACCCTAGATGCGTGCATGCACTTCACCGAACACATTCGCACCGTCCGTGGCAGGGCAGCGTTTGTGCTAAGTCGCCTCTATCCCATGATCTGCAAGAAGAGTAAATTGTCACTGCGCCACAAGGTGACACTCTACAAAACTTGCATCCGCCCCATATTCTCTTATGCGAGCGTAGTGTTCGCTCACGTTCCTGCACGCCGGCTGGTTCGACTCCAGACGCTGCAGAACAAATTCATGCGCATAGCCACGGGCGCCCGCTGGTTCATGCGCAACGTCGATCTCCACAGAGATCTCGACCTCGCAACGGTCAATAATCATTTCAAAACGCTCTCCGTAGACTACTTCAAGAGAGCCGTCAGTCACCCCAACCCTCTCATTAGAAATGCCGCCTCTTATGGGATTAGGCTAAACATCCCGCCTAGGAAGAGGCGGCCCAAACACGTCCTTGACGACCCAGACGACCAGATTACTATTGACAATGCCCCGTACACTAACACACACACACAGCGTCTTCGCCGGCGAAGACGAGGTCCCCGCTATCTGACGCACCCCGGCCGCGGCCACCAGTCGCGGACCAATGGGCGTCAAGATTAAGCACCTGTCCGATTGTCTTTTTCAGCAGCAGCAAACGTTGCTCTAAGCCTAGGTCCGAGCCTCGCAGGAGGCGCCCTTAGAGCAACGTTTTCCCCCGACGCAGCAGGGCCCTTCTACGGGCCCATCCCTCGGCAGAGCTTCTGCGCTCGCCACCCCTCTCGGTTACGCTGTAAAAGCCAGTAGGGCTAACAGCAACTACACACATCGAATAAAAGTTATCACCCATTTTTGCTCGTTAGCTCATAGCGTACGGATGTTTGGTGATTGTTATTAAGCCATTTTTGTTTTGCATACATTTCTTTATTATTTGGTTTTGAATTATTTAAAAGTTTGCAGTAATTGATTTGTAAAATCTAACTCATAAAAACGGATTTCTAGTCATTTTATAATTTTTTTATTGTTATTTCACTTAGGATGCTTAAAATATAATAACATTTTATTTACGCTTACCTCCATAATAAAGTGACAAGACCGTTGTGCACAGATGTTTCGTCTCTTTTATTTCCCTGGAGAAAGCCTCGCAACGTATACATATAACAATTATTATGAACAAATCGATCGCTGTTATAGTTGGTAGTACTATGCACTCCATCAGGCCTAGAATCTACGCCCAATAAGAAATATCAAAAAGCTTTATTAAAAGACAGCCAACTATACTTTGAAGGATTACTGAGAGGATATAAAAGCTTGGGATTGAAAGAAATGATAACGATATAAGATTAAGATTGTAATGTTCTTAGAAGAGCCAGAAGCAAAATCAGGTCCTGTTTTTAAAAGAACCAACAAAAAACAACAAATTACGTTTTTATAAGAACTAATTAAATCAATCGGGATTTGTAAAATACCCTCATAACTTCAAATTCATCGTTCATTGGAAATAATTAAAAAAAAATAACTGTTATGGAAATTTAGGTTTTGCTTATAAATTTACCCATGAAATCCACGATTTCTTAAAAAAAAAACCTTATAGAAGTTTTCTTTGACTATGAACTTGATACTTACATTACTCTGCAGTGCCTGAAGTCCAAATTCGAAAGCCAACAGTGATGTTGTAACAAATTTAAAACAAAACAAAAATACCTGTAATGAAAATTAATATTACAAAAGGAAAATTATGCGAATGTAAAAATAAATGTATAATACTGTGTTTTAAAGTAATAAAAATCAGAAATCATTTGTCGGTTTGAGAATATACATTTTTAATAAAATGGGTCAATCAGTTTTGGGGTTGGCTTACATAATTTAAAAAAATATCTCAAAAACTTGACGACTTGATTCCAGATGCACACAGAAGTATTTCACATTATAATATACACAACTATCTTTAAAAGAGTAACCGCTGAGTTTCTTGCCCGTTTGTTCTCAGCGGAACGGAATCTGTCTAAATCTGGACTACCCTACCATTAAAGACGTACCGCCAAGCAATAAATTTGTATTCTGATACAATGTTGGGTAGAGACCATAAGAGGTGATTTGCCTCTTTACAGATTACTGTGCTTCCATCTTAGACTGTATCATCACTTCACTTCACAAAGTAGCCCTTACAGTTCTTGCTGTTAGGGCTACTTATGGAGGCCCCGGTTTCCCCCTCCCCTCCTTAATCCAGCCCTGTTTATATATAAACAGAACTAAAATAATCCCAAATAATCGCCGTACAGTATTTACTATACAAGGTGTTAGGAGATTGCTCCCGAAAACGAATAAAAGACTGCCGAGTCACGCCCTTGAAAGCATGGATCAATCAACGGACTTTCACTCAATTTAGTCGTTTCTTTTACACGCAGACCGGTGCCGGCCGCGTGCGTTTTATCGCACTTCGTTTTCGCGTTCGATGATTGTGTTTAATTGTTGATTTTCATTTTAATAATGTATTTTGTATGAAACTTTAGTTTCAAAAATATGATTTAAAAAAATTAGGACTTTGTATAAGATATTAAATAACAGACATTTCCGTCCCTCCCCCCTCTGAAATCCGTACCTGTTTATATATAGATAGATCTAAAATATTAATAACAGATTTCTCCGTTCTTTTAAATACAATAACCGCAAAGTCGCTGTACAGTATTTACTAAACAAATAAATAAGTAAGGTAATTAGCAGCCTATTAACGTCCCACAGCTGGGCACTCATATGAGAGAGGGTTTTTAGAGCATAGACCCACCACGCTGCTCCACTGCGGATTGACAGGCATAGTACACAAGTGTACTCTCTATTCCTTCACTCTCATAGCCCGATGTGACGGTAATCCGACACAAATAGAGAGAGATCAGGCGCAAGACCGACGGCTTAACGTGCTCTCCGAGGCACGGGGATGGATCACACCGCCAACTTCCCAACTTCGGGCTAATATTGAGAAAATCTTAATAGAAAACTCAATATCCATTTTTGAATTGGACTCGAACCCAGGACCTCATGTCTGTAGTCAAACATGCTAAACACTAGACCAATGAGGCAGGCAAATAAATAAGTACTAACCTGAAATCTATACAGGTTTTGGAACCTCAGAAACTCTTCGAAGATATATTTCAGATATAAGTCAGTCTCGCAAGTGTTAAAATCATGGGCACCCGACGCTATATAACGCATGACCTTCATAGTGGGCCACGTTATTTTAGTCACTTCGACTTTTACATCAGCGCCTTCTAAATGATTGGTTATTATCGCATTTATATACCTCAGACGTACATAGAAGTATATAACGATATTAGAACAGTGTAACCATTCTATTGTACACGTCAATTGTGCGTATAAAAGCCCACCCAAACTTACAAACACAATAAAACCTTCGATTAAACCAAAACCGTATATTGCTAGAAGTGTTATTAGAATCATTAGTATTGATACCAAATTCGATGTAAACAAACGCTCGTTGATCGTTTCGTCCTTATCTATCTTTAGTTTACGATCTATTTCTTGTGTTTTTATGTAAAATGTTACGTTTTCTTCGTTCATCATGAAGCGTACGTGTATTATGTTGCATATGAATGTTAAATATTGAAACACTTGCGCTGTTAGAATTAGATAGTAAATGTTCTGATAATTCCAGTATTTTGATAGGAAATACACTGTTGTACTTATATACAATAATGTACATATTATAATGCATAATAAAGTGTATATTTTTTGAAGTTTTGTTGGCGGAGTTACGAATCTGTGTTTAGCATCGACTCTGCACGAACCCATTATAGTTTGTACCACACGAAAGGGTGCGAATGACTTCAAATGACCCTCTTCTAATATATCATTTGATAAATACTCAGCTTTCATTATTAATAGTTATAAAAACTCAGTTTCATCTATGTTATAGAAGTAAAAAAAAAATAAATCATAAAAATGGGTATACTGAGTAATCCGTAAAAGATAGATATATACTATCTTGGGCTTTTTTGTAGAGCTTTTTATAAGGAACAATTCACTTATATATAATTTCTGCGTAACTTTAGCCGTTTACGTAGCACGCGCAATTAAATGTCTAAACAAATTTTATTTTCATAAAAATGGTTATAATGCGACAACATTAAAAGATAGGTATATACTGTCTTTGACTTTTTTGTAGAACTTTTTAAGAGGAACAAATTGTTTTTATATGATTTCTGTGTCACTGTAACCGTTTACGCAGCACATACAACAGAAGTTTTTTAAAATGACACTTCATAAAAATGGTTACAGTGAGTTAACATTAAGAGATAGACATATACTATCAAAGACTTTTTTATAGAACTTTTGAAGAGGAACAAATCCCTCATATATGATTGTTACGTAACTGTAACCGTTTAGGCAGCACATACGTTATAAACTCCCATGACAATTTGATTATCAACAAAAAAGGTTATAGTGAGTCAACCTTAAAAGATAGATATATACTATCACAGACTTTTTTGTAGAACTTTTCAATAGGTACAATTTCTTTATATATGATTTATGCGTAACTGTTATCGTTTGCGCAGCACACGCAACGGAAGCGTTCAAAAGGATATATTTTTTCTCATTTTTGCAACATTTTTCGTTATCACTCTGCTCCTGTTAGTCGTAACGTGATTTTATTTAGCCCGTAGCCTTCCTTAATAAATGGGCTAACTAAAACTAAAAGAATTTTTCAATTTAAACTAGTAATTCTTGAGATATGAGTGCTCAAACAATTTAACTCTTTCGCTTTACATGAATAACCTTGTAAACGTACTGTGTATTGTAAAAGCAAATGTTAAATGATGGACGTGTAAGACAATTTCTTAATGTGTTAATAACATAAATGGATAGTTTAATCATATAGTAAAGTGTTTCAATCGATATTTATGGGTCGCTTTTGCTATTAATATGTCTGTTTGTTACCTTTTTTTAAAAAGTATACATTTGAATAAGAAATAAAAAAATGAGGGTAGGACGGTTTTTTTTACAATATAGCAAGGACATCAGTTAGTCAAAGGTAGAATTATCATAAGTGTCAGGATTTCACTCACTTAGCCACGATAGGTACGGGCTACTCCTACTTCTGACACAAGGACAAGGACTCTTGGCTGCGGAACATACGTGAATGGGGAGAAATAAGTCCACAGCCCAGCTGTTTCGTCTTGCTAGGAATATAATTAAGTTCTAAAAGAAAGGAAACAGGATATGAAGAGAGGAGAGAGGAAAGAAGCAGTAGACACTTTTCTTTTTTGAAGGAGGAGGCTGGGTAGAAGGCGTCATTACGAACGCCTCTTACCTCCTGCTTGAATTGTGCACTGATTTATCAGAGAGAATATGCGAAAGAGCCTCTGTCTACATCATCTGCAGTTGACGAAGGTTTAGTAGGGTTGTAGTGGATATTTTGACCCAACCAGTGACTCCTTGCCTGTATCGGCGGAGCGGACTTTTCGCTGGAGAGCATACTTTGCGCAATGCAGCGAATAGTGGATGGCAGTGACTTCCTTTCGCGAAACTGTTATTTCATTGAAGGAGGCACATGAGGGGCAGATGAATGATGCTGAGGACGATCCTCTTCTCCGGCTCAGGAAGTTGAGAGGTAGGTGGCATAGACTTGCGCTTTTCCACCCACCTTCCTAATTTTTTCAGCAGGAGTCTTTCGGAGTACCGCGGTAGATTGGTTCTATCGATCCTCTGATACTCCATTACAAAGTGGCAAAATCATCGCTGGTGTTCAATAGGTATTTTGAATTCCACACTCTCGTTTAGACTTTAGATCTGAACGGGGTGCGGAAAGGCGTAAAAGAGTTCCTAACTTCGATTTGAGGCAGGGCAAATTGAGTAGAAAGGTAGTAGAATGGTGGGATTCTTCGTCTGTGGTCTGTTATTGATACCAGCAAAGAGATAGAGCCAAGCAGTATGCGCCCATGTTCCTCGGGACATTCTTGCAGCGTGTCCAGGAGGACTAGCCCTTTTCAAGTGGCAAGGCTTCTTAAGAGCCCATCCCCTTTACTGGTTAAGCTGTGAAAATCAGTAAGTAAAGGCTGAAGACATTCAGAATAAAAACCGGAAAGTTGCGGAAAGTCACCGGCCTGCCATGAGTGTGGTTCTGCTATTGATTCAGTGCTTCACACTTTGGTAGATTGTGCAGCCTAGGGACCTTAGTGCAACCAGCTACTAAGAACACTGATGTTCCTAGTCAGGGACCTCTTGATGCATGAGTGAGCTTTTGGAGATAGTAGAAGGTCCACGAGCGAGAGAGGCAGAATGCAATAGCTCTCTCTCACACCGAAAGAGACGGGGTGACTAAGTGTTGTATGTTTGCGCAAGTCCTCCCGCCTTCGTGAATTCATCCGGGACATTGGTTTAGTCGGAGTGATTTTGTGACTCACTCGGACTTATCCTGGACATCCCCAGAGGATCTTATAGCGATCTTCGGATGTCCTAATAACAGATGACGATGATTCCGCTAAATTCTCCAATCAGAGTGCGTTAATGTTTACTAGGCGGCGCATGTTTAGGCACGTCCTGTGGCCTTCGTGAATTCTCAGTCGGACTCATCCGGGATATTAGCGAAGAATGTGTAAGTGATACTGGGATGTCCCAATAACGCATGTAGTGTTTCGTTGGGTTCTAGACCCTACAGTGGGAGTAGAAGTATTTTGCCAGCGGAATAAATAGTTAGTCACAGAAATTTAGACTGTATCATCATTAACCTTGAAGGACATTACAGTCAAGGGCAAATTGGCATCAATTTATTTAAATTTGAGACACAAGGAGAATGTAAACTAATAGGAACTGAATGTTTTATATAACAATTGATAAATTAAAATTCTATTTCATATATTTGTCGGAGGGCAGATATCTGTGGAACGCTGGCGCCATCTATCGGCGAGGACAGAGTCAATGGTGGCAGTCCGGCGGGAGTCACTCGGCAGTTGTCGAGTAGCGCTCGACCGGAGCAGTCAACTGTTGAAACTGTCGCGTTCCTAGCTATTAGTGTTAATGAGTTTGTGTAATCGAGAACATTAAGTGATTGCGCAATATAATCCGAGTTAATTAACAAAGTGTTTGATTGCCCCAAAAATACCCATGAACGCCCACAGAATAAGAAATGAAATAATGGATCCAATTAATAACGATGTCGGCGGAGAACCCTACGCCCCTGTGCTTTATGCTTCTCGGTTCTCTCTTATTCTCCGACATATTAAATTTTATATCAATACATTATAGCTTGTGTCACGAATCCATTTGCATGATTAAAACCAATTAATTCTGATACATATTCATTAAATAATGTTATGTTATTGTTAAAACTTGAAATGGCACAAGTAAATATTTTAATAAGGTCATAGGGAGTGAACCTTAAAAGATAGATACCCACTGTCCACGACTTTCTTTTAGAACTTTTTATAACCAACAATTCCGTCATAAATGATTGTTGCGCAACTTTAACGATTTACGCAGTACGCTTAATTAAATCTGTCTAAACAAATTTGATTTTCATAAAGAGGTAGAGTGAGCTAACATTAAAAGATAGATATACTATCCTAGACTTTTTTATAGAATTTTTAAATAGGAACAATTCAGTTATATATAATTGTTGCGTAACTTTAACCATTTACGCAGCGTAGGCAACGGAATCTCTCAAAATCAGTTTGCTGATCATAAAAGTGGTTACAGAGAGTCAGCCTTAAAAGATAGATACACACTATCCAGGAACTTTTTATAAGGAACATTTCTGTCATATATAATTGTTGCGTAACTTTAACCATTTACGCAGCGCCCGCAACGGAAAATAGCAAAACGAATTCGATTATCATAGAATTGGTTATAGTCAGTCAACAATAAAAGATACATATTTACTATATAAGACTTTTAAGGGCTTTTTATTAGGCATAATTTTGTCATACATGATTGTTGCGTAATTTTAACCATTTACGCAGCGTAGGCTACGGAAACACTCAAAATATTGGATGATCGTAAAAATGGTTATAGTCAGTTAACCTTAAAAGATAGATATATACTATTCGGGACTTTCTTTAAGAACTTTTTATAAGGAACAATTCCGTCATAATTGATTGTTGTTTAACTTAAACCGTTTACGCAGCACACGCAACGGAAGCGTTCAAAAGCGTTTTCATTGGTGCTTCGCTCCTATTGGTTGAAACGTGATGTTGCATACCCTATAGTCATCCCCGATTGGCTATTTAATACTGAAATGCTTATACAACTTCCTTAAAATAAAGAGAACTGCAGTGTGATGACAATGTAAGCGGTGACAAGGGTCACCAGTTGTATTAAAGCGCGTACACCCAGTGAGGATACGTCGTACACAGCGAGCTCCTGTTGGCTGTCCAACAACAATAGCATGTGCTTGGCATACCTCCGGGAGATACCTGCAATTGAATTAATGTATGTATATGCTAGCAGAGATCCCCGATTCCAATACCCACTGGACTAATTTTAATAATTTAACAGCATTAGTTGTAATTACCAGTAGGATTAGTATTAGTTATCCGTAGTAGAAGGTATTAGTGGAGTAATAGTAGTAGTTATCGGGAGTAGTGGTAGTTTCCATAATTAATAGTAGTAGTGATAGTTTTCAGTAGTAGTGGCAGTTATCAGTAGTAGTGGCAGTTATCAGTAGTAGTGGCAGTTATCAGTAGTAGTGGCAGTTATCAGTAGTAGTGATAGTTATCAGAAGTAATGGTAGTTATCGTTAGTAGTGATAGATATCGGGGTTATTAGCTGTAGAATTAATTATTTGCGGTAGTCATCGTAGATATTAGTAGTTATTTGTGGTAGTAGTAATTATCGGTGGTACTACTATTAAGTAGTAATAATTATCGGTAGTAGTAGTAGTAGTCATCGGTAGTCGTGTTAGATGTCGGTGGTAGAAGTAGTAATCTGAGATATCAGTGGTAGTAGTAGTTATCGATGGTACTATTAAGCAGTAATAATTATCGGCAGTAGTGATCATCACTGGCATTAGTAATATCGATGATACTACTAGTAAGTAGTAACAATTCTCAGTAGTAGTTAGTAGTAATAGTTATTGGTAGCATTAATCGCAATCGGTCGTAGTAGTAACCAGTAGTAGTAGTAATCGGTAATAATAGCAATTATTGGTCTGTCATGTTAATTTATCCAGTAGTTATTTGTATTGTTAAAGAACGTCATATACCTGCATCGTCGGAAAGTTTGATGTTGAAGCAAATTGTTCTAGACGTTTCCAATGCATTTGTTAGTTTATCAGCTAACACACACAATATGATATAGGTGGCCACATTTATAACAGGCACAGTGGTATATATTGCAAAGCTTTTTGTAATCGTTGGCTCCTGTGAAATAAAAATATTGTTTAATGCGGCTTAAATATTTCATTGAATGCTGTCTAAATGTTTCATTGAATGCTGCATAAATGTTTCATTGAATGCTGCATAAACGTTTCATTTAACGCTGTATACATGTTTCATTGAACACTTTCTAAATGTTTCATTAAATGCCGTCTAAATGTTTCATTTAATGCTATTTAAATGACTCATTTAATGATGTCAAAATGTTTAATTTAATGCTGTCTGAATGTTTCACAGAAACTGCGCTGCTATTTAGTACTATGAATGCGCCTTATTAAAATTATACACTACGTTGTAATACTGTATACTATGATGGCGCCATTCTGAATAATCTAATAAATTACGCGCTGCGTCTTATTACTGTGTCCAATACATACATACATACATACATAGCATCACGTCTCATTCCCAAAGGGGTAGGCAGAGACCACATCCTTCCACTTGCCACGATCCTTGCATATCTCCTTCGCTTCTTTCATTCCCATTAAACCTTTCATACAAGTTCGTCGGTTTAGAGTACTTTTTACCAGGCCCTTATTTTAAATTTCCTGGTCTTCCCCTTCCAACTTTCCCATTCACACTTGACTCAAAGATCCTTGCCTTCTTTCATTCATTTTTTCTAAGTGCCTAAACCATCTAAGCATACCTTTCTCAGTTTTAGTCACAACATATTCTATTATACCACATCCTTCTCTTATCACACTATTTCTTACTCTGTCATTCATTTTTAATCCACTCACACTACTCAACGCTCTCATCTCTACCGCATTTATTTCATTTATGTGATTCTTCTGCCATACACAAGTGTTGGCACCAAGACTCCTGCATGCACAGCCAGCCTGGCTCTTTGAGTCACCCTCTGGCTTATGAAAGCGTGCAGAACACCATTTACCATATTCCCTGCATTTCAATATCACTTTCACATGTTCCATCTTTTGTAAATTTAGATCCCAAGTATACAAATTCTTTCACCTCTTCCACTTGTTCCCCATCTATCAAAATATTGCCATTCATCGTAGATTCATCTCTTTCAAAAAGCATAACTTTTGTTTTGTTTGCATTCACTTTCATTTTTTTCCTTTTCAAAGCTTCATTCATAATATTTACCATCTTCTGTAGCTCATTAGCGGATGTCACAAGTATTACTTGATCATCAGCGTAGACTAAACATACTTTCTTTTAAATTCTGACAAACAGTTATCCATTAATAGGTTGAACAGCCATGGTGACGCAACACATCCCTGTCGTATTCTTTATTCTGACACAAGCACTAGAACCCTCATAGAGAGAGTTCAATGCTTGAATCAGATTACCTCCCACCCCATACGTAGGTAACGTTGATCACAGCTCATTCCTCATCACTCGATCATAGGCCTTTTCTAAATCTACGAAAGCGCAATAAACTTTTTGGTGTTTAGCCAAACCTTTTTCAGTTATGCGCCGTAAAGAATAGACCTGATCCGTACATCCCATTCCTCTTCTAAATCCCGCTTGCACGTCCCATATTTTCCCATCAGTTTCATTAATCACCCTTTCAATTAATATCTTTGCATACAATTTGCCGACGATACTAAGGCTGATACCGCGGTAATTTTTGCACTCCTGTTGTGACCCTTTTCCTTTTTATAGAAGGACAATTACGGCTTTGCTCCAATCTCTTGGTACTTGACCTTTCTCCCAGCATATATTGAAAAGGTAGTACAGCCACAATACCGCGGCTGGCCTTCAAGTGTACAATAATGACGCCATATAATACAATGTAAATACAAACATAATACTTACAGAGTCTCTTATTTTTATTAACACTGATACGATAAAAAACAGTGTGAAAGCGGTCGTTGTAAACGTATATAACAATATCTGTGAAAAAGAACACAATAATACAGAATCTTCTACACATGAAGTAATGGTGACTTTATTTACGTGAAGTAGAATTACACTCTAGAAATGTAAATCAACAAATTCAAATACTTTATTAATACAAAGCGAATAAAAAATCATACTATTAATAGGTTGGGAGTAAATGAATTGAAATTATATAGCAATGATGGAAAAAAAAGGATAACGGACTGTTTGTTATGTGTCCTCTTCGGAACAGCAAAAGAAGCGTCGTGACTTTAGATTTTAATTCGTTCTTTAAACATTATTACTTGAACGTTCCTATGTACTAGTGATGATGATACTGATAATGATGAAGACGATTATGACAGCGATAAAGATGTTTATGATACAGATGATGATGCTGATGATAGTTCCAAGTAATATGTGCAAAAATTTTTTGATGATTCTAATGTACTGTAAAAACCTACTGAAATAACGAAATTGTTATTTGTTTTTATTTGTCGCTTCAAAAAATTCGCTTATACGTTTCTTTTTGGGTTTACTTGCTCAATATTACATATTAAATATCTCTACGACGGTTCTAGTTCAAAATCATGGTAGTCAGTTAATCTTTAGATTTGAAGTCGTTCCTTAATCATAATTACTTGTAAATTCCAATGTACGATTGATGATGATACTGATAATGATGAATACCAATGGTGAATACCAATAATTATAATGATGACGATGATTGTGACAGCAATAATGATGTTTATGATACCGATAACGATGATGATACTGGTAATGATGATGATGAATACTAATAATGATAATACTTCCAAATAATATGTAAAATTTTAATGATTCAGAAATGCTGCAAAAGCCTACTAGTTTATACGTTTCTTTTCGTGACAATATTAAAGTCGGTCCATCTTTTGATTGTAAAGCTTGTGTTTACATCATTTTGCTGTCATAATGACGTAAACGTTCACTGGGTAAGTTACGACCCCGCACCTGATATTGATAAAGTTGCATCAAATCTCTTATTACTGTCAAAGTTCTTCTCACACCTCTCAACAATTGGTACCATACTAAAGTATCATCGTCATGCACAGACAAATTGTATGATTTTGTTGTATTTTCAGTTTCGAATTTAATGTTTTCTAGTGTTTTATTGACGTAATTGACTCTAATTGTAATATAATGTATAATAATTATAACAATTTCGGCATCTAAGAAGCACGCTTGGACAGACCACGAGAGAAAGAGGGCAAAAGGACAAACCATTTGCATGCAATATATATAAAACAGTGTCAACCAAACAATAATAAACACAATATTCAAAATGAAAGTTATTGTTGTAATTATAGCGATTATTTCATTATATTTCTTCCCACAAAAGTTTAAATCGCGGTCTATTTTCTGCAATTCTATATAAAGATCGCACATTTTACCTTCGGTCATGTTTCTAATAACGAATTTAAGGTAAAGAAATACATGTATGAATAACACAATCTTCAAATAACGATCGATGTAGAAAATTTTGCATTCGATAGCGAATAAATCATTTACAACTACGATCGTCCAAATTGTAATGCAACAGACGTTGTATAATTTAGAAGGATTTGTTACGAAGCCGTATTTTATTCGTACGTTTAAAGTTCCCATTAAACTTTGAAAAAGATGTACACAATAGAAAGCTTTAGCAAAATCCACGTCGATAATATCGACTGATAATTTTTCCAATTCCATATTTTCTTTTACGGGCGTGTTAACGCTGGAAAAAGTCAAGATCTATGGCGTATATCCATTAAGTTTATATCAGCAGGAGGGAGGGAGGGAAGGTCCGGAGGGAATTTAGATTATTTAATCGACAATTATTGTAGAAGCAATTCATTTCAATAAATAGGAGATAGGTTGGGTGGGTCCGGAGGGAATTGAGATTAATTATTCAAGTATCATTACAATCACATTTCATCACTACAGTTTGTTTGCGTTAAGAATGCAGTGAGTCATCATTGATGTTTCGCTCTCTAACCAAGTCTTTTCAAATTACAAGCTAAAACTCACTCGCTGCATTCTTAACACAAACAAACTTTAACGGTAAATCGAACGAGTAAGAGGTAATTTACCTCTTTAATATTTTCTACGCAAAAATGAGCCGCGATTTTTCCCTACTAACAGACCTTTAAATTAGCATACTGGGAATTGAAGCTGGAACTTCCGTTAAGATAAATCATAGCGCTGATCAAACCAAGTGTAAGTTTGGGCTGGGAGGCTTCAGCCGTATCTTTCTGAACGTCTACGTCGGAAGAGGAATATGAATGCCGAATTTCAAGTGGATACCTTGCAGTAAGGGATCGTTTTTCGACTATATATCTCGATATCGTAGAAATATGAAGAATCCAACCATTAGTGAGCGTCTACGTCGCGAGAGGAATATGTATAGCAAATTTCGAGTCAAACGACCGAATAGTTTTGAAGATGTTTCAGTAAGTGCTTGTTTTTCGCTTATACACTGTCAAATCTTTACATATTATATGAATTTTATTTTAGTTTTGGAGATCTCGCAATAAGTGATCATTTTTCACCTGTCTCCCGATACCGGGAATATGAAGAAACCCGTTCTTAGTAAGCGTTTACGCCTCGTAAGGTGTGCCGAATGTAAGTCGATCCTGTGGGAATTTATAGCAAAACGTTCGTTGTGAGCGTCTACATTGCGATAGAAGTAATTGTGCCAAATTACAACATTCAAACGGATATCCACATATTCAGAAAATTATAGTAACCAAATAAAGGTGAAGGGAATAAAACTTTTAGAAGTCAACTATTTATTGTCTTACAAAACATCTACAACTACCGTCATTTCATAGTTTTAAAGTTCTTAACACAGATATACAGAATACAATTTTTTCTCTCTCTATGTATATATATTATCTACACCTGGAATTAGTACGCAAAGCGTAGATTTTCTGCATACCCTAATTTCTCTAAGGCTGGATTGCAGGCGAAATTGATCATGGGCGGGGGCCCACACATGAGCACTATGACGTCATCGCCGGGAGGATACAGATGATTTTTGATCATTTCATCATTGATAAACCCGGTGCTGTATTGCCAACCTGAAATAGAATCGAGCTCCTTAGATACAATATCTTTATTATCATTTTAAAACTTGATTTGATAAATGACATCTCATTAATGTAACAGAAATCGGTATATTCCAAGCGTTACATTACACTGCCGAATAGTTTGTTTGAAGTCAATAAATAGTTTTAATCTCGAACGGCCATTTATATATATGGGGAATAATATCGGACCTAACACTACTTTGAGAGACGCCATAATGAAAACCAGACGTATCAATAAACTTTTGCAAACCTTTAGATAACCACGAATTGAATTCTAGCACAACGTCAATTAAGATGAAACATGCCCATTTCCATATGGAAATAAGAAAAAATTAAGAGTGCGTCTGTACAAAATACAAATGTCAGAAGTGAAACTTCTTTGGCAAACTAATTTTTAATTCTTGTTTATATTTATAAAAACGTAAAACTTTAGAATGTTAGGAATTTAATTGTCATTAAAATATTAAGTGTCGAAAATTAATACAAATAATTTATTGAAATTTCAAATGACGAAGCAAATTAAAATGCCACAAGTTATTTATAAATGTAAAAAACTACCTAACCTTCAAACGAATTAGCATAAAAGCGTAGCACGTCCTCGTGACACACGCGCTTCATCCGTAAAACATTTTATCCTCAAGCACCTAAAGAAGCTTTACTTCAAAAATAAGTCTTTATCGTTGATCTATTCAAATGTTATATGTGCCTGTAGAATCTATTTATTGCTCATTAATTAATAAACTATTATTAATTAATAAACTATTACACTGTAAGATGCGATACGACTTACTAAATTTCACTTTTATAATGAACTGTTATAATTCGGCAAATTCATAGTCAAGTATAGTTATTTATATATATGGGGAATAACATTGGACCTAAAACGCTCCCTTGAGATACGCCAAAACGAAAATTAGGACTAATATGTTTCATTTGTCGTCAAATATACATGAGTTTGATCTTTTAAGCGTAATGCTAATAATAATAAACATTTATGTTAGTAAAATATTTTACATACATAGCACGCCACATCATTCTCTTATCATACTATTTCTTACTCTGACACTCAGCTTCAATCCACTCATACTTCTCAACACGCTCTCATCTCTACCGCATTTATTTTACTTAAGTGATTCTTTTGCCATACCCAACTTTCACTACCATACATAAGTGTTGACACCAACAATCCAGCATGCACAGCCGGTCTAGCCCTTTGAGACACCATCTGGCTATTCATGAAGGCGTGCAGGACACCATTTACCATATTCTCTGCATTCACTCTCCTTTCAATATCACTTTCACATGTTCCATCTTTTGTAAATTTAGATCCCAAGTATACAAATTCTTTCACCTCTTCCACTTGTTCCCCATCTATCAAAGTATTGCCATTCATCATAGATTCATCTCGTTCAAAAAGCATAACTTTCGTTTTGTTTACATTCACTTTCATTCCTTACCTTTTTCAAAGCTTCATTTATAATATTTACCATCTCTAGCTCATTAGCGGATGATGCAAGTATTACTTGATCATCAGCGAACAGTAAACGTTTGATGAGTAATTCATTCATTCTTAAAATATTATACATTATCATAATTTAAACAAAACATCTCGTTTTTGCTCAGTAAAGTGTTAACATTGTCAGTATTAAAAAGGCCTACCCGCAATTAAAAAAAATAGGAATATTTTAAAAAATCAAATCAAAATCAAATTCGCACACTTTTTTTTGGATTTTAATTTAATTTCATTTAAAATTGCATTTTCTTTGCAAGTAATTGTATGGGCCATAACCAGAATTAAAGCAATTAAATTTATTAAGTTATCTATCACTTAGTTCAATCATGAGTCACATCGGTGGCGTTGTAGCACCAGAGTTATTCAACATAGATGGCGTTAGTAATACCCAAACACTTACCTTCATTAGGTCTATCGATTGTGTACCACAGTTTGAACTGGTCGGGGTGCTCCTTCTGATACTTCTCCAGTTCAGGCCTTAGAAGTATATCTTCTTCAGTTTGGTTTGCGAATATTAAACTCATTTTAGTTTCGTCTGTTGGATCTGTGCAAATATGTCTGACCAGCTGCAACATTGGCGTTATACCTGTACCACCTAGAATAGAGGTCACAAAAGGTCATCAGAAGACATTAACTTATAGCAATAGATAGATAAACTATTTAGATAAATAAAGAAGAACATATATCACAGGACATGCTTTACTTGGGGGGTAAGGTGGCGGAGAGGGATATAAGTTAGTGAAACTAGAAAAAGAAAGAGTTATGATGTTAGCACATATTTTCATTACCCCTTTCTAGCGTATATTTCTAGCGTTACGTGAACAGTGATTTCTTGGTTATTAAACTAAAAGGCATGTTTGAATTATGGAGTAAGCTATTGAATGCGTGACAAGAGCGTTACAAAAAGAGGGGGATATAAGTTATAGATGCTAGAAAGAGAAAAAGTTACGTTTCTTATATAACTGTAGAGGCAAGAGAGAGAGTTGGTAGCACACATTTCCTTTCTCTTAGCATACATATTTCAGTCAGTAATTCATTTGAGAGTTGGCTAGCGTTACGTGAAAAGTGATTTGTGATTATTTCGTAATTTAATGTCGTTCTTAGGTTCAAAACATTCAATATTGCAGTAAAACTTGACTTGGGAAGTAAGCTGAGTGTGTGGTGAAAGCATTACGTGAAGTGTATATATATGTTTCACTTCAGTCGTGTGATCTAAAGTACCCTCTTTTGTTATGTTATAATGAATCTAACTTTTATATAACAGGCTCATTGTAACAAATTATTTGGTGTTACAAATATTTTCTAAGTACCTTCAATTTAATTATATCGAGGTTGTATTATATAGTCATAATTGTTAGTTGAATTTGATAAAACCTATTAATGAAATGGAATTTATTATAAGATAAGTAATTGACTATGAATATTTTTTTGTTTGCATCAGTGTCGTTGCCATGACTTGTTCCCTAGAGTATAAAATGAAGTCACTTCTGTTGTTTGTTCACTTAGGTCTTTTAAACTATTCAATGGATTTTAATGAAGCAATAGATAGAGCGATTCAAGAGTAAGGTTCATATGTATAATACATAAAAGCGGAAAAATTTATTAATTTGTAATGTGATTATCAATTACTAACAGACAAAACTATTTACTGTAAATAATTTTGTCTGTTAGTTATGCATATTCATCATTTAATTTTTTTACATTTTATTTTATTCTTTTAAGACTGATTTTTTAATTAGTGTGATGAGAGATAGAAGATGCAGTGGCTAAAATTTGGATGCATGCTTAGATAGTATGGGAAAGTTGGAAGAGGAAAAGAAATACCAACGAACAGGAGTGTTGGTGCCAACACTTATGTATGGTAGTGAAAGTTGGGTATGGCAGAAAAAGCGTAAAAGTAAAATAAATGCGAGAGAGATGAGAGCGTTGATAAGTATGAGTAGGTTGGAACTGAGTGACAAAGTAACAAATAGTGTGATAAGAGAACGTTGTAAAAAGTTGTGGTATAAAAGAAGATGTAGTGACTAAAACTGAGAAAGGTATGCTTAGATGGTTTGGGCACGCAGAGAGAATGAATGAAACGAGACTGACAAAAAGGATTAATGAGTCAAGAGCGAATGGGGAAGTTGGAAGGGGAAAAGAAAGGCGAACGAATAGGAGTGTTGGCGCCAACACTTATGTATGGTGGTGAAAGTTGGGTATGGCAGAAGAATCACAAAAGTAAAATAAATGCGGTAGAGATGAGAGCGTTGAGAAGTATGAGTAGGTTGGAACTGAGTGACAAACTAACAAATAATGTGATAAGAGAACGTTGTAGAAAGTTGTGTTATAAAAGAGTATGCTTAGATGGTTTAGGCACGCAGAGAGAATGAATGAAAGAAGACTGACGAAAAGGATTTATGAGTCAAGAGTGAGTGGGAAAGTTGGAAGGGGAAGACCAGGACATTTTAAATAATGGCCAGGTCAAGGGCCAGGTACTCTAAACCGACGAACGTATATGAAAAGTTTAATGAGAGTGAAAGAAGCGAAGGAGATATGCAAGGATTGTGGCAAGTGGAAGGACGTGGATGCTATCCATTTTCTTATGCGATGTTAGTTTATATTATATATTCAGCAAGCAGGTATTCACCTATAAAATAAAGCAAAACACTCACCGGCTATCATGTTCAATTTCTTGGCCATTATTTTCACTGGTGGGTCTTTCCTTAATTTCTTTATTAGGAATAGTCCGTTATTTGCATATTGGAGTCTTCCAGAGGGTCCCCTAACATCGATAGTGTCTCCTAACTTCATGTTCTCCATGTATTGGGATAACTTACCACCATCAGGGAATTTCGGATGGACATTTTTGAAGTACACCTAAAATAAAAAATGAAGTTTTAATGTGAAAAAAATCGAGATAGCTGAGGAGTGGGTTTTCCCACTTCTGATACACGATGAATTCTACAATAAAATGGAATGAAAAAAAAACAAATATGAACAAACGGGTCTGAAACAATATTTATTTAGAACGAGAGTTATTATTGTTTTTGAAGTAAAACTCCTTTACGCTCGATTTGGGCCGTAAGCCAGTGAATACATGACGAGAGCGTAACGAACAGTGTAATTTGGGCGTGGCAAATGGACCGCGAACTTTATAAATTTCAATATTTGTAGAATATAAATATGTACCAATACGAATATATATAAATGTCAAAGAATACAAAATTAATAAATTAACGAAATGTCACGAAAAATTCAGCAACAGAAAAAAAAACAATATATCTTAAGTACATACGGTTTTTAAAGATTTTTTATTTTGTCGAATTTTATGTATGCTGTTTTAGGAGACAGAGTTTACTTATAATTAGTAAAATAATAAAAACAAAAAACTGTATTTGAGTAGGCTTTTACAGAACCTTTAATTCATCAAAGACCATAACATACATGCATAGCATCACCCCTCATTCCCATAGGGGTAGGCAGAGACAACATCCTTCCACTTGCCACGATCCTTGCATATATCCTTCGTTTCTTTCAATCTCATTAAACCTTTCATACAAGTTCGTCGGTTTAGAGTACTCTTGACCTGTCCCTTATTTGAAAAGTCCTGGACTTGGTCCATGAACGTTCGCCTTAGACTTCCCCTTCCAACTTTCGCATTCACTCTTGACTCATAAATCCTTTTTGTCTGTCTCTTTTCATTCATTTTCTCTACGTGCCCAAACCATCTAAGCATACCTTTCTGAATTTTAGTCACTACATCTTCTTTTAAACCACGTTCTCTTATCACACTATTTCTTACTTTGTCACTCAGTTTCAATCCACTCATACTTCTCAACGCTCATCTCTATCGCATTTATTTTACTTTTGTGATTCTTCTGCCATACCCAACTTTCACTACCATACATAAGTGTCGGAACCAACACTCCAGCATGTACAGCCAGTCTGGCCCTTTCAGACACCATCTGGCTATTTATAAAGGTGTGCAGAGCATCATTTACTATATTCCTTGCATTCACTCTCCTTTCAATATCACTTTCACATGTTCCATCTTTTGTAAATTAAGATCCGATCCCAAGTATACAAATTCTTTCACCTCTTCCACTTGTTCCCCATCTATCAAAATTTTGCCATTCATCATAATTTCATCTATTTCAAAAATCATAACTTTCGTTTTGCTTACTTTCACTTTTATTCCTTTCCCTTTCAAAGCTTCATTCATAATATTTACCATCTCCTGTAGCCCATTAGCGGATGATGCAAGTATTACTTGATCACCAGCGTAGAGTAAACATTTGACGAGTAATTCATTTATTCTTAACCCATATATACTATCTTTTAAAACCGTCAAACAGTTATCCATGAATAGGTTTACTAGTGATATTACTTCATTACACACCTGAAAATGTTATTAAAGGGATTCTACACTGTTAAAAGTTAAAAGGTTTTCTCTGTATATGGTCTGTGAAAAACTGATATCAAACTCATTCTAATATCCTTCTTATCTATATTAGCTTCTAAGCTTTTTTTATTGTCTCAGTAACTTTTCAATTATAATATGATAAACAATGAGATTTCTTTTAATAAACTTTTTGTATTTATCGAGTGTAATCTCTGAAATGTCTTCTAGGAGTTCATTATAAAAAAGAAACTACTTACCTTTCAATTTAATTTAAGTTTACATTACATTTACACAGAAATTATAATGCTATCTTTCTTCTAAAATTTGTTATTATAATTATACATCTCCCTATTACTGCCATTTTAAACAGCTCCGACATATACCCTATAATATTCATAAGCATTTACTGTTTGTTCGCGTTAAGAATGCAGTGAGTCATCAATGCAGACCACTCAAATCTTTTCACATTACAAGATCCAGTTCACAGTGACCAGTTGAAGATTAGGTTGACTCACTGCATTCTTAACGCGAACAAACTGTAGTAGAAATTTATGATTTCGACATTACAAATAACTATATGAGTATAACAAATTTTAAGACCTTCGATACATTTTCATAACTAATTTTCTTTATTGTACTAATAATTAGTATCAAAATGAGCTATAGCTAGTTTAGCAGGTTAATCAAGGACTAGTTTGACAAAATATTTACAATAGTCTATTCCTAATTATCTTTATCTAGAGTTTAGTATTTGCTAATTAACCTTGTATAGCGCCAGTTCATTACTTGACCTTGTGTGTATACGGTTGCGTATTAAAGATATGTAAGTAGCTATTTAAAATAGTTATATAATTTGTATTACTATAAAAAAAGCTAAATTGTAAATAAACTAAAGGTGAATCAAAAATTTTAATATATATAATAAATATTACAAAGAAATTAATGTACCTATAAACAAAATATGTTAGACCGATTATTCATAATGTAACATAAGTAGAATAAGAATATAATACAAATTTTCAATCAATAAAAGAAACAGAATTAAAAACAACACTGAATTTTCCCTTTACCATGCAATATGTTTTACAACACACACCGGGCATTACTGATAAATCATTAACCTTAACATAGCGTAAGTACATAAACCTATTGATATGTAATGGACAGAACATTCTTGTGAAATGATACGATACGCAAAATTTAATGAGAAATAAAAATAAAGTAATCTAAAATTTTTACTTCAGTAAGAACACAATTATTTTTATCATTTAACTTATTATTAAAGATTTTACTATTTTATTGTATTGATATATTGTATATGGTAAATTATTTAATACAGAGGCAGCCAAAAAACACAACAAACTTATGATCATCCTTACAAATATAGGGTAGGCCATTAATGTAGATGAGGAATAGAAGAGGTCCTAATATACAACCTTGTGAAACTCCACTATTATTATNATATGTTTTACAACACACACAGGGCATTACTGATAAATCATTTACCCTAACATAGCGTAAGTACATAAACCTATTCATATGTAATGGACAGAACATTCTTGTGAAATGATACGATACGCAAAATTTAATGAGAAATAAAAATAAAGTATTCTAAAATTTTTACTTCAGTAAGAACACAATTATTTTTATCATTTAACTTATTATTAAAGATTTTACTATTTTATTGTATTGATATAATGTATATGGTAAATTAGTTAATAGAGAGGCAGCCAAAAACATAACAAACTCATGATCATCCTTACAAATATATGGTAGGTCATTAATGTAGATGAGGAATAGGAGAGGTCCTAATATACAACCTTGTGAAACTCCACTATTACAATTATTATAAACGTTGCGTTTGTAAGACAATTTAAGTGCACAGATTGAAAACACCTGAAATATACGAAGATTAACATTTAAAACAAATAACAGAACAATATTATAAAGTGACTTTATAGCTTATACTAGGCTATATAACAATTTCTTTTAAACTTTGGATTAGAGAGATTTCTGAAAGGTGAAAGGGAGTTTAATAATAATTACTTTATTTATTTAGGAATAAAAAGAAAAATACATAATTAAAATAACTAATGTGACTTATGGTTCAGTTTCTTCCCAGTTTTACAATATACTTATACATGTTGTCTACACATTTAAGAGCATAATAAAAAATGAATACTTAATGTAATACTAAATTAAAATTTATTAATATAATGGGTCATGTGTGTGTGAGTTGTGCTTTAAAAGTTGTTAAGGATTTAACATCTCATATAGATAACTTGTATACGATTTGGCGAGAGCTGTTAGTGTACTATGTTTTGTTTGATAACTAAATAAATAAATAGATAGTGATACATTTATCAACAAAAATATATTACAAACATAACACTGGAAAATAAAATTAAATAATCTCACCTTAACAACCAAGTCCACATAACCCTTTTCTTCATCACTTGACACTGGAGTGTACGCTCTGATAATAAGGTCATCTTCTATCTTCACTGATAAATGTATATGCTGGCCTATCGGCAATCCTGTATTCATAAAGCTACGATAAACACACGATATAACTGATAGATGTTATCAGTCAAGTTTACTTATCACTAATTTTAGTAGTTTGTCCATTTTTTCTATTAAAAATTATATATTGCACTATCATTATTAATATTCAATCATAGAACGTAGACAGTGATATAACTAAGTGGAATGTTATCTTACACCTAATTTGAAACTACATAAATTGATAAAAATTGGATTGTAATGACAATATAACAGCTCGTATAAGATTTTACATGACATAACAAAAGAAATATTAAAATTTGTCTGTTCGTTTGTTCAGGCTAATCTTCTCAATATATGGACTGAGTATTGGAACGGATAATTCAAGAACTAGTAAATGTCAATCATGACCAGGCTTTGCTCTTATGATTATTGAATGACGAGTTAGAAATATCTGCTTATTTGTCAGCCTAATCTCCTAAATAGCTGATATTTGACGAACATTTTTTTATTTATATGTTCTTTATGATAAATCCATGGAGAATACATTTTAATTCAAATGTTCAATTTTATTAATACAGAAAAACAATTATTAAATTAACAAATTCACTCATTTATTATATTTTGACTATCTTGTTATTGAAGGTCAGTCTTATTAACAATAGCTTAATTTCAAACTGGCTTCTAACATATATTGATAAAAAAATCTTACAAATTTGCATATAATAGGGAAATATATCACATTAAGTCATTATATTCTTATAAGTAACTGTATTTAAATATTTGAAATTTGCCCTGATAGTGTTTGGTGATGAAGGTAAAGAGGTACTTTAGGTATACTTCTAAGGGTTTCTAACACAATATTATACTACAATGAAAAAGTTTTGCTGATAGTCTGGTAATTAGCAAAGGCTGAAGCCAAACACTCATTCCCACATTTGAACAGTCAGAATCAATATTTAGTATACCTTACCTAAAACATGTTCTGCTGTGGGTAATCCAAAACGGAATCTTCTGGTGTCATGACTAATTTCCTCCCTCTCAATTAAAGGTAATGGATATTTTGTGTTGGGGTCAACTAACGCTACAAGTTTCTTCTTTTGTGGAGGCTTTGACTTTTTCCCCCAAACAAGATGTGCTAGAACAGTTGTTAATACAACTACAGCTCCCACACCAAATATGATGGGCAAAACCTGTAATGTAAGTTACATAAATGAAATAAGAAGAAAAGAAAAAACTTTAATTGGTGCACAATGTGTGGTATAATTATAAACTTATAGTATACTGATATATTACACAGATATGTATATATATATACATTAATGAAATATATTAATGTACAACTCTCATACAGCCCCTAAAAGGCAGAACAGTTGCTGCCAATTTTCAGCTGTAGCCCTATAGCCAACTCTGATGTCACGGACAGATCATTAGCTGACTAAGAAAACACTTAAAGAGTAGATCTTAATATAAAACTCTTAAAAACTTTACTATGACTTCTACTAACATAGAATTATTACAGAAATTTGAAGGAGAATGGTGGATTGAGCATACTTTTTTTTTAACAAGATACTGCACTCAGTTTTGGATTTACCTCTACATAATTTTAAGAAATATGTCCAAAATATTCTTATAGAAAAGTGTAATAATGTTGAAGATTATTTCAAACAATAAAAATGTTTGCATTTCATTCCAGTTGTACATTGAAGCTAACTAAAAATAATAGTTAAAAGAGTTTCTTCTCAGTAGAATAAACTGTACTTCAATAAAGAATATATTCAATATGCAATATACAGGGTTCTTAGGGAGTGAGTTAAATGCTTTCAAAGAATAGGTATACAATTGAAAAGCCCATTTCACAGGAGCTGTTTGGGAATTAAGTAAAGTATTTAAATCAAATGTGATATTGTATACCTTATATTTATTAATATATATCATTAGACAATATAAGCAACACCATCATCTTTACTGATTTAAAATCATATTTGAGTTTTTATCATAATAAAATATACACTATTCTAGATTATCCAGACCTCAAGTTTTAAATTTTGAAAATATTACTTGTAGATTATACTTCTAAAGTAACAACTTATGTACTCATAAATATGTTGACATCTCCTATTATAAACTATCAACATGCTTTTAGGACATTTAACATTTTTATAATATTGATGATTATATCCACATATTTATAACATTCTTAGAAATACAGATATTGGATACATTGTATACACTGCAATTCAATGTATTTTATGTAGTTATCTTACATTTAATTATTGAAGGACTTTGGCCAATATTAATTATCTGATGTAAAAAAAAAAATTAGAAAAAAATTGACATACTGATAAGTTTTCAAACAACTCTGATAACATTTGTCTAACCATATTCACAGTCACAATTTTAATGATATATTTTCACAAGAACACAGAATTTTTTACATGAGAATTAGCAACACATTAAAACACCAGATAAAGTTAACTCTAACAAAATATACAATATCTCGTTGAGAATGTAATCGTTAAACTGTACGATACGTAAACATCTTCACTAGTTATTATTTAACCAATTGCGTCATAATTATGGTTAAATTACCAATTATTGTAATATAAAATACTAACCAAACTCATTTTGCAACGGACGAAAGACTACAAAAAAAGGCGAATGAAGTTATCTTATATTTATCATTTAGAATAAACGATATCAATATAGCTGTCACGATTCACGTACACGGATATTTAATTCGTTTAAAATGGACAATACATTGCGATACTCACATAGTTAGGGCTCACACTTACACTCATTTTATAACATTACCCGCTATAATTTAATGTAATGTCAATTTGTTTTTTAAATTTTATTTCTCCCTTAAATGGAAAAGGCAAGGGTATTTAATTTGCTCAATAAACCATTAGAACAAATGTAACTCGTTTTTTTTAAAATACTAGTTGATGTCAAGGTTTTTAGTTAACATTTTCCTTGAGCCGATAATAACTCATAAATATTCACTTTTACTTCACCGTATTTCGAAAGCGAATGTGCTAAACTTCTAAAATAGAGGCTAGATTTCCTCTGTCACTTTATCTTTCCCAAATTCACGGAAACATTCCTAAAATAGATCATCTATAGGTGTTCATTGTAGTGGTATTTGGTGCACAGACGGTCACTGGCTTCATATTTCATTTAATATTTTTAGGTCTTAGTATTTAGATATTTAATTTTGCTTAAAAGAACTTAAAGATAAATACAGGTATTTGTTCAAATGTACTTTTGTTTACAAGCCAACTAGGCCATGTGTATATTTAAAATTAGCGCCTCTTTTGAATGTAATTATGTATAAGTATTAACTAAAGATAATTGATTGGAAAGGTTAGGGACTTGCAATACACTTTTTATAACCTACAAGAGAGCGCTTGTGTTAGTCGTGTGAACATATATTTACATGAATATAACATTGTAAACACGAATATATTTATAAAATGCGAACTGAACAGTTTAGCTTTGTTTATATTTGTACACCGTTGTTTAACTAACTATTTTAGTCGAAACAATCTTATATCAATGCGAAAGTTGTGAACGTGAATGGATATTTAGGAAGCTTTCCATAAAACTACTCAAAGCTTATACATCAGAATAGCACATATGTTGAAAAGTATAATAATAGTTATGTTAGAATTAATTAATTCTTTGTTGACCAAATTATTATTACGTATTTAATTCGACAAATTTGACTCGACTTATAGTCGCCAAGTTCGTGATATACTTTTATTCTACACTAGCGCCACGTTTATGCATGTGGTCGAATTTTATACAATGGATATCATTTAGATAACATTTTTCCTTATACTCTATTGTAATTTACTATAAATAAGGTTAATGTAATATCCTTTGGTTTGGGTATAGAGTTGTCTTCCGTGTATTTTAATTAATCTTTACATATGTTATTGTTGCTCGTATCACAACACGCCATTGTTATCGTCAGTCGCCTTCCCCGGCGCCGAAGCTTGAGATTTAGGGGGGGGGGGGATTGTTTCTAATACAGATTACATATATCAAATCATAGACTAAGTTCACAGATACGTAACAGTTAATATTACATTGTATTGTCTAAGCACTGAAACGTTTTCTTCTAGCAAAATCTGATATTACATAAACATCTGAAATTTCTTGTTTTCGTTTGAAATTCGGGATAAAAAGTGGCTTTTGTAATATATTGTAAGGTCAACAGGGAAAGTTTTGTCAAAACCGGTCTAGTTCTTTCGGAGCCGAACGATTAGGAGTTAATAGCATGTATGTTATATTGGTGATACGGTTTTTGAAACTATTTCAGTAGGTATGAATTTATCCGCATTTAATAAAAAAAACAAATATTATACTTTTTTTTATAAAATCACAAGTTGTTCCTGGCAGTGGCAACTTGTAGTTCCGCATTCAGTGGAAATTTGGGGAAATCCTAACCGAATTATTAAAATACTTCAACCGTTTATGAATACAAAAAAATCATTTTATATTTTTACACATACAATTTATATATATTTAATGGTAGAATGACCACAGTAACTTGCATAGGGCTTCATCAGTTTGTAGCTGACCACACTGGTTGCTAGCTGGCAACACTGTTGTAAACACGGGGATAACCAGACCCTATTTCCCCCCCCCCCCTCCCATTTTGATTTGTTATAGACAAATAAATATTTAAAGTAATGAGTGTTTCATAATTCATTTATAAAAATAAAATACATATAAACTAATCATGTAAATTCGTAAGAAATAAAAGGTGCAAGCAATATTTCATTATTTATTTATAACAAAATTATAAATAGATCGGCGCAGTATTTGTGGTTCTGTTATAATAATACTATTATTTCAAATATGTACAATCTTATTAGCTACATCTATTATCACAGAAATCACAAACTAGTCCTAATGATTTCTCTAACGCTTTGCATAACTCCGGTCACTAGGACGAAACTTCCAAATATAATAAGTACTACGTCCTTTATAAGTATATAGTTGTATTTTCCGAGGTCACGGTCCCAACAGAAGAGCAGTTCCATTAGTGAAGGAGCTATAAGACCTAGAAACGAGTAGAAGAATGCTCCTTCAAGTCCAATCACTTGCTCCAATTTCGGTAATGATGCGGCAGCAATGACTGAAATAGAATTAGAGAACAGTTTTAAATAACCAGAGTATCAAACCCACTTATCATTTACAATAGTAGTAAGTCACAAACCTATCAATGACATAAATAACTAAAGTCTCAAACCTATTAATGGTTTATATAACAAGATTATCACACCTAATAACGATTTTAATAACAAGAGTCACATACCTATTAATGACTGGGATAATAATAATACTCTTTATTGTACACCTAGGGATCAATGACTTGGATAACTAGAGACTCAAGCCCACTAATGACTGAGATAAGTAGTGTCTCAAACCTATTAATAGTTTAAATAACTAGAGTATCAAACCTAATAACGATTATAATAACAAGAGTCACAAACCTATGAATGACTGAGATGACTAGAGTCACAAACCTATCAATGCCTTAGATAACTAGAGTCCCAATCTCATTAATGACTGAGATAACTAGAGTCTCAAACGTATTAATGACTTAGATAATAAGAGCTTCAAACCTATTAATGGTTTAGATAACTAGAATCTCAAACCTCTTAATGGTTTAGATAATTAGAATCTCAAACCTACTAACGATTTAAATAACTAGAGTAAACCAACTAACGATTTTAATAACAAGTGTCCCAAACCCATTAATGGCCGAGTTGTCGAGTGTCCCAAACCTATTAATGACTGAGTTGTCGAGAGTCTCAAACCTATTAATGACTTAGTTAACAAGAGCTTCAAACCTCTTAATGGTTTAGATAATTAGAATCTCAAACCTACTAACGATTTAAATAACTAGAGTAAACCAACTAACGATTTTAATAACAAGTGTCCCAAACCCATAAATGGCCGAGTTGTCGAGAGCCTCAAACCTATTAATGACTTAGATAACAAGAGCTTCAAACCTCTTAATGGTCTAGATAACTAGAATCTCAAACCTATTAAAGAACTAACAAGTTAAATAAGTAGAGTAAACCAACTAACGATTTTAATAACAAGTGTCTCAAATCTATAAATGACTGAGATAACAAGAGTTTCAAACCTATTTATGACTTAGAGAACCAGAGTCGCACACCTATTAATGGTTTAGATAGCTAGATTCTTAAACCTACTAACGATTTAAATAACAAGTGTCCCAAACCTATTATTGACTCTTTTTTTTTATAGCCTTAGCAGGCAAACGAGCTTGCGGGTCACCTGATGTTGAGTGATCACCGCCGCCCATGGACACCTGCAGCACCATGGGGACCGCCGATGCGTTGCCGACCTAAGAGATAGGAATTAATACGCCTCTTAAAAGTATCCAGGTCATAGCCTTGCGGGAACACCGTTTGCGGGAGTTCGTTCCACATCTTGCACGTATGCGGGAAAAAGGATCGACGAAATCGAACCGTGCTTGAAGACCACGCATCCAGGTTGTGCGGATGAAATTTATTCTTTCGTCGAGTTGTCCGGTCATAAAAGCGAGACGGTGGCACCAAGTTAAATAGCTCCACAGAACATTCCCCATGATAGATACGATAGGACACACATGACTTAGATAACTAGAGTCTCAAACCTATTAATAACTTAGATCTCAGCCCGCTTACTTACGCAAATAACTAGAGCCTCAAATCTTTTACACAATAATAAAGTCTGGGAGTGAATGAATTGCTCTAATTTGAATAGTTATGCTTAGGTATGATCACTTACCAGTTAGAATAGCGAACACTGCCCTCATAATGCCCTGTGCAATATTGTGGTATTTCTGTGTAACGCGATGTTTTGTATTCCGCCATACAATCTCCATTGGCACATAGAATTGTAGTATATACGTGAAGAATATCGCTAACACGATGAACACTTTTGCCATTAATGCTGGACTGAAACATTTAAGTTTAGACTATAAGAAAGTAACGCATAATCAGGGCGAAAAGCACGGCCCGTCAACCTTTATCCCCCGCTCTTTAAATCTCTGATATCTTCTAAGATATCCATTTTAATGAAACGCTGTTAAAGGCAGTTTTGATCTACATGAGACATACAACGTATGTAACGTATTTAATTGAATGAGGAATAATACTGTATCGTATAAAATAGCTTGATAAACAACACATATTTTTTTTGTAATATATAACAGATAAAAATGGTTATTACGGGTTATCCTTTAGAGATAGAAATATACCATCATAGATTATATTATTGATATTTTTAAGATAAACAATTCAGTAGTACATTAGTTTGATCTATCTCGTAAGGTATAGCCAGTATTTGCGATTTAAATGCACAAAAATATGTTTGTTATATCACATTACAAATCTTTGAATTTTTCGGCTTTTCTGTACTACAATCTGTATATATTATACATATAAATATCCACCTTGAATCACTTTATCTATTGGTGAAAACTGCATCAAAATCCGTTCATAAGTTTAAAAGATATAAGCGAACAGACAGCGTAATCAATTTCATATTATACATGCAATAAAATGTTTCATAGAAATGTTTTCCCTTACAGTTAGTTATCTTTAAAAGATAGATATATGCTCTCGAGGACTATTCTGTAGATCTATTAAAGGGAAATAATCCCACTATACATTGTTTTGTTATATCTTTTACACAAAATAGATTGCTTTCCGAGACATGGTCTCGTCTCCTGTGTAGAAACCACATGACAGTTCTAACCAGGTTAGCACAGTTCCATCATGGATTGTATCATCACTTACCATCAGGTGAGATCACAGTTAACCTGTCATCAATAAAAAGTGGTAATTACGATAGTAGAATGACGAGTTTCTACACAAAAAAGTACCGAAATCTTTTCTTCTAACAAATAAATACATTTTTGTCAGTAGAGTTGGTATGTAGCCACGACCGAAGCCTCTCATAAGTATAGATTAATGAATATAAGTCCCTAAATTTTACCAACTGACAATGGATGCAGGAATCTCTGTTATATAAGTGAATTTATCGCACTGTGAAAAAGGTTTATGATTTTACTGAGTATTTAAGTATAGGTCTGGACTTAGAGGCTTAATATTAACGAAATATTTGCTACTTTTCCAAAAAATTATCCTATCCTATTTATTCAACCTTTGGTTAAAACTCAATGGTTTTTTAATTCGAATCTCATAAGTCTTATTAAACTAAAATAAAAAAATCAAATTGGAATTATATACATTTACATTTTATTTGATTTATATAAATATAGAGGGAGGATATATAGTAGAAATGGACGAAGATATTGTAAAGAATAGTACTGTAGTTGAAACAATAAAGATACGCCCCCAACGCGCTTACTGGCGAAAGTAGCGACGATTGCCAGCCTCGGCCATTTTGGAGGCAAAATTATTCAGTTCCGTGTATCAAGAGTCAAGCAAGTAAGCGTGGCGTTTGAAAGAAGTTTGTAAGCCATTTAGTGAGTCTTCAACTAAGCTCACGCAAATGACATAGATTCCATTAGGATGCTGTAACCATCGAGAGGCATCATCGATTGCCATCAGATTATAGTAAAGCCTAATCAGTCAAAACTTACATCTCTTCAGTAGGTAGATTTAAGGTAATGCTACCTTCAGCTGCATCACCATACCGTAGGTACCCCAAGATCCCCATGATCATGTACAGCAGGACGACTATAGACATGGTGATGTTCAATACACCAGGACAGCCGAGGAAGTGTTCAGGTTTAGCCATGGTGTTTTCCACAGGTAATACCACTCCTATACCCTCCATGGCGAATATAACTGTACTGGAAACATTAAACACTTACTATATTAAAGATATTAAACAAACATTTAGATATAACTTAATTATAGGGTACTTAAAGGCGGTCTTAATGCTAAGCAGCGATGTCTGCTAGGCAACCTTAGGGAGGTTTTGTTAAGCAATGCTCGGTAGAGAAAAGGAGTGGAGGGCAGTGGCATTGCGACATTTATTTCGCTGAAAAAGACAGATGAGAGGCAGAGGACGGAATCTGTAGTCGCTCATGTATCTGAAGCAGGAGATTGGAAGTTAGGAGGAGTAGATTTGAACATATCCTGTCTCTTTCCTTAGTTTCCCATCGGAATGCTTCCAGAGTCCCAGAGTAGACTGCGTCTACCGATCCTCTGGTGCTCCATTAAAGGATGGGGAGGATTTTAGTGATTTTGTCTGATCGGGATGCATAAAGGATTCCCAGCGTGCAAAAAAAGGGAGATATTGTTATGAAAAAGGATATGTGATGTCGAAAATAGTAAATACAAATACATTTAAAAACATACATGAATATATAAACAGATACATACAGTCGTGGTTTAAGTGAATAGAGAGAGGTAGCGGATTTTGAAGGTTGAAGTATATGTAAAGATTTAGCCTCTTTGATCATCAGTGGCAGCCCGTTCCATAAAACCTCTAGGTAGGCAGATTAGAGAGATATGATTACAGGTACATTGTGCAGCTCATATTTGTGAATGTCCTAAGTTTCCTCGTGAACTTTCAGTCGGACACCCCCGGGACATCAGAGAAAACTGCGAAAGCTAACCTAAGAAGTCCCGATAACAGATGGAGTTTACAACCAGACGGCTGCGCTGGGTTTTAGTGGGTATTGCGAGGTCTTGGCCGAATTCCACACTCCCGGCCCTTCCCACTAAATGCATATCCAAGCGCGAAAAAAGATCATTTTAAGAGGAACATTTCCGCCACACAAGAGTGTTGCGTAACTTGCCTGCAATTGCCACGATCCTTGCATATCTCCTTCGCTTCTTTCATTTTCATAAAACCTTTCCTACAAGTTCGTCGGTTTAGAGCACTCTTGACCTGGCCCTCATTTAAAATGTCCTGGATTTGGTCCATGGACGTTCGCCTTGGTCTTCCCCTAACAACTTTTGCATTAACTCTTGACTCATAAATCTTTTTTGTCGTTTCTTTCTTCTTTCTCTCTACGTGCCCAAACNCCAGTCTGGCCCTTTCAGACACCATATGGCAATTTATAAAGGTGTGCAGAGCACCATTTACTATATTCCTTGCATTCACTCTCCTTTCAATATCACTTTCACATGTTCCATCTTTTGTAAATTAAGATCCGATTCCAAGTATACAAATTCTTTCACCTCTTCCACTTGTTCCCCATCTATCAAAATATTTCAATTTATCTCTTTAAAAAAAGATATCTTTGAAGTTTAAATCTACGGCTCAGTTATTTTTATACTAACCCAATAAATAGTGGCAATCTCCCAACCGGCACAGACATCGGTTGTGAATCAAAGCTGGGGAACTCGTTGCAAATGTAATAGAGACATATCAAAAACGTCAGCACCAGTAAAATGTTGGCAAAACCGGAAAACGGAGCTATGTACTTCAGGTTCTTGATCTGAGTGAACACCAGTATAGGGACGAGGAACATTAAGCAGTATAATGTCAGTGTAAGGCCGTTGTTTACGTAGAAGTGATCGACGATCTGAAACAGAAGGAAACAAATACTTGTCATTCCTGACTAGCTGTTTTCCACGTTGTTACACGCGTAATTCCGCATGTGTTTTTTAAATGAAAATATCCTAACTTGCTCTTTATAATATCAACTATTTACCAGCGAAAGTCCCGTCAAAATTGGTAATAGATTGGTCATAAGATTTGCCAGAAATAAATTCTTATCTATGTCATCTATCTCAGGGGTATAGCAGGTTCCACAGCTGGTTACAGGTATACACCCTCACGGGAGTTTTACAAATGGAACTCATTGGTGCCTATCGAAGACTTGAATCTGTGAGTTCAAGTGTCTATCGATCGCGTTTGACTGGAGTTTTTTATGCTGGGAAATCCTCATGGATATCGGCAATATCAAGAGGAAATGTTGCGGGATATGCTGGACTCCTATCGGCTAAAACCCAGCGATGTTCTGTACATCGCTCGGCGATGTCACAGGAATACTGTCTCAGGAGACTCTTCCGCACTCCTCGCTAACGATAGCGCATCAAGTGGGCATCCTCGTGGGTTCCTGGTATGCCATCTATCCCTCATACAAGCTTTCCCTGCGGGGCAGCAGATCCCACGTCTACTTCCCCAAAGCAATGGCCTTCTGTACTCCCTGCCTCTCCGCCAACTTTTTCTGCGTTATGACTGGTTCACAGAAGGAAACCATCCTCTGCCAGGCCTTCTTACTCATCACCATAGCCCTCATTACAGAGGGCAGGGAAAGATCACTGCCAAATAACCTTATAATTGCGGTGCGAGACTCCGCCCAATGTGGACAGACTCCAACGTATGTTGTGTTGTGCCTCTAGCACCACTGCACTCAAGACATTCCTCAGTGACTTCCCTTTTTGGCACCCAACAGAGGAAGCAACCACCGGAACTGTGACATGAGAGCATCTTGGTAAGGTGGAAAGTTAGGACGCCGTGTTTGCGCCCGATCCACTGCCTAAATATAGGCCTTATGGCCTCGATGGTAACATGCAAAGCGACCTGCTTCCTCAGCAACCATTATTGAGTCAAAACCGATGGAGTATGTTCCCCTCGCAAACGAGCATCCACCCTTCGCCGGTGTGCACCTGTCAAGACCTCGGCAATCAGCTCCAGGCCAACACACAGGCTGCCTAGCTCAAGATGGTGCGATGTCCTCTTATAATCCTAATGTTTTTGGTTAACTTAAATTGTTTTTAGATAAAGTAATGGCATTAATACTAGCTTCGTAAGCAGAGGTCAGGGATTCCATTCTCGGTAGGATAATATTTAGAAATTGTTGTTTAGATCTGGACTGAAAGTCTTCAACCGCTGCTTCTTACCAGCTTATCATCAAACATGTGTCTGTTCTGTTAAGAGGAACTTTGGCTTTTAGTGGGTCAGTGCGCTGCGATTTTAGACTGTATCATCACGTATCATAAAGTGAGAATATATTCAAGCTTTAACCTGTCAGCAATAACAACAAAGAGTGTGTCAACGGTGTTGACAGCTGTCCAAATACCTGCTGTACGGATTCCACGAGCAGGATGACATAGACCGCGCAGGCGCCAAGAATAGTCACGGCCATCGCCCAGTCTATAAATATCCTGCAACGTGTTTATCATAAATTTTTCATAACACATCATGCAATTGCAATATATGCATATAATTAACTATGAAATCTATCTAAATGTGTCCATATATCACATACTATAAAATGTAGTCGCTACTGCTGTTTGTTACTGTAGATCTTTTAAACTATTTAACTGATTTTAATGCAGTTTCCTGCAATAAATAGATTGATTCAAGAGGATTATTTATATGTATAATAAATTCAAATAAGTACAGAAAAGACCAGAAATTCAATGATTTGTAATGTGATGTCGTAACAACCATTTTGTGATCTTTAATCGGAAACGCTGGCTAAACCTTACGAGATAGATTTGATTAATGTTCTACGGTATTGTATATCTTAAAAAAATCAATAATATAGTCTATGAATATATATACGTAGCTGTAAAGGATAACCCGTAGTAACCACTTTTATCTTTTACATATTACAAAAAAGAATGTGCTTTTTACCAAGCTATTTTATACACTACAATATTATTTATCATCCAACTGAATACAATACATACGTTGTATATATTATGTAGATTAATACTGACCTTAAGAGTATTATATTAAACTGGATATGTTAGAAGATATCCGTGATTTAAGGAGCGGAGGCACCGCGGATATACTCGACGCCCACGTTAAAGTATACGCAAAGGAAGGTTAACTAGTATGTTTACATATCAAAAAACCGATTAACCATTCCTTATCAATATCTTAAATTATTCGCCTTATGATGTAGACGTTTATTGAGAACGTTTTCCGATAATCTCACATGATCGGGATAAATGGGTGAATGAAAATCATTCACAGATTCATAACGAGAATTCCAAGAATATTTGCCTCATTGATTTGTAGAGATTAACTCCAATCGCAACATAGACGTTTACTATGAACGGTTTACCCCATATTCCCAGTTTATCAGGATGTATAGTCAAAAGAATGTTATAAGACCACCCATCACGAGATGTCCCAAACTATTGGTCAGATTATCGTCGTCTTTAGTATCGGAGATTTGAGAACGGGTTTTCCCATGTTCCCACGGGATCAGGAATTAGAAAACAGGGCGTTAAGTAGATAATATGCATGTAAGCTGAAAACAATTATCAAACCAAATAATTTGTTACATATATATGTGTAAAACCGATCAAATTGGTCATGAGCATGACCATAGATATTCCTTTGGAGATATAGATGCTCACTATGAAGGGGAAGATGTGAAGATTTAGTTAGTTTACCTCATAGCTTTCGACATTCTTCTTAATGGCCGTGGTCCAGTTGCAAACACTGCTTCAACTGTCTCAGCATATCCAAGAGATGGAGCCTTTGTCACTCTGCAAACATCTTGAGATGTTTTAACCTGGAAAACATAAATTAACTGTTAAATTTATCTCCGCCGAGTGCCTTTCACTTTACCTAAACTTAAGAAAAATAGGAGATGATTAAAAACCGGGAAAGTCGCAACCAAATAATGTCACAGAACTGGTTTTAGAGCATATCCTCACTGGGGTTCCACTGGGGGCACATATACCCCAGATTTAATCCCGGCTTATGCAGGTTACATCACGATGATGGATTGGGAAGAGCAATGATAGATTGGACAGAGCAATTAGGCTCGACAGTTCTTCTTTATTTCATAAAAATGAGGGTTTTCAGAGCATAACCCAATTAGTGCTCCACTGCGGATTGGCAGGCTACTTATACCTCAGAATTAATCCCGGGCTATGCAGATTTCCTCACGATGATGGATTGAAAAGAGCAATGACGAATTGGACAGAGCAATCAAGCTCGACAGTGCTTCTTGTTTTCATAAGAATGAGGGTTTTTAGAGCATACCCCAATTAGTGTTCCACTGCGGGTTGGCAAGCTACAGATACCCCAGAATTAATCCCGTCATATGTTGGTTTTCTTACGATAATGGATTGGGAAGAGCAATGACGGATTGGACAGAGCAATCAAGCTCGACAGTGCTTCTTTTTTTATATGAATGAGGACTTTGAGAGCATAACCCCACTGGTGTTCCACTGCGGGTTGGCAGGCTACATATACCCCAGAATTAATCCCGGCAAACGTAGGTTTCCTCACGATAATGGATTGGGAAGTGCAATTATAGTTTGGGCTGAGCAATGAAGCTCGACAGTTTTATCCTGTCCAGATTTTAAACCAGAGATTTCTTCGAAGTTATTAACCCAGATCTAGGCATTGGTCTTCTCATTCATTTCTTTCTTTCATAGCAATAGGTTTTTACGAAACGATTGTAATGATGTATATGTGAAAACAAGAACAGTTACAAAAATACAATCGGAAAAGATATGTTATTAGAAAACTCGTAAAGCTCGTTAATTGGCAGTTAACATCAAGCATGTAACAGAATAAACTGTAATCTTAACTAATTATCTGCATTCTTTCTTTTAACACGTAAATGTTAGTGTTTGGAATTCTGATGAAGCAGTCTAAGGTGATAAAACTCTACACTGGTAAGAGGTAACTTAGATTTTAAGGGCTCCTTCACAAATTTCCACTCATTAAACCAGAATTTGGTCCTGGAGCCTCTGGTGACAATGCTAACGCTCACACAATTACGTCGAAAGAATCTAAATGTTTGTCATCAATAAACTCGGCTAAGAAAGTAAGGTAGTAATTTTATAACAGGCTTCCTCACTGAAAGAAGCTTTAATCCAACACGTTTCTCCATCTTTCTTTTGGCCTAGCAATATCATTGATAAAATTAAAAGAATTACCAATAGATATACGCAGTGTGTACATATAAATCCGAGCATTATTGTGCCGAATATACCAATAATTGTGCCAGCGTTTTTAAAAGCAGCAGGCATAGCCAGGATTCCAGAGCCGAGCGATGATTTCAATAGGTTAGCAAATGATCTGACATCCCTGAAATTGAAAAAAAAAAATATTAGTTCAGCTATTTTGATTGTCAACAATGGTTTAAAACTCTTTCGGAGTCTTTAATCATAAACTCGGTATGAAGAACTGCTGAAACAGTAGTTCAAGTGGTTTTGAAACTGCTTCTGGTTACAGGTTTTCTCATAGGAGACATGATTTTAGAGCTGTATTCCAAAACCAGCTGTATCAATGCAGAATTTCTCCCAGGATATACAGGTTTCCTCAAGATGTCTTCCTTCACCGATAATTACTTTGATGAGTTTTAAACAATAATAAGGCGGTGATATTGCTGATCAAGAAATAACCTTCTCGGACAAATAGGCGACAAAACAATACTGACCACACCTCCTGTCAAATCACATGTCTTTAACACAGGGAAGATGAGTTCCCTGATTTTTGGCATTACCGAAAAAAGAGCATCATCCAATGTCACCAGAGCTGGGCTCACTAGGTTATCTTATTGAATGATAAGGAAAGATTCGCTGGGTTTTAGTGGCTATTCAGGAACAGCGAATTTCACATTCCCGACTGGACAGATTCTTTTCATCAGGAAGGGTAAAACCATTTGCCAGCGAATAAAAGAACATTTAGGCTTAAATTAATGACAAAACCCGTCTCTGCAGCATGATTGTTCTAAGCCAAGTCACGCCAATACCACCATGTCGTTCAAACTAATAGGTCTGTCAATGTAGATTAATAAGGATGTATCTGTAGAGTTACCAGATCTTTTTCACTCAAAACCCCAGTTATTCTGTGTGTTAAACAAATACAACTGCTAATTTCGGTTGAAAGGTATGCCTCTCATTAGATAGCAGACCTATCCTACCCCCAAATTCCTAGAGTTTGGGGTCTTCGGGTTCTCTCCCTCATCATACTGACTCACCAACGTAATATTGTAACCAGACAATGATATTCTGTGCGTTAGACAATAGTTGTGCTATTTTTGGTTAAAAGGGTTGTTCCTGATTAGATACCAGACCTATCGCACCCTAAATTCCAGGAGTTTGGGGTTATTCAATCATCACGTTAACTTATCAACGTAATGTTGTTACCAGACTATGATATTCTGTGTAATGGACCAATAGCTATTAATGTCGTTTAAAATAGCTGTTTTTGACCATGTACAAAATCACCACCACTCCAAATTTCTGGGCCTCAAGTTCCTTCGCTCACCATTCTGATTCATCAACGTAATGTCCCTATTAGTCAAAGGAATACCAGATTCCTTTTGTTGCATCAATTAATTTGCTAAAAGGGTTGTTCCTGATATGAGATACCACATCAAACTTCTAGGATTCCAGTTTCCTCGCTCATCATATTAATATTAAGTTGGTATACGCTGTTGAATGATATCTATTAATTACATTTTATACCTAACGACTTGAAAAAGGTGCGAGGTCGCGTTTAATGGAAGACCTGTTTCAAACAAGGACGCCTGTCGATAGAAATGAATGAACAAATGAATATTTTGTATAATACGTATTCGCAAATTAGAAACAGAGTAGTCCAAAACGAAAAGTACAAAGTAAATTTTGATATTTATATTAAGGTTTGGATTTTACATGCGTTGTTAATGCTGTGTAACTTTCTGAAATAAAAGAAGTCTTTCTCTTCAAGCAGAGCAGACGTTAGGAAGAGTACTCTTGACCTGGCCCTTATTTAAAATATCTTGGGTTTGGTCCAGGAACGTACTCCTTGGTTTTCCCCTTCCAACTTTCGCATTCACTCTTAGCTCATAAATCCTTTTTGTCAGTCTCCTTTCATTCATTCTCACTACGTGCCCATTCCATCTAAGCATACCTTTCTCAATTTTACTTACTACATCTTCTTTATATATCACAACGTTCTCATATCACACTATTTCTTACTTTGTCACTCTGCTTCAATTCATTCAAATTTCTCAACGCTCTCATCTCTACTGCATTTATTTTACTTTTATGCTTCTTCTACTTCTCTATCCGCAGACAATCTGGCCCTTTGAGACACCATCTGGCTATTCATAAAGGCGTACAGAGCACCATTTACCATATTCCCTGCATTCACTCTCCATTCAATATCACTTTCACATGTTCCATCTTTTGTAAATTTAGATCCCAAGTATACAAATTCTTTCACCTCTTCCACTTGTTCCTCATCTATCAAAATATTGCCATTCATCATAGATTCATCTCTTTCAAAAAGCATAACTTTGGTTTTGTTAACATTCACTTTCATTCCTTTCCTTTTCAAAGCTTCATTCGTTATATTTACCATTAGCTGGAAAAAAATTGTTAACAATTGCCAAAAATCGGACACATTGGTAACAACTGAAGCTTATACCTAAAAAGAGACCCTCATCTGTAAATAAAGTACTAAGACACACACAAAAATATATACACGTGTGAAACACGCACTCACAAAGACACAAACAAAGTCAGACACACATTCACACAAAAAACACCTAATAACACGTACATAGTAATCAGTAAATATATATAAATAATAATAATATAGTAGGATAAGTGTTTAATAAATGGCTTTATTAGTATTATTAATTATTATGTTTCTCTTTATAACACCAACTAATTGCTAGTGGAAGTTCTATTTAAATCGATGCAGCCATTTCAGACAGTATACTTCCGTTTGCATTCATTGCAAAGCTGTTGCTAAATTTATTTGTTAAGAATAGAACAGTGGTAAAAGCGTGGGGTGCCTGCTACAATCATCGAGCACCTTACGCTTTTATATAAATCGATATATTTCTTTATTTATACTTACGAATTTGGATGTTCAAGTTTTCTGTTACGGAAAGGATCGTAGTTATTTTCTTCATCTGTTTCCTTACATTTTGTATTTATTGATATTGTTGAAGGAAATATGCCGTTCTCTGTGATCACTGCGCTGTAAACAATTTTATAGATTTTAAGAGAGATTTTATACTAATTTATAATAACTAGTAGTCGTAGTGGTCGACTTACGACCTTAATTAATTTAAATTATAAGTTTGAACATTACTAAGCTTATATTGTCAAAGACTACTAAAAAAAAAGTTGGTGCAATAATCTATTTATATTAAATTGAGTCCCTATTTCCCCACGTCCCTTGCCTTAAGCACGGCTTGACAGATTTTGATAATAATTTTGTGGTTCTTATAAAAGAAAAAAATTACAAAGTTACGTACTACATCAGAAATTTTAAGAAATCTCAACCACCATAGTGACCTTTCTAATGTAGCCTCCTTAGTGCTTTTAAAAATATAAACTTTTTAATATAACCTCCTCAGTGCTTTTAACCATATAAACTTTTCTAATGTAACCTCCTCAGTGCTTTTAAAAATATAAACTTTTTAATATAACCTCCTCAGTGCTTTTGACAATATTAACTTTTTAATGTAACCTCCTCAGTGCTTTTGACAATATAAACTTTTTAATGTAACCTCCTCAGTGCTTTTGACAATATAAACTTTTTAATGTAACCTCCTCAGTGCTTTTGACAATATAAACTTTTTAATGTAACCTCCTCAGTGCTTTTGACAATATAAACTTTTTAATATAACCTCCTCAGTGCTTTTGACAATATAAACTTTTTAATATAACCTCCTCAGTGCTTTTGACAATATAAACTTTTTAATATAACCTCCTCAGTGCTTTTGACAATATAAACTTTTTAATATAACCTCCTCAGTGCTTTTGACAATATAAACTTTTTAATATAACCTCCTCAGTGCTTTTGACAATATAAACTTTTTAATATAACCTCCTCAGTGCTTTTGACAATATAAACTTTTTAATATAACCTCCTCAGTGCTTTTGACAATATAAACTTTTTAATATAACCTCCTCAGTGCTTTTGACAATATAAACTTTTTAATATAACCTCCTCAGTGCTTTTGACAATATAAACTTTTTAATATAACCTCCTCAGTGCTTTTGACAATATAAACTTTTTAATATAACCTCCTCAGTGCTTTTGACAATATAAACTTTTTAATGTAACCTCCGCAGTGCTTTTGACAATATAAACTTTTGAATATAACCTGCTCAGTGCTTTTGACAATATAAACATTTTAATATAACCTTCTCAGTGCTTTTGACAATATAAACATTTTAATATAACCTCCTCAGTGCTTTTGACAACAGATACATTTGTAATGTAACATTCTTAGTGCTTTTGACAATATAAACTTTTTAATGTAACCTCCTCAGTGCTTTTGACTATATAAACTTTCTAATGTAACCTCCTCAGTGCTTTTGACAACAGATACATTTGTAATGTAACATTCTTAGTGCTTTTGACAATATAAACTTTTTAATGAAACCTCCTCAGTGCTTTTGAAAATATAAACGTTTTAATATAACCTCCTCAGTGCTTTTGACAATATAAACTTTTTAATGTAATCTCCTCAGTGCTTTTGACTATATAAACTTTTTAATGTAACCTCCTTAGTGCTTTTGACAACAGATACATTTGTAATATAACATTCTTAGTGCTTTTGACAATATATACTTTTTAATGTAATCTCCTATTCACTCGTTCTCTATAAAAGGCATATTCTTCCGTCCATTATATTTTTGTAAAAAGGGATACAAAGTTTTATCTTACATTATTTACAAGAACACAAACGTATACTCTTTATAATATTAGTTTAGATATAATGAGTCACGTTTGATTAATTTTATAGTATTGCTTTCCTGCCTTGCGAATCTTTGGAATATAGAACCGGTTTAATGAGGTAAACGCAAGGGCACCTACTTCTTTATCAAAACATTGCTCAGTTTAAAATATAACTCATTTCTATGCAAATATGAGATAGATGGATAATTTTCTTATACAGATACGTTGAGTACAGTACGGTAATGTATATTTTTTAATTATTATAAGTGGTGTTCCTCAGGGTGTTCTCCCCCTTAATTACGGATCAATTTTGCTGAAGTAAAAGCAACCTAAGTTACTTCTAACACTAGCAATCTGCTAGTAGTTATAAATTTGCCTGAGTCTGGACTAGTGGGAGGCTTCAGCCGTGACTAGTTACCACTTTACAAGCAAATACGTACCGCCAAACTAGAGATTTGTTTTCTGATACGATGCTGTGTAGAAACCATAAGTAAATTGTCCCTTACTAGATTATCATGCATCCATCTTCAATTGTATCATCACTTACCATTAGATGTGATTATAGTCAAGCGTTATTTTACTTGTTTACTTTAAAACACCATATAATTACATAATAAGTTCGTCTCTCTATACTAATATCATAAAGCTGAAGAGTTCGTTTGTTTTAATAGGTTTATCTCAGAAACTACTAGTCCGATTTGGAAAATTATTTTAGTATTAAATAGATAATTTATTGAAAAAGGCTGTAAGCTATATATCATTACGCTAAGACTAATAGTAGCTGTGCACCAATCAAAGGGTTTCAAATTCGGGGTTTTTTGCTTTTGAAAGCTTTCGTTGCGTCTGCTATCTAAACGTTTATAGTTATGCATAAATTGTGTATGATAAAATTCTTCTCCTTTAAAAGTTCTAAAAGAAATCTGCAACAGTATATATTTATCTTGTAAGGTTGTCTCACTATAACCTTTTTCATGTTGACCAAATTTGTTCCTCTAATCAGTTATTTAGAAAGCTGCAGAGCTTGTTTGATAATCTCAGGGATTACTGGTCTGATTAAAAAATTCTTTCAACTGTATATAATCCATTCACCAAGGAAGCCTTAGGTATTATATCATCATGCTAAGACCAATAGGCTCGGTGCACCAATGATGAATGTTTCAAAATCAGGGTTTTTCCTTTTGAGAGCTTCCGTTGCGTGTGCTACCTAAACGGTTATAGTTTCGCAAAAAATTTGTATGACAGAATTATTTCCCTTTAAAAGTTCTAAAAAAAAGTCAAAGATAGTACATATCTATCTTTTAAGGTTGGCTAACTATAACTTGTTTTATGCTGACCAAATTTGTTCCTTCTCTAATCAGCTACATTACAAAGCTGCAATGTTTGTTTGGTTGATTATCTCAGGAACTATCGCTTCGATTTGAAAAATTCATTCAGTGTTAAATAGCCCATTTATATAGAAAGGATATAAAGTATATAACATCACGTTATTAGGAGTGGAATGTTACTGAAAAATGTTGCAAAAACGTGGGAAATTGTGAGTGTATATGAAAAGACGTAAATTACGTAGGTAACACCACAGGAAACAGCTAGTTGTTAATATAAGTCATATGATTATGTTATCAGAACGTCCTTCAGGATAACAGGATAATAAATAGAGATTTACTTTACATTTTACATATGAAGTTAATGACGATAAAGGTACAAAGTGGTTTATCTTTAATATACGTATATGTCAAATCACGAATGGCAATTGAATGGGCTTTTAAAAGATTAAAATAATAAAAGAAAATAACGCACTCATGATGGATTTAATACCTAATTAACTCTAGATAAGGATTGCTATGTATTTTTTAACTATTTGGAATTATATCAACGTATATTAAACGTATATCAAACTGCCTCATTGGTTTAGTGGTTGTTAGTATGTTCGACTACAGACATGAGGTCCTGGGTTCGAGTCCCGGGTCGGGCCAATTCAAAAATCAATATTGAGTTTTCTATTAAGATTTTCTCAATATTTGCCCGAAGTTGGGAAGTTGGCGGTGTGATCCACCCCCGTGCCTCGGAGAGCACGTTAAGCCGTCGGTCCTGCGCCTGATCTCTCTCCGGTGGTGTCGGATTCCCGTCACATCGGACTGCGAGAGTGAAGGAATAGAGAGTGCACTTGTGTACAATGCCTGCCAATCCGCACTGGAGCAGCGTGGTGGGTCTATGCTCTAAAAACCCTCGCTCCTGGGAGTGAGGAGGCCTGTGCCCAGCAGTGGGACGTTAATGGGCTGCTACTTACTTTTTTTACTTACAACGTATATATATCATAAAAACAAAGTCATATTACCATTACCAATTATAACTCAAGAACTGCTTGACTTGATTTAATAATATACTAGAAACATAATATACAAAGATATTGAAATCTATATACAAGGTATTAAGAGACAGCTCCCAAAAACGAAGCCAGACGATAGTACTAATGACACCTTTTAATTAGCATTACTTACGTTTTAACATGTTAGTACAGTAAATGTAACGATAGTTTCATAAAAAATACATTAATTTACAAAAAAAAATCAAAATCAGCTGATGCTCGAGTCAACGAACGCACGGGTTGTACGTTGACCCGAGCGTCAGCTGTTTCTGTTTCATTATTGATATTTTTTTGAAACTATGGTTGCATTTAGCTCTACTAACATAATGAAGCGTAAATAATGCTAATAAAACGTTTCTAAAATATGATTTTGCTTTAATTAGGATCGATTTTTATCCGTTCCATTTTCAAAGGTGTCATTGCTATCGTCTGTTGTCTGTAAACCAATTGCTGTACGTTAATCTTGCTAAAACTCGAGAAAGGCTGGACCGATTTATCTAATTTTGGTTTTGAATGATTTGTGGAAGTCCAGGAAAGGTTTAACATGTGAATAAATAAGAAAAATGTGAATAAATACAACCATTTCGTCTTCCCTTAGAAACTATTCCTACCTGTCAAACGTTTGATGTTCGTGACGTCGTTCAGAAACCAAATTGAAACGGTCTTTAATAAAATCATTAAATATAATAAAGATTAAAACAGAGATATGAGTAATATGGTTTGATTATTGACGTCTCCTTTATTAACTTTTGAAATGTATTAAAGTAGGTATAGTGGCATAACTATAGTAGTTGGACATATGACATCATACACTTTTTTATAGATATTAATACGTTCTATAATATTGTAGAACATTTTAATGTGGTATCATCAATAGTTTCCGCAGCGCACTCGATGACAGATTTTTTGCGACAAAATTTTTCACACCTTGGCTTACATTAGTGCATTTTTATTAGAAAATTCTATTTTTTTGAGAAATTAATATAACTTATGTTGCTCAGTGAAAATGTGGCTTTCTAATGGTGAAAAAATATTTGAAATCTGTCCAGTAGTTTTTGTGTGCAAACGTTACAAACTTACATACAAAAACACAAATGTTTCCACTTTATAATATTACTTTAGACAAAGGACAACAATTGGTGCATCGTGATTCGTGATTAGTGACTGTCTACATTGCGAAAAGGTAATCTTTTTCAATTCCAAGTAAATGGCAAATAGTTTTGAAGACAATGTAATGAGTGAGTTAGTTTTTTTGATGCTTAAACTACCTTCATAGTATTTATCGTCTTTCTAAAGTTCACATCGAATAGATGGTTTCAAAATACACACGTAAGAACTATTTTTGTGTTTTATATGTGTATATAATTTGTAAACTAGATAAACAACAAACGTAATTTACATATTTTTAAATGAAATAGGCATATATTTCAACCAAAACAATATTATTTTGTAATTGTGTCGCGTAATTGGATATTTACTATTGACGCATTCGCTTCACAATGAAAGAATAGGCAATTCAATTATTTAGTACACCACAAATATAAAAACCAAGATGTATATATATACTTTTTTAAATAAAAAACCTATGACATTGAGTTTTGCTAATAAAACATTGTAAATTTTTATAAAACGATGCCTTTGACGACTTATTTAAAAAAGAAAGACAAAGTCCTCCTCTGCGTTTGTCTTTATGCGATTAACTCAAAAACTACAAAACGGATTTTAATGTGGTTTCCACCAATTGATAGAGGGATTCTTTAGAAAGGTTTATGTATATAATTTGTTAAGATTTTATGTAAATCGGTTGAAATATAGCGATGATTATTGGATGTATTTGAAACATTAAGCTGCCTGTGACCGCTGGTTGAAAACGCTGTCTAAATCCTTAGAAATACAGCCTTCCAGGAGTTCAGATTCAGACGAATGTAAAAATATAACTACCTTAATGTAATCTGCTAAGAATAAAGCCCAGGGCTTCTGTTTTGAAAGAGATCACTTGCATCATTACGCCAGTGAGGCCATCGAATAACGTTTGAATAGAAGCCCCTTATAGTTTCTCATAAATCATTTGTTTTTTGTTTGGGATTACTTTATTGTTCGAAGGAGGGCAACTAGCCACGACCGAAGCCGTCAGTCTAGACCTCGATAAACTACGAATTACTAAATCATCTTATACTATAACCCTTAGACTGCCCGTTGGTTGCCCCGCGGGTTGAATGACGCTAAATTGGCTCTTGGGACTTAAATATTCATGAAAGACTACCAAATTTTATGATTTTTATGTTTGCTAATAGTTAAACTATATAATGTTATCTTTTATTTAGTAAATTAAGACTCTATTGTAGCGTCATGTTGCGGTAAACTTTGAGATAGTGAAANAACTCAAAAACTACAAAACGGATTTTAATGTGGTTTCCACCAATTGATAGAGGGATTCTTTAGAAAGGTTTATGTATATAATTTGTTAAGATTTTATGTAAATCGGTTGAAATATAGCGATGATTATTGGATGTATTTGAAACATTAAGCTGCCTGTGACCGCTGGTTGAAAACGCTGTCTAAATCCTTAGAAATACAGCCTTCCAGGAGTTCAGATTCAGACGAATGTAAAAATATAACTACCTTAATGTAATCTGCTAAGAATAAAGCCCAGGGCTTCTTCAAAGAGATCACTCGCATCATTACGCCAGTGAAGCCATCGAATAACGTTTAAATAGAAGCTCCTTATAGTTTCTCATTAATTATTTGTTTTTTGTTTGGGATTACTTTATTGTTCGAAGGAGGGCAACTAGCCACGACCGAAGCCGTCAGTCCAGGCGTCGATAAACTATGAATTACTAAATTATCTTATACTATAACCCTTACACTGCCCGTTGGTTGCCCCGCGGGTTGAATGACTCTAAATTGGCTCTTGGGACTTAAATGTTCATGAAAGACTACCCAAATGTTATGATTTTTATGTTTGCTAATAGTTAAACTGTATAATGTCATCTTTTTTTTAGTAAATTAAGACTCTATTGTAGCGTCATGTTGCGGTAAACTTGAGATAGTGAAATAATTCCGTCTTGTATTTATAGGCTCATATCTTAAAAATTAAAACTTATCCCAAATGTTTTTATTGTTATTCTCATCACTTATATATTTAAAACATTAATAATCACTAATTAACCATTACAGTTTATGAAACATCATAAAAAAACTTAACGACCTCACTGTCAATAACGGTCACTTTGTAACTGTTTTTTCTATTGTCTGGTGTTATCTCTAAGCATATTTTATTACCACAGTTACCGAGAAGTGAAAAAGATTATACACATAATGACTTCAATAGAAAGAGATGCTTATATTTCTGATTGCTCGAGACTCTTGCACCATTACATCATGGAGCTCGTCAAAGCATTTAATAAAATAAGATCTTTTAATAAAATTACTAATAATTATAATGTTTACCTTAAAAGGTAATATAGGAAGCGGAAAATCTTCCGATTTCTTATTAATTCTAAGTAAAAAAACCCTAATTATTAAATCCGTCTCCATTTATATTAACTTCTCAGTATTAAGAAATAGAGTATCGTTAGAACGTTAGAACTATTGAAACGTGCGGAAATTACAGATTATTATGACTTGAAACTCAAAAACTACTGATTGAATTTTTATGCGGTTTTCAACAGTATGTAGAGTGTTTCTTTGGAATGCTTTCTATATATATTTTATCAAGGTTTTATGTAAATTGTTTGAAATATAATAATAATTCTTATCAGGGAAAAATCAACTCTCTGGGTAGCTTTCATCAAACACACAGCCTAATCCCTTAGAGATATAACAAAACAATGTATGATGCAATAATTCCTCTTCAATAGATCTACAAAAAAGTCGACTACGTCATATATCTATCTTTTAAGGATAACGCGCTATATCCATTTTATCTTGAAAAAATTGTCACGTTCAAAAGTATTTATCCTTATCGACTTAAAAAGGTTAGTTACGTTAAGAATTTTGTATACATTATAAAAAATGCTGGGTTCGCTTAACGCTGAACGTAATAACATACAAATCATCATTATTGTATATAAACAAATGTCTTACTGCGTGTTTATGTTTATAGTATTCATAAAGCTGATGCAGTATAAACCGAAGTCGCTTCCGCGGTTTGTTGGCTTATATCTTTTAAGTATACCACAGATTTTAATGCAGTTTTCAGCAATAGATACAGTGATTCAAGAAGAAGGTTTATATTATAGAATACATACATATTACAGTACAGGAAATATGAAGAAATTGAAGATTTGTAATGTGATATCGTCACAATCATTTTGTGCGCTTTAATAACAAATTCTGGCTAAACTTTAATACATAAATGAAATTAATGTTCTATGGAATTGTAAATCTTAAAAAAATTGATGAAAAAATATGCAATAGTATATATTTAACTATAAAGAATAACCCACAGTAACCATTTTTATCTTTTACATATTACAAAAAAAAATACGTTATTTACCAAGCGATTTTATACAATACTGTATTATTTCTTATAAAATTAAATACATTACATATATTGTATATTTCATGTAGATAAAAACTGTCTTTGACAATATTTCATTTAAATGGATATCTTAGAAGATATAATCGATTTAAATAGCAGAGGCGTTTTTGCTGGCGCACTTTAGTCTACTTCAGCTAGTATGAGTTGTTATTATTACTATACAATTCCCTGGCTTCTATTACTGTTCAGAAATACATTGAGGAATATTTACTATTGAAAGATTAAGGAAATCCGAGTGTTTAGATTAACGAGGTGCATAGTTTTATAATCATATTCGAAAGGAATCCCTGGAAGTGTGCCACGAGCACTATCTGTCGGCAATATACAGATGCAACACGCAGCAATTGTAAATTACAGGGTTGTCACTTCTCAACAATTAAATAATCACAATTAAGTATATATCACTTGATTGTGAATTGATGAAAGTTTACCAACTCATAGATGAAGAGCGAAACTGCCATATTTTAGAGTGAAGAAGCTTCAGAAATCATTTAATAAGATACCCGAATCACTTCTGGGTTTGCCTCCAGATAGTTTTATGTTAAAAATGTCCTATTACAAAAAGCGTATATTATTTAAGTGACAAAGATTGTAATCTACAAAAACAAAATTAAAATGTGTAACCGTTGAGTTTCTTGTCAGTTTCTTCTTAGCGAAATCCACTTTCCAAACCGGTGGTTGATGTATTCTTTGAGCCTACTTGGATAAAGATTTTTTTTGCTTTTGGAATCATTGGAGCTTTTGGAATCATGAAACATAATTTTATACATATACTAGCTGTAGTAGAGACTCGTTGTTACTTAGACTTAAAAAGAAAGTGATCCTTATATTTCTGATTGCCCTAATTGAGGCATAACAACCAGTAGTTGACATGGGCAATAAAAAGCACTTTTATATTATCAGTAGTCTTTCCGTTGGTAAAAAATCTACCAACAGTTCGGAAAGTTGAATCAGATGAGAAGAAACCGGCAAGAATCTCAGCGATGACAATGTGGAGACAAATGATTACTGAACCTTTATCCTAAAATATGGCTTTACAGTTGATTCTTTTGGTAAGAAATCTTCAAGTAACTCAACAATTAAAACTTAGTTTTTTATTAGTTGAAATTGTATAACAATAGGCTTCCATGCTTAACTATAATAAAGTATTTAACCTATTAATCCTATAAATGTTATTCAATATTGTAACATGCTTTGTGTATAAGAATTCTGTTGACATATTTCTTATGAAAACGTCTACGTGACTACAACATCTTATAATTGTTTATAAGAAATATGTTGTAATAATCATGAGAGCTATATCATACATACATACATAGCATCACGCCTCATTTCCTTCGGGGTAGGCAAATACCACATCATTCCACTTGCCACGATCCTTGCATATCTCCTTCGCTTCTTTCATTTTCATTAAACCTTTCATACAAGTTCGTCGGTTTAGAGTACTCTTGACCTGGCCCTTATTTGAAATGTCCCTTCCAACTTTCCCATACACTCTTGACTCAAAAATCCTTTTTGTCAGTCTCCTTTCATTCATTCTATCTACGTGCCCAAACCATCTAAGCATACCTTTCTTGATTTTACTCACTACATCTTCTCTTATACCACAACTTTCGCTTTTTACACTATTTCTTACTTTGTCACTCAGTTTCAATCCATTTATACTTCTCAACGCTCTCATATCTACCGTATTTATTTTACTTTGTGCTTCTTATGTCACAAGTATTGGCACCAACACTCCACCATGTACAGAAAGTCTGGTCCTTCGAGACGCCATCTGATTATACATAAAGGCGTGCAGAGTACCATTTACCATATTCCCTGCATTCGCTCTCCTTTCAATAACAATTTCACATGTTATAAATATATCAATGGCGTTATTTAACCCATTAAGGCGTTGTAATTTTTTTTTTAAAGTAAAACTTTAATTTCATCATTTTATCTTATTGATTCATGTATCTCATGTCGCATTACAGTGCCCTGTGGAATAGGGGTACAGTGATAAACGCTCATTAGAGCAGCGAAGGTCTATATGATTTCGCCCATTGCTGGAATTTTAAGAAATGTGTCAAAAACAAACTTTAACAAAAGGCATAATATACTTTTGTAGATCATTTAAACGAAAGGAGTGTTTGGACTTAATTCCAGTATTTAAAAAATAAGTAGTGAATTTCTTGTCCGTTTCGTCTGATTGATATATATATGTCGGAGAATAAGAGAGAACGGAGAAGCATAAAGCACAGGGGCGTAGGGTTCTCCGCCGACATCGTTATTAATTAGATCCATTATTTCATTTCTTATTCTGTGGGCGTTCGTGGGTAATGTTGGTGCAATCAAACACTTTGTTAACTAACTCGGATTATAATGTTCAATCACTTAATGTTCCCGATATCAATTTACACAAACTCATTAACAATAATAGCTAGAAACGCGACAGTTTCAACAGTCAACCACTCCGGCCGACCGCCGCTCGAGAACCGCCGAAAGACGGGCCGGACTGCCACTTATTGACTCTGCCCCCACGCCGATACCTAGATAGCGCCAGTGTTCCACAGACTATTACACACGGACTAGCGATCCACAGACTCTTGCATTCCGACATATATATAGATAGATTTGTTACCAACCAATAGAGTAACGAGTCAAAAGTGATTATAAAGAATATTTTGATTTCAATATTTAAAGGTATAAAATTAATTTGCGAGTGGCAACCCTACACACTGATATACGCCTCAATAAAAGTCAGACGCCACGAATTGTCTCTTGATTTAAAAGATCTAGAAATCTTAATATTTAGTGCAAGTATTTTTAGTGACCTACATACTAATTACTAATATATGTACAGTATACGTAAAGGAAAGTACACAACGTCTTCCTTTTTGAATCCAATATCTCGACGGACCCTAGGCATAAACGGTCTACTTGGATTCTTGTTTTACGTAATTTCCTCAAATAAAAAGGTCTGTAGTTTCGTCGTCGTCTCAACCAATGGACTGCTGGACACAGGTCTCGCTGAATGAATTCCAATGGGCCCGATCTTGCGCCGCTTGTATCCAGCGGCTGCCAGCGACCCGCCTGATATCATCGGTCCACCCAGTGGGGGGTCTGCCGACGCTGCGTTTTCCGGTGCGAGGCCGCCACTCTATTACCTTCGGGCTCCAACGTCCATCGGTTCTGCGAACTACGTGCCTTGCCCATTACCACTTCAGCTTTGCAATTCGGTAGGCTATGTCGGTGACTTTAGTTCTCCTACGAATCTCCTAATTTCTGATTTGATCACGTAGGGAAACCCCGAGTATTGCCCTCTCCATTGCTCGCTGAGTGACTCTGAGTCTTCTTACGAGCCTTATAGTCAGCGGCCTTGTCTCGGAACCATATGTAATCGCTGGCAACACGCACTGTTCGAAGACCTTAGTCTTCAGGCACTGAGGAGTAATCGCTAGTTTACTTGCTTAAATAGTTTGGGCACGTAGAGAGAATGAATGGAAGGAGACTGACAAAAAGGATTTATAAGTCAAGAGTGAGAAAGTTGGTAGGGGAAGACCAAGGCGAACGTTCCTGGACCAAATCCAGGACATTTTAAATAGGGGCCAGGTCAAGAGTTCTCTAAACCGACGAAATTGTATGAAAGGTTTAATGAGAATGAAAGAAGCGAGGAAGATATCCAAGGATCGTGGCAAGTGGAAGGACGTGGTCTTTGCCTACCCTATGGGAACGAGGCACGACATATATGTGTAGTTTACTTTAGATTTAGACCACCTTGAAGAAATAAAACTATGTCTGGTTCACTCTTTTATATGGCAGCAAAACATGGTTCCTTAAAAAGCCAAGCAGTCCACGTCATTTGAGATATGGGCGCTGAGGAGAACGTTTAAGATTTTTTGGAACCAGTTCGTCAACGAGTTCAATTTAACTGGAAATTTATGACAGCCACTTTGCGGGGTAAGAGAAGAGAAGATCCCTATGAGTAAAGATGATCTCTGAGAGCAGGATGTCCGTAGAAATAGCATCCGGTAGACCGATGCGTCAATGGATGGCGATGGCATAGGAGAGGATAGCAAAGCAGGCAACGACTCCAAGCATTTAAGATATGGACTAAAGAAAATGTTTAAGATTCCTTGGAACCATTCGTCTCGAATGCTGATCTAGTCACGTCAAATAAACTGCAGGCTTATTACTATCACTTAGCGAAGAAAGCTAGCTTTGTGGATAGTTTCCCTATATGAGTAAAGTTGATCCAAGATGGCAGGATTACCGGAGAAACACCATAGAGAGACGAGATTAGTGACCGAAGCTGCAATAGATGAAGATATCATAGGAGAGGTTAGCAAATCAGTCAATGGTTCCAAGCATTTAAGAGGTGGGCATTGAGGAAGACTGTTTAAGATTCGTTCGTGCCAGTTGGTCTAAAATACTGAGATACTCAAATTAACTGCTGGGTTATGACGACCATCTTGCGGAAAGCTTTTCAGACATTCAAAGAGGATACCTTTATGACCCAAGGTCAATCCTAGAGGGCAGGAAATCCGGAAAAAGAGCATTGAAGCGGCAATGGATGGATGATGTATGAAAGAGGACCGATCTTAACTGCACGCAATTAAAGGAGGATAGCACAGGAGAGAAAACTTTTCCGTCAACTGACCATTAAACTTCACTCTGTAGAAGGCACTCCATGATATAGACCTTTTAATGCCCCTTACGGAGTGCGCAAAGGGTTATAGGGACAGCAACTCCCCTGGCAGGCGATCCCCCATGGGAGCTGCGGGTGGAAATTTTTGCAGCCGCCTATCAGCGCCGGACAGCTGGAAGAACTAGTCGTGGGGTACCTGATAGTGGCGAGGCTCAGTCATGGGCCCTCTCGGATAACGCCTTAATCGAAAGGTGTAAGGAAGATGTCGAATCCCCAAATGCGGGTGTAGCCATTGTGGAGACGATCCGAACCTTCCTGGAGAAATGGTTAGCCAGATGGCACGGATCGCTCTCTTACAGGCTGGTGCAGGTGTTAACCGGTACCGGACACGGTTGTTTTGGTAAATATCTGCGTCAGATTGTCGGCTGTGAGGACTCGGCCGCCTGCCACGAGTGTGGTGCTTCCACAGATTCGGTGCAACACACGTTTTGGTGCCGATGATTGGAGGGAACCTCTCGTTGGTGAGCATAGTTGGCGCAATGCTTGCTAACGAGTTAGGCTGGAGGGCAGTCGCTTCCTTCTGCGAATCGATTATGTCGCTGAAGGAGGCATCGGAGAGAGTGAGTAAATTTGCGCATCTTCTTCCCCCTCTATAAAATATTAAGATGAAGCTGCTACATCCGGAGTACCAGAGTGGATTGTGTACCGAACCTCTAGTTCTCCACTCAGGGATGTCGAGGGTTCCGCTGGGTTTTAGTGGGTATTCCGATCTTTCAGTGAGTCCTACACTCCCTTATAATGTAGACAGCAATAGATAGAGTAATTCAAGAGGCTGGTTATTTTTATTCAAAGATATGTAATGTGATGTAACAAACATATTTGTGTCCGTTTAAATCGCAAATACTGGCTAAACCTTACGTGATAGATCAAATTAATGTTCTACGGAATTATACATGTTGAGAAGATCGATCAGAAATCCGCAATGGTAAAAATTATCTTTAAAGGATGACCCACAGTAATCATTTTTATCTTTTACATGTTACAAAAAAATATGTGTATTTGACAAGCAAATTTTATACATTACAGTATTAATTTATCCAATTGAATCCATTACATAAGTTGTAAATTTCATGTAGATCAAAAATGTCTTTAACAGTATTGCATTAATATGGATATCTTGGAAGATATCAGAGATTTAAAAAGATAAGTCGCAGCGGTTGACAAAAGCCTCCACTAGATGTTTTCTATGATATGTTAGTCTATATATTATATTGCAACAGTACTGTGATGGATATATTATGTTAAATAAATATTTAATTATATATTTTATATATTTACATTGCTTTATCAGTGCTATTATAATTAAAACTTGACGTATTCTTGGAGTTATTTCACTTAATTGAAAAGATAAATATAAATCTCTAGAAATCTTCAATATTCCGGTTTCTAAAAACCTGTTTTATAATAAATATTGAGTTGAAGGACCCCGAAATGTCGATTACATATAAAATTTCATTTAATATGAATGATTTTTATGTAGGTTATTACTAATTAAATTATAATTAATGCCCTAATTACTTAAGTTGTAACGGTTTTATGAAATACTTGCTGATTCGTGCAACTGGGTCTTCATTGAGCCCGATGTGACGCTCTTTAAATCTCTAATATCTTCTAAGATATCCATTCTAATGAAATACTGTTAAGGAAAGTTTTAATCTACATTATATATACAATATATGTAATGTATTTAATTGACTATGGAATAATACTGTATCGTATAAAACAGCTTGGTAAATAACGCATTATTTTGTTATGTGTAAAAGATAAAAATGGTTATCGTGGATTATCCTTTAGAGATAAATATATACTATTGCAGATTTTATAATAGGTCTTTTTATGATATAAAATTCTGTAGTACTTAAGTTTGATCTATCTCGTAAGGTTTAACCAGCGTTTATAAAAATTTGTTTGTTACGACATCGAATTAGAAATCTTTGAATTGCTCTGCTTTTATGTACTATAATATAATCGTATTATATACATAAACTTTTCTCTTGAATTGCTCTATCTATTGCTGAAAACTGTATAGAAATCTGTTGAATAGTTTAAAATATATAAGCAAATAATCAGCGGAAGCGTTTTCATTTAACGCTGTAATTTACGGCCCTTTTATAAAATAGCACAATCACTTATATAATGTTATAATTTACCTGTTTTATGAATAAATTAATGAGGTACATTAGAAAGTTTACCGACACGTGCTTTAAATCATTGCAACGAGTAAATAAGTTAAAATTCACGTGTTTTATGAACTAAGAAGGTAAATGACAAAAAACTATAAAACCGTGAAATTAACATACTTTCTTTTATACTTACGTTGAGCTGAATTCACTCATGTTGTAACTGTTCGACATAATGTATATTCGGGTTTAATTATATCACTTAAATGTCTGTCTGTTTGTTTGTTTACATTAGTTTTGAAGGTATTCACGAGCACATGTTTCTTGGCGCACGCGTTTGCAACGACTGAGGTATTCAACTCTCCTCTCGTTTGCAATTCTCTATAAAAACATAATTATGTACAACGTAAAGATTTATTACCGAAACGTTTCTATGTATATATTATTATAATTGAGTAGTAGGACGTAATAGTTAGTTACATATTGCAAATAGACTGAGGAAGCACGTATAAAACATAGTATAAAATGTAGCCGGTCACCATTACCTTATAGGCACATTTTAAACTTTGCTACAGATTTCTATCTATTCTCTAAAAGATATAACAAAACAATGTATGGTGGGACTATTCCCCTTTTATAGATCTACAAAAAAGTCCTGGAGAGCATATATCTATCTTTTAAAGATAACTAACTGTGATGGAAAATTTATTGCTTGTATGATATGAAATTGATTACGCTGTCTGTTCGTTTATATCTTTTAAATTAATCAACAGATTTTGATGTAGTTTTCAGAAATAGATAGAGTAATTCAAGATGAATATTTATATGTATAATATATATATATTGTAGTACAGAAAAGCAGAGAAATTCAAAGGTTAGTAATGTGATGTAATAAACATATTTTTGTGCAATTACATCGCAAATATTGGCTAAACCTTACGCAATAGATCAAATTAATGTTCTACAGAATCGTATATCTTAAAAAGATCAATAAAACATCTGCAATGGTATATATTTATCTCTAAAGGATAACCCACAGTAACTATTTTTATCTTTTACATATTACAATAAAGTATGTGTTATTTACCAAGCTATTTTATATAATACAGTATTATTTTCATCCAACTAAATACATTACATACGTTGTATATTTCTTGTAGATCAAAACTGCCAAAAACAGTATTTTATTATAATGAATATCTTAGAAGATATCAGAGTTTTAAAAAGCGGCGAGCCGTACGTTACATAAATGATCTAAGATAACCTAGATCTTATAATGTATTCAACCTAATCCCTTGAAATTTGGCACACCTATATAGTTTGCGACGTAGACGTATACGACGAACGGATTTCTTTTTATTCCTACGGGATCAGGGCATATAAGCCAAAACAAACACTCACTCACAATTCTTTATTAGCCCGATTGATTTTAACGTTCTGGATAAAAGTTTCTCTCGATTGATGATGATATAAAAGTACATTTCTAAGTAAACTTATATATAAATACGACTCATTTAACGGTAACTTATTAGTTTCCATAACATACTGCAAGAAGACGTTCTAGAGATTGTTAAATCGTACCATGATCTGAAGGAAATGGACGATGGAACTGGAGAGAACTGATTGTCCTAATCATTATAGGAGAGATTCAAGGGCGATGATAAATAAGTGACACCCCAATGAGTTTACGGTGGATTCTTCTTAGAAAAAGGAGCCTTGTAACTCTAGATTCTAAGTCCTTCTTTAATACAATAATCAGTGAATATGAAATGATAATACTTGATGATACAAAAGTGTCGTAAAATCCTGTTTAAATGTGGTTTCTTTTGCGCTTAATCCTGTGCAGAACTCACAACATACTCAATTGTGTACCCTTTTTAACGTTTCCATTAAAGTATTATAATGCCCTGCGGTTTTACCTACTTAGATACCGATCGTGGCAATGGAAAGTCGGACTTAGGAGTATATCCTTATATTGTCATTTTTTAAATCGTTATATCTTTTGAATGGAATGTCCTATTTTAATAATTTAAAAAATAATTTTAAGGTATTGATATGGTCTTTAATAAAATATTAGAATAGTATGAGGATTAATACTGACGTACGAATAAAGTAGTCTGATTATTGTGCGCACTTTTATTAACTTTTAAAATGCATAAAAGTAGTTATAGTGACATAACTACAGTAGTTGGACTTATGGTATTTCAGACTTCATTGTAGATATTGATACGTTCTATGATATTGTAGAACATTTTTTTGTTTTATCATTAATAGTTTCCCCAGCGCACGCGATGACAGATTTTTAGTGACAATTTTTTTCACACCTTGGGTTACATTATTGCATTTTTCTTAGGGATCCCTATTATTATTAAGAAAGAAAAATAACCTATATCGCTCAGTGAAAATACAGCTTCGTAATAGTGAAAAAAAATTTTAAATCTGTCCAGTACTTTTTGTGTTAAAACGTTTCAAACATACAAAAACACAATTGTTTCCTCTTTACAATATTAGTTTAGTTAGATGCGTTTTAGAGGAAATATTCATTGCTCTAAAGCCTCACCTTGGCATGAAAACAAAGCCTTATCCAGTGTTATATTTAAACAAATATAATATTATAACTGATAAACATTTTATTGCAGATTAACACGTTTATATATTGTGGTATGCTGATACATAACTGTGACAATTCTGGTAGGATTTTCTAATTAAAAATTCGCTAAATTTAGACAGATAAATACTCGTTGATATTCTGTAACAAACGCTATTAATTGTAAGTAAACAAATACAATTATACATACGAAGAAGTCGATATTGAGTAAAATAATCGATATTGAAGTATCGATATTGAGTTTTCTATTACGATTTTCTCAATATTTGCCCGAAGTTGGGAAGTTGGCGGTATGATCCACCCCCGTGCCTCGGAGAGCATGTTAAGCCGTCGGTCCTGCGCCTGATCTCTCTCCAGTCGTGTCGGATTCCCGTCACATCGGAGAGAGTGAAGGAATAGAAAGTGCACTTGTGCACTATGCCTGCCAATCCGGAGTGGAGCAGCGTGGTGGGTCTATGCTTTAAAATCCTCGCTACTCGGAGTGAGGAGGCCTGTGCCCAGCAGTGGGACATTAATGGGCTGCTACTTACTTACTTTTACTTATACGAAGAAGCGAGAAGCAGCATAAAGCATAGAGTTATTAGTGGCATAATGTGGGCGTTCGTGGGATTATAATGTACAATCACGTAATGTTCCCGATATCAATTTACACAAACTCTTTAATAATAATAACTAGGAATGCGACAGTTTCAAAAGTCGACCGCACCGGCGGGCCGTCACCCGAGAACTACCGAGAGATGCGCGCTAGACTGCCACTTATTGACTCTGCCCCACGCCGATAGACTGATGGCATATGTTTATATTCTTTGTGATATATCCCTCAATCGTAGGTTTTTTCTTTTTTTTTTTTCGATCCAGTGGTGAGGAATGAGTTATGGTCAACGTTATCTACGTATGGGGTGAGTGGTTATCAGATTCAAGCATTGAAGTCTCTCTATGAGGGTTCTAGTGCTTTTCTCGGAATAAACAGGGCGTACACGGAGTGGTTTCCTCTCGAAAGAGGTGTTCGACAGGGATGTGTTGCGTCACCATGGTTGTTCAACCTATTCATGGATATCTGCTTGACAGATCTAAAAGAAAGTATGTTAAGAATGAATGAATTACACACCAGCGACCTGCCTCATATCCAAGGCATAAACGAAATACCATTAGGCCTTTTGCCAGCATAACGTGCAATTCCATTTGACTAGAGGATCACCTGCAGGTTAATGGTGACAAGGGCCCTTCGGATGATGTCGTTATCCAAGACAAAACAGACCTTGGTGACCCAGTTGATTCTCTCTCAACATTTGAAGATTGTATAATGATTATTGCGGAAGTACCAGTGATGTTATATTTTAAAATAACATTTATTTTTAAATTGTTGCACCAATTGGCGCTAACACTAGTTTACTTGACGAGTTTGGGGAATTGGAGAATTAGTAGTTGATGAATATGGGGAGAGGATACAGAAAAATGGAAATTGTTCAGTGTATTATTCGGCCTTCACTTCACACCTAGACCCAGACAAGTAGATAAAGATAACGTTGTCTTGTCTAACTAGGTACTTACGAAATATTTAGTTGTATTTAAATTTTATCTATATTATCTATAGCCATGACCAAAATGAAGAGACTCTGGCAAAATGGAAAAATCTCGATTCTCACCAAAAAGAGACTTGTTACAGCTCTAGTCTTCCCCATCTTCCTTTACGGTCCAAAGGCATGGACGATCCGGGCAACAGAGAGGATAAAGTCAGATGCATACGAAATGTGGTGCTGGAGTAGAATGCTGAGTATGCCATGGACCGCGAAAAGAACGATTAAGTCTATCTTGGACCAGCTCCGTGTTGACACCAGACTCTCGACCAAGTGCTTCCAAACTATTCTTAGCTACTTTGGTCTGATTGCCCGACGCCAGCCCAATGGCAAAAGGCCATGCGGACGATCACCTAGCCGCTGGTTCGACCAAGTAAAAGATATAACAAGACTGAACAGGGTGGAAAAAAACTGGTGAAGAAATTGACGCAGGCACCAAAATCCGGACACGACCTTCAAACCGAGAAGAAGTGAAATTTTATCTCGCAATGCTCCGAATAAAGGTTTCTTTCTTTCATTCTGAGTTGATGTGTGTTGATGTGCGTGTACGTTATTTATGTGAGCATGAGCGTATTATGCATGAGCGTATGAGCTCTCTAAAGGCCAGACTGGCAGTGCATGCATGAAAGTTGGGTATGACAGAAGAATCACAAAAGTAAAATAAATGCGGTAGAGATGAGAGCGTTGAGAAGCATGTGTGGATTAAAACTGAGTGACAGAGTGAGAAATAGTGTGATAAGAGAACGTTGTGGTATCAGAGAAGACGTAGTGACTAAAATCGAGTAAGGTATGCTTAGAGGGTTTGGGCATGTAGAGAGAATGAGTTAAAGGAGACTGACAAAAAGGATTTATGAGTCAAGAGTGAATGCGTAAGTTGGAAGGGGAGGCCCAAGGCGAACGTTCATGGACCAAATCCAGGACATTTTAAATAAGGGCCAAGTCAAGAGTACTCTAAACCGACGAACTTGTATGAAAGGTTTAATGAGAATGAAAGAAGCGAAGGAGATATGCAAGGATCGTGGCAAGTGGAAGGACGTTGTCTCTGCCTACCCCTATGGGAATGAGGCGTGATGCTATGTA